>CACTHL010000739.1:7322500-7850000 GCA_902712375.1 Dioscorea dumetorum
CTTACTTGAAGCTGCTGCTGGTGCCATTTTTTTTTTTCATCTTGAGGATGTATTGTTGTATCTGATTTCTTATATCGTACCAGGATCGGGAATGTGGAAGGAGGTTCTCATTGCAAGAACAAATTGATCACAAGGTTTTGGGATGAAGATAGATATTCTTCTCAATTTGGATTGTTGATTCTCTCTTTTGCAGGCAACTGTGCTTTGCTTGATGACTACTAAACTAGTTTTTCTGCAGTTGGATTTTATAAACCAAGAGCTCCGGATCAGTGAAATTCCCCTCATACTGGTAAAAACTTCCATTTGCTAGGTTATTATATCTACTGTATTTTTCTTAATGTTAATATGTCAGGATACGGGCATATTTGACTGTAAACCAACATTTTCAAATCCTGGTTGTGTTTTTTACTTTAACTTTCATATATCGGCCTTTATTCTTTCAAAAGTCTATAGAAAGAGGTTCAAAATGTAAGTCAATGCTTTTAAATTATGAAAAAGCTGGAGTTTCTTCTGGGTGATATTTTGTCTTCTTTTCCTGAAGGTCGGACATTCAATCGGAGCATATATATGTCTTGAAATTTTCAAGAGACGTCCAAATCAGGTATCGGCATTCATGTAATCTAATCAGACATTGTCTTGGAGCTTGTATTGCTAGCTTGGCTCTTCCTTTGGGAATCCAAGGATTCAATGATTTTTTTTTAGTTGTTGCAGGTCATGTTTGTTGTGGGTCTCTATCCATTTTTGGCTGTAAACAGGGATTCCTTGACGCAGACTATAATTCGGATTATTGCAGGGTAACTTTTCTTTTATATAGATTATGCTAAACATGTTGCAGGAACCACTTCAGGCAGTTAATTTGCTTGGAGTGCATAGTAATGGCCGCCACAAAAATTTTTCTTACAAGATTTGAAGTGCTTAATAATAACAGTTAATTCATGATGATGTTAATTATAACCAAAACCTTTTGTTATTAGTGAAGTTGTTAACGCAATCCTGTGTAATAGAAAACTAGAATTCATGAGAGTCAGAGAGCTTCAGGGGCGTGGTCCAAACTATGACTTTCTGGTTAAAATGATTACAAAAGCGTGGGCACATGTTTGATTTAAGAAATAATTCTAATGGTAAACTATGATCTTTTTTTTCACTGTCAGACTTCTTAAAGTGAGATTGACGGCCACTTGCTTCATTACTTTTGTTCTTCAGGTCCGCTTTTCTAAATGTTACTGCTAGTTATCTTGTGTCCTTGTTGGGGTCACTTCCAGCTCGGTTTCTGAGAATTCTCGTCAGAAAATTGCTTGGCAAATCATGGTCTACAACTGCTGTTGATGTTGTATGCAGTAACATTTTGCAGGTGGATATTCTTCTAATCTGTAAATTGAACTTACATTAGACGAGTGTACTTGTGTTGGAATTGCGATGCATAAGTAACATGTTCACATTCCAGCATAACATAATAGCAACTCCCTTTTCTTTGATAAATTTATGCAGTATCATACAATGCGCAATGTCCTTTACATGGCCTTGACAGAATTTGGAGAGGTATTGCTTGATTTATCAGATTAGTAACATGTTAAACTATCTCCCTTTGATTAGATTAATGCATATGTTTGCCATGAGAAAAGAAGTTGCTTTTTGTAGCTCGCCAAAGAGCCTGATTGGGAATTCATTCGAGACAAGAAGAACCAACTTGCACTCTTGTTTGGCACTGATGACCATTGGGCACCTTTGTCATTCTTCAAATTGGTGAAGTTCACTTTCTTTGCATCATTTCTAGGGGAAAAAAAATTCAATTAAAAGAGACACACAGCTCATGGCAATCCCTATGTATTTGAAAATTTTAGTTTCATTAAAGATTGCTTGCTTGTTAAAACAAAAACAGGTGAGATAGCTAGCTTCACTCACTTCTATGTTCACTTCACTGATTTCATCTTATATGTGAATATTACTACATTAGTACCAATTCAGGAAAAAAAAAGGCAAGTAGCTGCAGTAGATGTCAAGAGTTTATAGTATCTCTATCAGATGTCAAGAATTCACATGATATTTGTTCTGTGGGAGATTGCAGGTTTCAGAGAAGGTGCCTGATCTTGATCTATCGATTGAGAGGGAAGGTCACACTCATGCCTTCAGTTGCACAGAGGCTGGATCGTTATGGGTTGCACGTCATGTCGCTGCCTTGATCCGTAGCAAATTGAGGATTCAACTCGATGCTAATTCTCAGATGTGATCAGTTACACCTCGATGCAAGTACGCGATTTAATCACAGAGCCATATTGGTTAATCAAACTATTAAAACAATCTGGCTCGTTTTATATTTATTAGAACTAGTGTCAATACACTCTTCAAATGCAATGAAGGATTTCTGTTTATCTGCTGTTGTATTTCTGATGGTTACTTAGTTAATAACAACAACCATCGTTGTTGATCTCAATAATGCTTTCATGTCATATGATGAGGCATGGCATCCCTAAGTCTTGTTTTGTGTTCTTGATAGAACTAGTTTGTTAAATGAAATACTTAAATTCCAATTTCATGCAAATTTAAGACCAGAACAACAGATTCATGCATGCAATGAGATCAAGTTAGAAGGCCTAGAAATACTTGGCGCGGGTGTTTCTTCTTGATGGCTGCCATCAAGGGCAAGTTGCCATGGTTGATGTGGTCGGCATCGGCCGCAGATTGGATTCCATTTTTAGCATTGTGTAGGTGTTTGGATCCCCTAGTATAGGGATAAATTTATTTATTTCGGGATAGGTATCTAAAGGGGAATACATTTTATTTTAATGTTATTTGTATTTAGTTCTTGATTATTCGTGCCATGATTTGGTGTTAACTTAGTAAATATTTCATATTGAAGAACATAAGAAGAGGAAACAAGAATTGCACTTTATTAAAAAATAACCTTGAGCAATGTAAATTAACTATGAAAAGAAGTGACTGTTACTATGTTCAACAATTTGAATAATAAATCACGGAGAAATGAGAATATCTGAGGACATGAAAAACTACATAGCTAGCAACCAATTTCATCTCTCAATTAGTTCATTAATCACTACTTGGATTGTAAACACAAACTGAACTTTTGCTTAAAGACAAATTTACAACTCATAGGATTATATACATGTACCTCATACAATAAATATTTTAAAAAAAAAAAGACAAATCAAGAAGTTTGAGTTGGGCGTGGAACACAAGAACCAAAAGGAAAGGAAGGAGCAAAGTTAACAAACAATTCAAAAAAAGCTTCAAGAATGAACCTGTGAGTACTACTCTCATTGACTTTAAGATACCAAACTAAAAGTTCTCCAAAACTCTTCCGATCTTCAACCTCATGTACCACCATCATCTCCTCCATGGATGTCCTAAAGTCTCCGACCGGGTCTTTGGAGTTCATCACCATTGTAACACTCTCTTTGAAATAATGTCTCACTTCTTTATCGCCTACGGTTTTCTCTAATATCAATCTCGTACTGATCTCCGGCTGGAAGAAGAGCCTTTTTGACTTCAAGGCATGTGTTGCTACCTCTAAGGACTCCTCCCATTGGTTCTCAGACATTGTTGAGAAGCTCTCTGAGTTATCCCCTGATGTGCTGCTGGTAAAACAAGAGTAAGTTGAGTAAGAGTCATGGTATATGGAATTGATCATATTACTCTTGTGAACATCCTCTTGATCTTCATGATCATGTGCATGGAATGAGTTTGTTCTTGGATTCATGCAAGGTGGAGAAGGCCATGAAGAAGGTTGAGAAGCAGAGAGTGTGGTGTTTCTAAATCTGATAAACAGAGAGATGAACCTTAGGATGCTTCTTCTTCTTCTTCTTCTTCCCATTTGAGGCTTTGTAATTTTTTGGATGGAGTGGAAAGAAGAGTGTGGTGTTTTAATGGAAGAATGGGATTAATTTATAGGACATTTTGTTTTCAAAGAGAACATGGGAGGGAATAATGGTGGGTATAGGATTCAATACACCCAGGTAAATATAGGGTCCAACACAGACCAAGTTTATCAAGAGCAATATATATATATATATATTACTTGAATGGATAAAACAAACAATGAGTTTAGTGTTTTTCCATTAAAAACAAAGCTTGGAATTTATGACTAGTATTTCAAAAAAAAAAAAAAAAAAAATTTATGACTAGTTTTTGATGGTCTCAGAGCATCTTTTAATCCCTCCATATTCTTTTAGTTAAATATCTTCATGTTCCTCCATAAGCACATGCTAATTTGATTTGTATAATTAATGATGCTTGTTCGATGATTAGAAAAAGATTAATTGAGCCTAACAGGAATAAGATTAAGAATATATTAAGTGACAATGCTTTTGGACACAACTAACGGATTCTAACGTTCTTGGATGGTAATGGGGAAATATACCAAAGATATTATTTCTAAATTTTTCTTGCTTGTTATTCTTAATCAAGACTACTTTGGAAAGTAAAAGGGAGCAAATATGGCTCTAGTAAGTAAAAACATCTTTCCGTGCATAAACTATCATCAGGTTCTGAATTTTTTTTTTTAAGGAGAGCAAAAGTAATTTTTTTTAATAAAATGAATAAATCACATTTATTAGAAAAAAAAAAGTACACACAACTTCAAAAGAACACAATAGAAAACATCATCAAAGATCCACTAAATATAACTCGAGTATAAACAGTCCACAAAAACAAAAACTAAACCCTCCCGGCGTATTAAAAAAAAAAAAACCACTAGAAAAGTGCCATCAAGCAGATATTGTTCCTATAAAATCCACTTTCACGGAAACAAGAAAAATCCATAAAAAAAGAAGAAAAAAAAACTCCTTTTCCTACTTGAATCAATCTCTTAATATGGAAAACTAATAGAAAACAAACATCTCTATTTACAACACTAGAAATTAACATTTAAAAAAAAACAATTAAAAAAAAAATCATCTTCTGAATGACAGATTCAACATAGACACCAACAATAGTTAAACCAAAAATTACGAGCATATAGATTTCCATCAATCCTGCAACATAATCAATGAATCAAGCTATTCCCACAAAAAAAAAAAAAATAAAAATAAAAAAAAATCAAGCTTTGATGAGTTCCAAGCCAAACAAAACACCAGCATGCTTCAAACCTCCATCTTCATTAAAAAAAGTGTTCTTCATCTTGACAAAAGTCTGGCAAGTCAACAAGCTATCAGACCCAGCCTGGTGCCCCATCCCCACCAAACGGTCAACCTTCAGCGCCGCCGCCACCTTCTCAAGCCCCCCATACAAACTACTGTCACAATACTTCATCATATGCTTCACGTCCCACCATTCTTCTCCAAAGTAAATCCTCACCATCTCCAAGAACTCCTCCAAAGTCTCCGGCAACTTAGCGCCGCCACTCAACATCTTGATCAAGTACGCAAAGTCATAAGCACCGTGAAAAGTCACCCAGTTGACTACCGACGCCGCTCCGACAATCCCATACTCAATGAGAAGCGATGCAAGACGGTGTGAGTCAACGCCTTGCACTATGTTTCTAATAAAGTCAATGCCGGAGCACCGTAGGAGTTCGACGGAGTCCGGCGAGTACACATCGGTGAAGAGGTTGAAGTCACGGAAGTTGAATTCCCAGACGAGGTGGTGTTGGCCGGAGAGGTCGGAAAGGGTGAGGCCGAGTTGGATGAGGTGAAGGACGTCCACGTTGGATTTCATGAGGGAGTAGCGCTCGGAGGCGGTGAGAGCCGCCGGGTGTTTGTCGGAGTTGAAGATGACGCCGGGGAACTCGGTGTCAAAGGAGATGAGAGGGTAGTTGGGGATGGCGCCGGCGATGAGGGCTAATTCTTCTTCAAGGTTGTGGGCCCATACTTGGCGGATGATCACGTTGCTTGAGTTTTTCCCGCGGTGGCGCTGGCGGCGGCGGCGGCTATGGTGGTGGTGGTGGTGGCGGTGGGGTTGTTGTCGTTCCATGGAGACAGACATTGGCGGGCCGGTGGTATTGTGTAAAAGAGATTTGGGGTTTATATAGAGAAGATTCATGTCCAAATATATATATTTATATATCATATAAATATAGATATATTATATATATGGTAATAATAAGAGGTGTTTTTTTAAGGGGTAAATATGGAAAAAGATAATGCTAACGATGAACAAGTTAGGAAAGAGCCATGAAGGAGTGGGGATTCGGACTCGGATTAGGATTTTGGTGGAGTTAAATTTGGAAGGACTTCAAACCGTGGGTGTGTTGATTGACTAAGCAGTAGCCTTTGGTTGACCTAATTGGATGAGATGCAATTTCCAGGTTGGAAAGTGGCACTGGCAGGGACTAGATTCTTTGGATTGGAAGAGCCGGCTCTGTTTTTCTTTTATTTATTTATTTATTTATTTATTTATTTATTTATTTATTATTTTGTTTTGTTGAATATTATGGTTAGATTGTTGACTTGGGCACTGTGGAGGGTTTTCACGTGCCCAATTACCCATGCTTTATTGTCAAATTACATATATATATATATATATATATATATATAAATAAAATATAATAAAATGAATAAATAACCTAAAAATATGCATAGATGTATAATTAAACTTCTATATGTCTGCGATAATTAAGATTTAATTTGTTCTTCAATAAAAACACAAACACGTCACTCACAATACTCGATGTTATCGGTAAAAACCTAAACACTTGCTAGGAGTCCAAGTAAAACTAAGGGTGGATTAAACAAAAATAAACACTTATTAAATTAAAAAAAAAAAAAAACTAAAAATCAAAATCCAAAAGCCAAAACAAACAGAAGGAAGTTGAAATAAGAGATGATTGAATATTTGAATTACCTGATGGAGATTACCACAGGTTTGATACCAGCAGGACATTCCTCATTGCTTGACAAGACCGGTCTTGTTGGGATTACTTTGCATGTTCATGGAAAGCAGCATGATGGTTCTGATGCAACCAGTCAACATGAACACAATTAAAGCACACATCATCATCAGCTAAACAAACAGTAAGAGATAATTTGATTACTATTATTATTTTATTTTTTACAAAAATTTGATTAATTTATATGCTTGAACAACATATAAATTTGATTACAAGCATGAACAATTTATGCTAGAAACAACTGCATTATTACACGGCTATCTATAGAGGAAAAAAAATTATATGAGAACCCACATATTCTAAGAAAAATTATAAGAGGGTACATACCCATCTGCTTTCATCTTAGTGAGAAAGAGTGAAAGATAAATTAAAGCATATTCTACATTTCACTAGTATAAACGCAATTTACTAGGACAGTATAATTTAACTTGACAGGCAGCATATATAACAGTTGAAGGCCTGGAATCAGAAAGCTATAGGAGTAAGCCATATTCGTATATGACATACGTTTCGACATTCATAAGAAAAATACATCTATAGTCCTATAAATAAATATGGAAGCAATGTCAGTTGTATCAAGTGATTGAAGATAACTAGCTGCCTGAGCTCAACATATAAGGTTCTAATGCTCAAAACTAGATTGAGAAGGCAAACCGCTATCAATAAAACAATAGAAAAGATGCCATAGTATCTTTCAAACTAGAGTGGCTAATCAAGTTCTGTATAAAGCTACTCTCTGTGAGGTTACTGTTACAGAGAAGAGAATAAGAAGAAGAAAAAAATCATGATTTAAAACAACTAAACAGTGAATAAAAGAGATCATTCAAAACAGTGAATTAATACCATAACCACTATATAAAAGTAGTGAAAATCAAGAACTAAACAGTGAATTAGAACCTCCAACCTCATTCAAAACAAAAGTATGAATTTTGTTGAAAACATTCAAGAAATGTTCCAGTAAACAAACTGAAATCTTTGACTAAGAAATCCTCAATTTACTATCGCACTAATGGCATTAAACTAGTAAAATCCACATTGAGAACTCATGCATTAAATATAGAAGAATAAAAGAGATAAAAATCCAAAAGGACACCAAATGTATTTGCCTACAAAGAATCAACACCTAACAAAATTATGAATTGAAGGAACAAATTCACAGCACATCAATCAATCCATGGAAATGAGCTTCAAGAGTAAGGAAGCGTAGCAATCCAACGACACCATACTCAAAATCCACGAAACTTAAAACTAAATCACTGAAAACAACCGCATTGATAGGCAAATCGATAGACAATTTTGGAAAAATACCTACGAAATCGCCGGTAAACACCCTCAGCTATGAATGAGAAAACGAGGGATTTAGAAATTGAGAAAGGGAGGGAAGTATGTAATATATGGTGTGGTTCCTTTCTGTATAAATAAATCCAATATATAGTCGCTTATTTTAAAAGCCTCGCTCAATATCGTACGTTTGATTTTGATCAGACGGTTTTCGTTTGCTACAAATGAAACAGATTCGGATTATATAAAGGAATGACAGTGTATAAGAATCGCACGGAACTCTCTGCAAGGAGGCTTCTTCAAGACGAAAGGGAGCAATGGAGTAGGGTTTTCATCGGCTTGCCCGCTTCGAGTCTCGAGGAGTTCCTTCGATACGAAGTTCTATCGATCGTTCTTATTTGAGGTATGATTCGTATATGTGTTTTCCTTGATTTCGTTTCGTATTTTCTCGGTTTTTACCATTGATGAAATGATAGATTAGGGCTTTTGATCGTCTCTCTTAATGTGTCGGTGAAGGTGGGATTTGAAGATTTCTCTACTAGCTCTCCATTCCTTGTCGTTATTTATTATTATTATTATTATTTTTTTTTTCTGAATGATTGTTGGCTGATCGATTTGTGTTGTAGCGATGCTACTCCATGAAAAGTTTCATTTCTTTTGTAACATTGATGGAATAGGAGACTTTCTTTTTCTATAGAGAAAAGTTTAAGGAAATTTTTTAGAAAATATTGCAAAAATCTATTGGAATGGTTTGATTGAGATTTGGGATAACGCTGGAGGTTAGGTGTGACGCTGAGGATTGGGAAGTGGAATTGAAGCTTTTGATTAACATTTCTTGATTGTCTTCTATGATGGTTACTTGTTGTTGGGTAATACTGAAAGTACCTGGCACGGAGGAATGGAAGTACTCTATTTATTGCATGATAGTGACTCTGGATATGAAGTTTCTCAATGCACATTGTTAGTTTCCTGTGATATATAGGAACATTTACTTGTGTACGTACATATATATATTTGTGACCGTGTCCACATATGTGGTCGTCATTACATTCAAGTGTCTGATACTTTCCAATACTTGGATGCTCGACATCCTTTTCCATGTCATGGGAACACTGGGGAGTTGCCATTTTTGTTATCACGTGAGTATGATAAATCCGATAATCAAATGTGAAAACAATGTCAGTATTGTGCCTGTTTACGGCCAAGTGGTTCCAATTTTCATTTCTGAAACATATACTAGTATGTCTGGAATGTCTACACTATGATTGGTGGTAGTCTACATTACTAGCAGTGCCATCTTTATTTCATATGTTGCATTTGAATATCATTATGGTATGCCATTGATTCTTTGAACGAATATCCTGTTGTTTCTGTCCTTCGTAAAGCTCATCTCAAGCCTTATTTGCTGTCTTGCTTCCTTATCTTGATGGTATAGTACAATGTAAAAGTTGGGGTAGCTTTTTATCAAGTTGTTTCAGCTTACACACTTTACAAGCTTTATTTTTTGTAAATATTTAGTGCATGTCATAATTGATTCCCTGATGAGTTAGGTGACACTTCCATTTTGCAGCAAAACTGCAATGCCTTTATATTTACCAAGTCACAGGTCTCTCTAGCTTTGAGTTTCAATGCTCCTTGACATATGGATGCTTTTATTTTATATTGTATAAATGCTTGGTCTGAAGATCATGACATATTTCAGATGTCGCTGTATGTTGGGCATGTCCCGCCTCATGTTCGCCGAGATGATATTGAACGGGTTTTCCAAAGGTTTGGACGGTGTCAAGTGCAGTTAAAATCTGGATATGGATTTGTAGTCTATGATGTCATAGCAAATGCTGAGAGGGCTCTTCAAATGATGAGCGGTAAGATCATATGTGGAGAGCAACTATCTCTTGGTTGGTCAAACAGACAACCTAAGCCTCTTAAGAGGGCTGATAGAAGCGTCAGAACTTTTGGACCCTACAGCAGAAGGCAGTTCAAGGAGACTCATGATGGGGTTGGGCCTGGGTGTGCTCAAGGCCAAAGGGATTTTGAACGTGGTACTTCTCATGCCCGAACTTTTGACCATAGTGGGAATAGATTTGATAATGCATCTGACAGAGAAGCAGGAAACATTGGAAACAATATCGATAATATTGAAGAAGGAAAAGGTTTCAGTTCAAAGGAGGGGTTAGCAAATGAAATTAGTCCAGTGGAAAATGATCGATGGGGAGAGCCATTGACTGGACATGATGGGGAGAATTGTAATGATTTTGATCGTTATGAACCTTATCGTGGCTTAGACAGAAGTTATGAAGGCAAAAATCAGATAGATAGCTCTTTCAGTAGCCCTGAACGTGCCATTCCTCATGAAAAAGTGCAAAGAGAACGATCTGTTGAAAAAACTGATATGCGTCTCATTAAACAAAAAACTCAGCAGGTTTGCTATTGTTGTGGAGTTGTTGGTCATATTGCTCGTGAATGCCAAGAACGATATGCCAGGCGAGAGAGGTTTGTCAAGTATAAGCATAAGAGGGAAGAGGTAAATTCCAGGAGTAGCGCTGAGGGAAGGTTAAAGATACCCAGATACAATTCATTGGGGACGCCAGTTGGAACCAAGGATACATCAATGTTGGAGAAATATGGTCGGGATAGGGAGAAATCACAACTCCCAATAACAAAAAAATTGCTCAGTGATGATGAGAGATCTCCAGAATGCAAGGAAAAACATCGGAACAAGCACAGGGCAGAGTCTAGAATAAAAAAAGAAAAAAAGGATAATTATGGAACAACGAAGAATGCGCTTGGGAAAAGGAGAAAAAGGAGATCTGACACATCATCACTTTCTTCTAATTCCTCAACAGATAGCTCAAGGTCGGACTCACAATCTGTAAGGTCCATTTCTGATGCAAGTCAAAGGTCAAGCTCAAGGTCCAGATCAGCTGCACCAGAGTCAGTGAATTCTCTTTCAAGGTCGGCTTCCAAATCATTTGATGCCAAATCTGTGAGTTCCGCCAAATCACGACCAATATGTAGAGTGGGTAGATCACCAAATCTGTCTATTTCACTGAATGAGGATTCACCTTTTTCCATGAAGAGTGAGCCTGTTGATGTCCCTCCTGAAATTTCTCCGAATAACAAATTTGACTCTGTTGCGAATGTGGAAAAATCTGAACTAATAGGTTCATTTTTGACATCTAAAGGTGAAAATGCATTAGCTTTTACTGATGTTGATAGTAAAACTTATGGTCACCATCCAACACCTGCTGGTGCTGCTGCAGCGAGTTTTGAACAGAAGGAATGGAATCCTTCCATTGGAATTCTGAAAGATGCAGCAAGTCCTGGTAAGTTATCTGAGAACAACCTACAAGGGTCCTCTACAATGGAGCTGAACAACTCTACAGTGGTCCCTTCGTCAAGAGTTACAGCACAGGAACTTTTTCTGGCTTTGAGACACTATGGACTAGCAACACCGGATGAAGATGAATCAGGCATGTCCACTGAGAAATATTTTGGTGCTGCACGCTTGTGGCCTTGGGAGATTATTTACTTCCGGCGTTTGAAAAAGGGTGCAATTTCAACAGAGAACTATGCTAGGCGACTTGAACAAAATCGAGAATTTGGTATAGTGGACAAATACATCAGAAGCAGTAGTGGTTGGGGAGAATGTGATCCAAGTAATGCTAGTCAGGTCTAAGATGCTGATACCATATGTTGATAAGGCTGCTTACAGCCGCACATTTCTATGCTTAGGTGCTAATATTTCAACTTTGTGGTATCCACCTTTAATCAGGTACATGGAGTGGTACTAATCATATGGTGGTAATCTAGGTGTAATATTGGAACAAAATTTGAGTAACCCCTAAAACCAAACCTTGTGGAAATTGACTACTCTCACCTTGTTTATAGCCTGATCTATTTAGAGAAGCCTGCCTGGAAGCCTATGATTTGCTTGTCTTAAAAAGCATTGGTTTGTCATGAATCTGTTGAAAGGTTTGACATGGTATCCCAAAGCTTTGTTTGCAAATCTTAGTTTACCTACCTTCTAACCCTGCTGACGTAATTGATTTACTGTAATTTATCTGATTCCCATTCCCTGAATTTTAACTGATTGAATCGTGGCTGTGTAGGCCATGTGAGTAGCTGCTCATAAGTTACTCGGATGATGAACTTCGAGTATATTTTGCCGCATTTTCTAGCTGCCATTGTGTTTCTTGTAAATTATATCGTCGTTTACTTGGAGATAGATTTCAGCAAACTATTATGAACATTAAACTTCCTCTGAAGTGCCAAATTTTGACAATGATGTGATGGCTGTTTAAATTGTTTTTCATTCTCTAATTTCTCCAGCCTAATCTTTTTGATTCATCTTTTAACTTCAGTTGGAAGACTTGCAGTAGCTGGAATATTTTAATGGTATGAAGTTTCTCCTGTTAATGCAGTTTGTTTGCTTATCTGTTAATCCAAATGTTTTAATATGACTAATGTATATGATTGTGAAGTACTGAACCTTATCTGTTAATTCAAATGTTCAAGTAGAGCTGGAGCTTTCCTTACTATACAGTTGTTTAGAATTTTTTGATCTTCAGAATCAATTAGTAGACATCATTCAGATATCAGCATGATCAAAGATAACCTCAGAGCATCAACAAGTGCTTTTAATGAAGTTTATTGGACCAGGGAACAGTAGCATGCGTAAACTATTCAAATTTGATTTCCTTTTTCTTCCTCCTATTACTTAGATATGCATGAAAATTTAAAATTAAAGTCAGAATGACAACCACCACTATTGTA
Organism: Dioscorea dumetorum; assembly: GCA_902712375.1. Taxonomy (NCBI): domain Eukaryota; kingdom Viridiplantae; phylum Streptophyta; class Magnoliopsida; order Dioscoreales; family Dioscoreaceae; genus Dioscorea; species Dioscorea dumetorum. The sequence continues at coordinate 7,335,399 of CACTHL010000739.1, forward strand.
AGAGCAAGCACATGCTGTCATTTGTCTGGAATGTGCACGCAAGCACCGATTGGTCATTAGAACCATGTTTTGAGATGCCATTTGATATCTTTATTCTCATCTTTGCAGCATCACTGGACAAAGGTAAAGAAGGTATCTTCATATGGTCTTTCGAGAATATCAGACTTGAAGTGATATAATGAGGTCCATTAATTTGGATAATGTGACCTTTTTTTGTAATGTGGGCGTTACTTTTTCTCTCTTTTCCTTTTAACGTTTTTATACTGTTATTTTGAAAGCTTCAATTGCTTTCAGACTCACTCAAACCGTTTTCCTTTTATTTCTTTTGGCAAGAAAGAATCTAAGAAAATTCAAAAGAGGTCCTCCAACTGCATGCCATTGGCATGTGTATTCTATTTCTTCTTGCTTTGTATAATTATTAAAACAATGTTAGTACTTTGCTGAACTATTGTTGTTTACATCTTTTTAGTCTCGTGCAATTTATTGTTGATATAAAAAATTAGGAAACAATTACCAATCTGTGATGGTTTGAATGTACTAGTGTTGTGTGTCCAGTTTTGCTTGAGTGAAGTTGTGTTGCTTGAGTGTCAATACATGCTCGTGGATAATTTTTGTTGATAGTTTTGTTTATAACACTGTTCATGGTTTTTGTTGACAAAGAACAGAAGTGGCATCGTTGTGGATCATGACAAAGATGTCCCTGAGACCTTTTGGGTGTTGTTTGATAGTGATGTTTGTACATATCATATATGAGATAAGTTGGCCTACTCCAGTTGGATACAATAGATTAAATAACGGTATCATTGCTTGTTTCTTTTTCATTTTCGACTTTCTTCATATTTAATGTGCTAATTTGTTGTTAATTTTCTTTTGGCTAACCATCAACAGATATAATGGCTTCGCATTTAGTAGTGACATGAATGTTTGGATTGCCTTGGAGGGAAGAGAGAAAGAAGAAAGGGTGGAAATAAATTGGTATTAATCATCTGATGGAATCCTCTTCATTATTCTCAACTGTCTCAATTACTGCTGCATTCATTTAATTAGGTAAGATGTTTTCAGTGATGAAACAGAGCAGAGAGAAAAGAGAAGATAATCATAGACTTGGCCCAGTTTACATAAGCAAAAGTAACATCAGCAAATCAACATAAAAACTTAAAATTCTCTGCATGTCCCTGGGAAGACTAAAATTTTTTCTGTCTTTTACATTCGCTTACCATGTTTCTTTTAGTCCTTCAAGTAGAAGATAGTCTTGTACTTGAGGGTCTAAAAAAATTGGGACAAATTTTTAGTCTTTTCAGGGACTAACACTGAATTTAGGAAAGTAGAAATAGATGGACCGGCTGCATGAATCTCAGCCTCAGAACTTTCTGTTCTTCATATTATTGTTGTTGTTGTTTTTGGGCTGTAGGAAGTCAAGAGGGACAGGGTTCTTGCACTTTGGGCACCTCGGATCCTCCTCGGAGAGCATTACATACATGAGGCACCGAGGACACCCAGCGAGCACCATCGGCTGTGCCTCAGGGCTGTTGTTGCACGACGACACACAGGAGCTCGGTGGAGATACTGATGAAGACCTGTTCGGTGAGTCTCCATCATCCCTTGCCACCCTCGACGTATTCCCTCTCTGTGCAGGTGACCTGTTAATCTTCATGTCCACTTTTGGACTCTTCCCATTGTTTCTACTCATGTTCTCTTTATCTGATACATGAAGAAAAATACAACAAATTAGTATGATAATTACATAATGGAAATTGAGAATATCAGGTATCGTGCCATATTGTGAACCTGGAGGAGGTAAAATAGGGTTTAGTTTGAATGAGGTCTTATGGTGTGCAAGCGATGTAATGCAGGCATGATGGTTTGGGGTGTTGTGGGGGATTGGTGCCTGGCTTCCTCTAGTGCCATTTTATAGAGGGAATGGGATTGTTGTCCTACCTCACGTCCTTCTCTTTATACCAAACAGGGACTTTAATAACCTTTATTACACCCCTCTTTCTTTTTCTCTCTCTCTCGCTCTCTCTTTGTCTGTGTATGTATGTATATTGTTTTCTTTCCCGTATATGCTGTGAAAATTTTTGCTCCGGTGTCTCGCATTTAAACCTTTGATTTGTAAACCGGATGGCGTAGGATTTCTTTTTATTATTTTTTTTATATAGTCGTTGAATGTAGGCATGGTTTTACGCTGCCGGTGAATCGGTTGGATTTGAGTGTAGGAAATTTTTTTGTATTTTAGTAATGGTTATTCAATACAAGGATGGCGTATGATTCCAGTTTGAAGCGGCAGTTCTGTTTCATTGATTGTGTAATTATTTGGTGAAAACAACAAAGAAAGAGACCACTATTGATGATTGACTTATATTGATTGTATTTTGCTTGCTCTAATGACAATATATATATATATATATATATAATATATTATTTCATAAAGATGTAAAGGCTATTCAGAATGAAATGATATGTTGGCAGAGAAGACGGAGGACTCTCCCAGCTGTGCCTCATTATTTTCTTACAATTTTTTGTATTTCATAAATTTTTGTTTATTTTGTAGTTGTTGCAAATATTAATATGTAGTAAATAAATGGAATTAAATGAATCTTAAATATATTTGGATTTCTAGTGGATGCCTGGTGGCAAACATTAATGTCATTTGTTTGATTCATCATGCCTGCATGCATGTTTGATCAGCATTTTTTTAATAATTATTATTTTTTATTTTTAGCTCTGTCAGTCTTCAGTTGACCTCTAGTCCTCTCATGAGTTAACGAGGTTGTTTCATTTCTTGTCCCTCATGGTTTTTTTTTTTTTTTTTTTTTGGAGTAAAAGATGAATAGCTAACAAACACCGAAATGAAATCAGAACTTCAGCTTTCATTACCCATCTAAGTAAATCCAAACCTCTGGCGTAAAGAGTCTTTTGCAGGTTCTGTCGTCCATTTGCAGTCAAAGTGAGCTTCATCTTCGGCCATCTCCTCAGTCTTCTCAAAGTGTCTGAAATTTTCCAAGTAACACGGGTGTCTTCGTGCTGTAGACAGGTGCGCAGGCTCAGGCAGTCCAAGTAGACTTTGGGAGGCGTCAGGTTGCATGTCCTGTCCCTCATGGTTTGAGTGTGTGCGCACCTGTGTGTATATGTTATATGTAAAGAGTTCAAATATAGAAGGGTAATTTGGTGATTTGAAGAACAATAGTTGAGCTCATTACTTTGGTGCATTGAAGCCCTTCTTAATGATTGCTATCCGATCAAGAGTTAATGTGTTGAGCTGGAGAAATTAGATGGGCTTTTTAATTTTATCTCACCGTCTCGCACAATTTCAAATCAATGCCCAATATTTACGGCTTCTTGAAAGCAATGTATTATTAGTCTAATTATATACATGTGTTTATATATATATACACACACACACACACACATATAAAGTAGCCTAATAATTTCCTATTAGGCAGTAATTATAATTTATAAGAAATTAGTAGGAGAAACTATTTCTATTAGCCTATATATTTTGAATCTCATGCTAAAAAAAACCATTATATTTATTTAATAATTCATATTTATCTCATCATCTAGAAGCATAACAATTTTTTTTTTTTAAAAAAAAAAAACTCAACATTATCCAAAGTCTTTATGCGCTGCCGGAGCCTATGAAAATGAAATATGATGATGATGGTGATGATGCCTAACAAGAAAAGCATAGGTACTAGAAGTGGCCGGACAGGACACTAAAGGGTTCAACATTCTGGTGATGCTGAGCTTATACAAAACACACACATATACATAATAATAATGTTTCCTTTTTGGAGCTTAATCCTATTGGCTAAAGCTCCCTCTATGCTCTATTGATTAATGGTGAGCAGTGAGCTCGGAGAGGACTGGCTTATCATTGAAAGCACCATTGATGATGCCATGCAGCAGCCATGGCGATGGAAGTCTGCAGCAGCTTGCAGGTGTGGGCCATTCATACACCATTTACGTGCTAAGTCGGATGCCAACCAGACTTTGGATGCCTGTGTCTGTTCACAATTCAACACACCCATTTAAGAACATTCAAGCTCTTATTTTAATTTCCTTCTTTATGGCTCTTTGGGATGGAAGAGTGAGCCATACCCTGATAATCTTGCAAATCAAATGATTCAAATGGTCATCTTCACAGCCACTTGCATAGAAAAAGTTGTGATAACCGAGTTGGCAAGAGTCCACAGGAGACCTGGAAAACATTACTTCTCTTTTATGATTCGTGGGGCATGACTCTCTCGGTGAAACCTCGAGCCTCATTATTCATATATCTGAATGTATAACATCATGAAATTATGATATGATACTAATCTTGTGTTTGCATTAAAATTCAGACAAAAAGAGAAGGGCTTTGGTCCCGGCTCGGAGTAACACAGGATTGCACGACATCCGCACCTGCTCATTTAGAGCTTTTAGCTGGCCGGGTCAGGCGGTAATATACAAGTCACATTCACAAGTACAAACATTTCGATGAATCTACCACAATGAGTTGCGCTTAGGAGTTGTATATATAGTATTACTGATCACATAATAATCCATCTGGGATTTGAATGTAACAGCAGTAATCACAATTGCATGAAGAAAGCCTTTGAAGCTGGAGTTTGCATAATCTCTCTCTGTCTCTATTTTTCTCTGACTACTGACAATGTCACTACAAGTACATTGAATGTGGCCATGCGTTTCAAATTGATCGGCGCAAATCAAACTTGCAGTGTCTGCTGCTGCTGCTGCTGCTCTATCTCACTAGTGTTTGTTGAAGACAAGTTTCTGCTGTCATTTGATTTGTTTGTGGCGCTTTGGCACTGATGCAGTTGTTGCTGCAGCGTCTGCACCAGCTCGTTCAGCCTCTGAATGTTCTTCTCTTGAGATAAAATTATCTGCCAACAGAAGACATTGGTGTTCCATAACACAGAAAAGTGTCAAATTTGTTATTATGTATAGACAAATAATCACAAAAAAAGATAATCAAAACACTAATATTGATGGAAATGCCATGTTGTCTGTACTCATCCTTCATTAGCTATAAGAAGGATAGCAGCATTCATCAATAAACAGAGATGGATCAACCTAAGATTATCATTTCATGGCTACTAAGAAATTCTTCCATTTTTCAATCTTTCTAGTTTGCTCCTATAGAACCAAAATCAAAAGATTTAAATGATGCTTAAGAGTTTCCAGTGCTGACTATTGCCCAGGTTAAGTTCCAAACCGAGTGTTTCTGACATTCTTTGTTGCTATATGATATTCAAATTGTGAATTTAAAAATGCTCAAAACAATAAAGTGAACAAGGGAATGGGCCATGGTCTCTGAACAAACAGCCGAAACATAATGGATTCACTCAACTTGACCACAGCAAGTCATTTTTTATAGCTGCAATAAAAATAGATGGCATGATCCAATGTCAATTGTGTAAACTAAATTTTATAGAAGTAATAATGGAAATCACACCCAAATGCTAGAGGCTTGTGTTGATTAATAAAAGGCAAAAGAAAACACAGCCATCTTATATGTAGTAAATGTGCTAAACAAAAAAGAATTGAAACAACTCTCTTAAGGCTAAGTGAGTCTCAACATCCAGTTTAATTAGCATAGCGCTCAATACCACTGCCTTGAGATCATGGGGGGATGGCCTCACCGCCAAAAGCAGGAAGCTATGTTCCATCATACCAAAGGAATGTAGATAATTGAAGCATGGAAAAGTTTAAGAAACACCCCTGGAAAATTCGTTGAGTTAATAGAGTCAGATGAATTGGAACTCTCAATTGTAACAACTTCAAAAAGCCAGTTTCATCAACTTAAAGAATCCTATACCGAACAACAAAATAGCAGCCATGAAGATAAATCACAGTATCTGATCAAAGTTGATAAGGAATACAAAAAGGATGGCCTCTTCAGCAAGCCACCATTAAAGCTATAATACTTATACTTCATTTCAAAGTAGTTGCATGTGACAATTAATTCATCAGTCACTACAGCCGGAACTAAATAATTAATTTAACTATGAATTCTTACCAACTCATCCTCAAACTATATGCTCGACATTTTACTTTCCCCGGAAAGGTGTGAGTTACAACAAGATATAAACAACTTAACAATACAGTGATAATTAGCCAAAGCAATCAATCCAGGACTCACTCTTGAAATCCCAAATACGCCAATGAAACAAACAATCGAGGAGGTATCAGTCGAACAAAGTGACAAGCCAAACCAAATTGTAGCCCTTAAGAATATACAAAGATTTAACATTTGAAGATGAACAAGCACTCCTCTACAAATCAGATGCCAACAAAAGCATTATCTTCAAGTAATTTCATAGAAATTAACAATAAACCAAAAAGAAGCTAAGCTTATTAAAACAAAAAAGAGGAATTTAAAACTGAAAAAACAAGTAGAGGAGAAAAAGGCTCACTCTTTCCTTGACGGCCTCTTCCCTTTCGGAAATACGCTGCTGCTTCTGAGAAATCGATGGCCCAGACTCCAATTCATTGGCAAGCTGCTGTTTCCACTCGAACTGGGACGTGATTATAAGGATAACCAGCAGGAAAACAAGCACCATGGGCCTCGACATCTCTCCTGCGCATTTATCTTACAGCACAACCTAGTAACCACGAAAATTTGGATAAATAGGTTTGGAAAAAACCTTAGGGTTCCACAGATGGAGAAAAAAAACAAGCTTTGAGATCTTAATTCAGAAAAGTAGAAGACATCGAGTACTCACCGGGCATCTCAAGTGATGGTGATGGATCTGGGGCACAAGCGGAGCAGTGATTCTCCTCTCTTGCGATGAAATCGATGATCGTGCGAGGATGGAGATGGATATCGAGATGAAGGCTTGGGGAACGCGCTTGGCTGAAGGAAGACGATGATGAAAGGGGGAGTCGGTGAGGCTTCAGGGCTTTGAATGGGCTGAGTCTTAAGTTTTATTTTTTTTTTATAGAAAAAATAAAATTATTAAATTACAATATTGTAAATAATTAGTTATAATTTCAAAATTTCTTAAAATATTATCTCTTCAATGAAAAACAAGATTTTATTATTATTATTTTATTATTTTTATTATTTGCTTTTTGGGCCTTTATCAATGGTTACGTGTAATAGCTTTGCATTGGAAAGCAGTGAGTATCAAGGATGCGATGTGATTTTAATTTTATGGTCATATGTTTTTTAATTGTCACAGTGAAATTTTTAGTCAATTATAAATAAAATATAAATTAATGAACATAAAATATAAAGGATGATTAAATGTAAATAAAAAAAATACGACACTACTTGACTGAAGAATAAATGACTATAGAATCATGATAGAATTAAAAAAAATTAAACAAGAATCTAATAGGAAGATTATTTTTTACAATATAATAGTAATTGTGGGTTTCAACAAGAATCTAACAGGACTATTTAAAAAGGAGAAAAAGTAATGCTTGCCTGAATTAAAAAAAAAAAAAAAAACACATTAAACTAGTTAGTGAATTTGAAAATTAGAAAAACCAAATAATTAATTTGTTTTAATTTTTTAAATAAATAAAATTCGTTGAAAACAAAAAAATTAAAAAAAGCAAAATATTTTTAAGATAAACAATCTTTTATTTCTTCATTGCACCTCTTGAGTTGGTCCAATTTTATGATCTTCAACCTCACATAGATATTTTTACATATTTTACTGAGGAAAAAAACATTAAGGCAATTTTCATATTTATTTACAGAGAATTTATTTGTTTAAAATGAAATATGTTTGGGGGAAAAATATTTTTATTATTATTATAATTTATTCATATGCATATTGGTTTATCATTCCTAATTATATATTATATATATTGAAAGTAAATAAATAAGTAAAAAAAATGTATTTTCCGGCAATTATTATTTATTTTTCGCGCCCCTGACTAAATCCAAGAGCCATCATCGTCGTTGCGTCTGCTTCACAAGGAATCCAGATCGATCGAGATCGAGAGAGAGAGAGAGAGAGAGGGAGAGCAATGGGCAACGCTCAATCCCCATCCTCGAAGAACCCTAGATCGGTGACGGCGAGCAGGGCATTCAGCAAGCAAGAGCTCGATGATCTCCGGTCCCTCTTCGTCTCCCTCGCCTCCCAGTCCCAGAGTTCCACCAAATTCATCTCTCCCTCCGTCTTCCAGTCCTACTTCAAAATACATGGCCCGCTTGCTTCCCGGTTGATCGATCTCGTCACCCAGAACCGCCGCGATGGGATGCTCACCTACGATGATCTTCTCATCACCAAAGTAAGCGGAAGTCTATTTCTCAATTTCCATCAAAACTCTTCGAATTCCTCAAATTCCATCTGTCACTTGCCAGGCGACGTACGAGAAGGGAACGAGGGATGAGATCGAGGAGTTTGTTTACCAGCTATGCGATGTCACGGGTGACGGCGAACTTTCAAGGTGACGAGGTGTTCGACTTTTGTTTCTCACTTTCACGTATCGAATGGATTGCTTGAGATGTGAAACTAGCATGTTAGGTCTGATTTGGAAGCTGTATTGGCTTCTATCCATGATGCTGTTTTCTCTCCGGGGAACGTTGGATCAAGCTCGTGCTTGGATCGGGATGTCTTGCAAGTGTTCCTCAATGCGCCAACTTTTTCGAAGCAGGGTGAAGGGGAAGACGGTATGTCTTTTGCTGATTTTAAGAATTGGTGTGCTGTTTTTCCATCCGTGAGGAAAGCTCTTGGAAGTTTGTTGACGCCTCCTGATCCGTGTATGTTTCCCTTGAGCCTTCTTCAGTTGCTTTCGTTGCTAAAATCATGATTATTTCTGAAAATTTTGATTGAAGTTTCGTAACATTTGATCTTATCTATGATTGTTTTTGGTGTTATCAAACAAAATGCCCACTACCAGTACTGGAAGTTGCAAATCATGACTTTTTTTGCCATCCTCTGTTCTTCTGGTTTACATAAATTCCCGTAACAAGGTTTTTTCCAACACCTCGCCATACCAATAATACTTCCATGTCTTTGAGATTGCAAAAAATCATCTTGCGTCAATACAGGTTGCTATAAATGATATTAGAGCTTAATTCTTTCTAATAGGTTGCGATAATTTGTTGACCCACTGTAGTGTGATCTACAAGTTGGTGAACTAAGCAGAATCTTGTGGGCTTGCCATACCCAATTCTAATTTAGTTTAGAAGTTTGTGCAAAGGGATGAACTAAATAATCCTACATTTAATAGGGGAGAGAAAAATCTTGGCCTTAGATATCACTTAGACCTAAACGTGTGAGTTGTGAGAGATCTAATATGGAATGAATCGAAGTAGCTAATGTCTCACATGGGCTGTCCTATTATGACTGAAATACTTTAAATTTTGTTATCATAAAATTGCAGATTTTGGACTTATGTGTTAATATTTTTATCCTACATCTACATTGCTGAACTTGTTACTGTGGATGTCATCTCGCAATTAACATCATTTCCCTTACCAGCGGAGTAATAAAGGGAGGTTAAACACTCCTTGTAAGAAGCCATGGATACGATAATGTGACTATTGCTGTATGTGCTTTCATGAAGTGGAATATGGGGTTGGTGGATTAGTAACCAAGTAAATAAGAAAATATTTCAGAACACAAATAAATGAAAGTAAAACCTCCTTTATGCCATTTTAGCTGTGAAAACATGCAGTATCATGATGGCTTACCTCTTGGCAAGCTATCTTCTTTCTTGGGCTTATTTGGGTTGTCATTTTCCATATGCTAAGTCAGTTATTCTTGTAGGCAGACCAGGTTTTCAAGTTCCTCAACTGCAACATCCTGATGATATATGTTCTGATACACTTATTTTGAGGAAAGAGTATGCCTGGCACATTGGAGGAGCACTTTCTCAAAGTGAGGTAGAGGAGTGGAAGCTTTTGTATCATAGTGCAATTGATGGCCTGAGTTTCAACACTTTCATGGGCGACATATCGTGAGTATACTTCTTGCTCGTTATAGGAAATATTGCAATAGTAGTGTATATAGATTTTACTTCAATAATTTCTTCTTTAACAAAAACTGCATAAACAGTAACACTTAAACAAAAACCACATAAGCAATAATACTTTATCATCGGCACCTTATATTAGCCCACATTCATATCTTAGGCTTCCATATCTAGTGCATAACATGTGCTGGCTGCCTTTGTATCCAGGAGTGGAGACGGTCCAACTATTCTAGTTATTAAAGATACTGAGGGTTATATATATGGAGGATATGCTTCGCAGCGATGGGAGAGACAGAGTGCTTTTTATGGTGACATGAGATCCTTCCTTTTTCAACTTTACCCCAGGGCATCAATATTTCGGCCTACAGGAGCAAACAATAATCTTCAATGGGTAAGATTCCTTTTTGCAAAGACAAAAATGTTTTTAAACAGACCTCAAGAGAAGTGTAGTTGCTCAGTTATTTACTTAGCGAGAAAGAAACATCTGTATTATGATCTTTTGGCTGTTTGAAAAAATGATTTGGAGGAACCAAGTCAAGGGAAGTTAATATATGGTACCAATTATCATGGAAGTTGGCGAGAAAAAACTGGGAAGAAAAAGGTGATCTGGTCTTGTTTCTTGCTTTATGTTTTGTCCATTAAGTGGTCCGAAAACTTTTATCCATGACGTCTTTAACTTCTCTAACCAATCTATTTGCTCATGGATATATATAAAATGACCTAAACAGGAATATCTGAAATCTTGTAGCAGAAGTGAATATAAATATTAATTGATATTTTGTTTCAACAAGTAATTTGACTCCAATTTCTGTAGTGTGCTGTGAATTTCAGCTCAGATAGTATACCCAATGGCATTGGCTTTGGAGGACGAGAAAATCACTTCGGGCTATTCATTTCTGCTAACTTTGATCAGGGACACACATTTGCCTGCACCACTTTCAACAGTCCATGTCTCTCCAAGTCAAGCCAGATACACCCAGAAGTGATTGAATGCTGGGGAACTGTGGTGAAAGGATTGCAGAATGAGAAGGCAGAGCTCCCCAAAGGTACAGTCCTGGAAAGATTCAAGGAGGACCGGAACATGCTCAAGATGGTTGGTCTTGCAAATGCCAGTGATTGAAGGGTCTTACCTGGGAAGGTGCTATTCTCAAACTTCATATCCTAATGATCAATCTACACATATTATCCCCTTTCATGTATAACAGTAATAGCCGCGTTTTATAACCTTTTCACTTGCCTTTTGGTTCTTTCCTTGCGGACTTCTTTACTTGTTCATCTATTGTTATTTGCAGAATACTACTACCGAGCACATAAGGGATAAGCATGGGCAATTTATGGAAGTCTATCTTCATAATAATTCAAACCTGAGTGTGGATTTGGTTGTATTATTTACCACCATGTACATAGACTAGAAATTTACCAATGCACTTGCTAAGGTCGTGTTGCATGTTTGATTTTGGAAGTTGATGAATGTTTGTGATTCCATCCATTTCTAATTTCTCTATATATTACCAGGTTTGTTAATTTGTTGCAAATGTTAAAGCGAAATGATAGTTTCATGTAGAGTATAAATTCATTCTTAAAAATAAATAGCTTTTTATAATCATGCGTGGATGATATATTATTGTATGCTTGTGGAGGCCCAACTGCACAGTTCGATGTAATGGATATGGTATAATAAAAAAAAAAGTAAGGATTTACAAACCCATTGACAAAGTTTCAGGCGATCAAGCACTCTTTGATTTAGAAGTCCTTAAAAATTTAAATTAAAAAAAAAAAGCCTTTTATACTTTACTGGTAATATTTTGCTAAATTTATGGGGAGGGAGAAACTCACGAGTAGCCAAAGGTTCCTTTCAAATTTGTCAACGAAATTTGAGCCTTTTTCACTTAAAAAACTTTGTACTGTCTCTTCAAAAAGAAGAGCGAGAGGAGCATTCACCACCACCGTGAGCTCGCTTTCCATGAACTCCACACCAGCCAACTTATAAGAAGAGAGCTTGATGCCCTTGCCATCAAATACTCATGGCCTGTGGCCAGAACTGGAGTTGTTGCTTCCACTGATTCTGGTACCAAACCTTTCTTTGCTGTCAGAGCTGACATGGATGCTCTTCCTTTGCAGGTATGAGATTCCCACCTTTTAATTCACTTGATGAGCAAAATCCATTTTATTTGATGTTTGATTTGTAGGAGCTTGTGGATTGGGCGCACAAGAGCAAGCACATTGGAAAGATGCATGCTTGCGGTCATGATGCTCATGTGGCAATGCATCTTGGAGCTGCTAAGTTGCTTCAAGAACGAGAGCATGAACTCAAGGCAAAATGCTCTTCAAAGTTTCAACCTTTTGTCTTTCATCTCAATTGTATCATATTTTTCTCTGGGATTTTCTTAGGGTACTGTGAAGCTTGTTTTCCAACCAGCTGAAGAAGGTCTTGCTGGTGCTTATCATGTACTGCAAGAAGGTGTTCTTGACGAGGTGTCTGCAATGTTTACACTGCATGCTGACACTGAGCTTCCAACTGGTGTCATTGCTTCCAGACCAGGGCCTCTTCTTGCTGCCTCTGCCGCTAGATTCATGGCTAAAATTCAAGGCAATGGCACCAGAGATCCCATACTTGCCGTCTCTTTTGTCATCCAGGGCTTCTGTTGTTAGTCTATCTGGAATTTATAGTCATAACCTCAACCACATTGCTAATGTGTAGTTCATCTGCTTCTTAAGGTTGTTTCTGTTACCTTTGTGAAATCAGTAGGAGATTCAGTTGATTTCGGAGGAAGTTTAAGGAGTATGACAAGTGAAGGTCTCATTTACTTATCAAAGAGATTCAAAGAGGTAATTTAAACTCAGTTTCAGGAAGATAGCTTTCAAGTTTCAATGCTGATTTGTGTCTCGTAGTCCTGGTTTTACTAGTACAAAACAGATCATAGAACTCCAGTCTGCTATTCATGGTTGCACTGCTGAGATAGACTTTATGGAGAAGGAAAGAATATCGTATCTGGCGACTGTCAATGATGATGAGATGTTTATCCTTGGGAAGATGGTAGGAGAGAGTCTTTTTGGGGAAGATAATGTGCACTTGAGCTTGATGTGTATGGCAGCGGATGATTTTGGTTTTTTCTCCCAGAAGATGGCTACTGCATACTTCTCTATTGGAATCAGAAATGAGACATTGGGCTCATCTCATCCTCTGCACTCTCCACACTTTCTCCTTGATGAGCAGGCTCTTCCCATAGGTGCTGCTTTTCAAGCAGTGTTGCAATTGCGCATTTAAATCGCCATGTCTCTTTTCTTCAGTCCTGAATTAATTGTTTTCCCGGAGATTTCCCTTTCCAATGAATAATTGTTGGGGAAATTCCTTGTCTTTTGGATTTTTCCTCTTTGCAGGTAGATGAGATCAAGAAAGTCCACCCTTTCTGTGCTTCTTCCAGTCCAGGTATTTCACATCTTCATCATTTGTCTTCATTGTAATCTACACTCTTGATAGACATAGATGTCACCCAATTTTCTTGACTTCTAAGAAACAGACAAGAATGGGTTGAGGTTGGAAAACCTCTTCTGTTCTTCATGATCATAATTTACTACTTATCTCCTCGTGAAGAACATCGTCTTAGGAACATCTAAGTTGTTCCTTCCAAGTCAAACCAAACAAAGAGCTTGAAGAAAACATTTCTTCATCTATCAATTATGTACAGAGGATTGTCCAGGTATGGCCTAACAACTAAGGAAGAAACTCTGACTTTAGGCTAGAAATCAGGCTACTAAAATATTGGGATTTACAATAATGAGGTAAATAATTATTCTTAAAATTACTCTATATAAATGAAAAATGCAGCGCACACCAACAATTCTAGCCAACCTTAACAACTCTGCAGACCCTTACTCAAAAGTCTCAGGTAGTGTTTTTCTTGCTCATCTCTTTACACAACAATGATATTTTCCTCAAACACCAAGAATATGGCATCTACTGTCAGAGTCATCATGTTCTCGTTGTTCTTTGTGCTGTGTATGTTCCCCCTCTCCATTGGGGTGAGGAGCTCTGGAAACTTTTATCTACATCCCCATTCCAGTGAGGCTTCATCTTCAATTGACAGCCTTTATGAGGTGAAGTACTTCACACAAATTCTAGACCATTTCAACTTCCATCCGAAGAGCTATGAGACATTCCAGCAGAAATATCTTATTAATGATACTTATTGGGGGGGTGCCAAGGAGGCAGCGCCAATCTTTGTTTATACTGGGAATGAGGGCGATATCACTTGGTTTGCACAAAATACAGGTTTTATGTTTGACATTGCACCACGTTTCAATGCCCTCCTTGTCTTCATCGAGGTCTGCTTCTTCTCTTTTGCTGCTTGGATTCATGCATGGCCCTTCTAAAGCTGATAAGTGAGTTGCTATTACTAATATGTAGAATTTTGCATGTTGTTACAGCATAGGTATTATGGGGATTCCATTCCCTTTGGGGATACAGAGGTTGCTTATAGCAATGCCACTACTCTTGGGTACTTGAGCTCGACACAGGCCCTTGCTGACTATGCAACATTAATAATTGATCTAAAGAAAAATTTGACTGCTGAACAATCACCTGTTATTGTTTTTGGAGGTTCTTATGGAGGAAGTAAGGATGATCATGTACCTTGGTGATTAACTGCCACGCTTGAGAGCTTGAGAATGCAACTCTAAATCTTTTCTTGCGGCTTTTGGTTGCAGTGTTGGCTGCATGGTTTAGGCTGAAGTATCCTCATGTGGCTACTGGAGCCTTGGCATCTTCATCTCCAATTCTCCAGTTTGATGACATTATTTCTCCATACGCCTTCAATGATGTTATAACGGAAGACTATAAGGTCTCTTTCTATCAGAGGCACTCACCCATGAATACACAATCAAATGAGCATCACCGGTTGTGAGTAATTAATTCTATTTCCTGTTTTGTTACAGAGTGAGAGTGAAAGCTGTTACAGGACAATAAAAGGTTCATGGAAGGAGATCGATGAGGCCTTCACCCGACCTGGTGGAATTGAGGAGCTTGAGAAATCATTTCATATATGCAAGTAGGAAATGCAATATTTTCTTCATAATCGACAAGATTTTGACTGTGTTTTGCTTACCTCGATCAAAGAATGTTCATGAGTTTCTTTGTTCAGAGGCCAAGTACAAAACGAATGGTTAAGATCATGGATTCAGACTGCATTTGTTTATGCGGCAATGACAGACTATCCTACAGAATCAAACTTCTTGCAGCCTCTCCCAGCTTATCCAGTGAGACAGGTGCATCTTGAACTATTTCTAATACAAAATATGCATTTCAGCAACCATATGAGTTCGATATATAATATGTGCCTCAGATGTGCAAGGCCATAGATGATCCTAAATCAGGCAACAACACATTTGCAAAACTCTATGGTGCAATGAACGTCTATTATAACCACAGTGGAACAAAACCATGCTTAAATCCCAGTGATTCTGGTTTTCACGGAATGGATGGATGGTATTGGCAAGTAGGTGTATACATTCTGTCATCAACTTGATGTTCTCAATTATCAACTGAATTCTTGTTTTTGTATTTGAAATCATGCAATGTTTTGCATATTCCTGATAATGCAGTCATGCACTGAAATGATTATGCCAACTCAAGGAAACAGTGAGAACAGCATATTTCCGGCCTCTATGTACAATTACTCGAACATAGTTTCAGAATGCGAAGTTGAGAATGGTGTGCCCCCGAGGCCGCATTGGATCACAGCAGAGTTTGGTGGTCATGTGAGTCCGTTTATAAAAACATACATTAAACATTGCTACATCTGTTAATCTTGTGACGAGTTAAACCATGTCTCGCTTGTTTGTGGCAGGATATCAAAAGGGTATTGAAGCGATTTGGTAGCAATATCATCTTCTTCAATGGCTTAAGGGATCCATGGAGTGCTGGAGGGTAAATTTCAATCTTAATTCTCTAGTTAATGGCTTATACTGATCGTCACTGGTTCCTGTTTCAGTGTATTGGAGTCTCTTTCGGAGAGCATTACAGCCATAGTCTCAGCTCAAGGTCAATGCTAATACTCCCCTCGAGTTTTTCGTATTCTTTACTCTCAATTGACATATAATTTACAACAGGAGCTCACCACGTTGATCTCCGATTCGCAACCGATGATGATCCTAAATGGCTTAAAGACGTCCGGGCAACAGAGATTCAGATCTTGAAGAAGTGGCTTCAAGAGTATTATTACACAGTGACTTAGAGTTGCTCTGATCTTCTTTTTTTTTTTTCTTATCAAGTCTTCATTTTGTTTGAAATAAACTTATTAAGAAAAAAAAAAAAAAAAAAAAAAGGAACACTGTCTGAAACAAAAACATTGCATTAAAATGAGATGAACAGAATAGAAATGCAAGTTCTGAAGTTTCTATACAGAGTAGTTATATGCTGCAGATACTAATGCTACACAATCTCAGTACAAACTCAGAAATACTTTTCAGTCCTTCCTTTGAATCCAATCTGGCCAAATGTGAGGCAAAGGAAAAGCCCAATGTGCCAAGTGATCATCCACAACCTAATCATTAGAGAAGAAAAAATTAAAAGTTATCATTTCAATCTCATAACAATGAACCTAAACAATTCTTGAATCAAATGTGCTATTACTACAAACCAGAATTGAGAAGTGAGAGCAGGGCCGGTAGGCCAGTGAGCAAGCTCTTCTCCAATGCTTTGAAAGAAGAGCCCTGTCAAACTGTTTCCATTGATCGCCGGAATGCTCGACGGCGCAATCCATCCGATCAACCCGAAACCGATCACATTAAGATCCGTCCGCAACCAATCCCTCTCAAAGCTGGTTTTCATTCACCCAGTTTTATAAACAAGAAAACAACCATACCTTATATATATATATATATCAGCTTACCAAGTGAACCTTCCGCCAGATGCCACCTTCTGGCTTAGAGGGTTTCTCGCAGCTCTCTGAGACTTTATAAAACCTGTATATATATATAGATAGAGAGAGAGAGAGAGAGATGAGAGACGTGTATATATATGCATGCATGCATGCATGGAAATAGATTTTGATTACCAGAGGAGAGAGATGATGGCTTGTGAGAAGAGGAGAGTGAAGGAAGACCCAAGCCTGCAATGCTGGATGTAGCCATGGCTGCCATCTCCTTCTTCTTTTACTTCTCCTCCTTGCTAACTATGTGTCTGAAAACAATGGGTCTGCTATGAATGTAGTTTTGAAGCAAAGAGGAGAGATTTTTTCCACCATGCATTCAAGTTTGTGATCTTGATTAGCCTGAGTGGATTGTGTGGATCATGTAAACCAATAAATGAAGGACACATGGATGTCTTTTTGTGGATAGGATAAGTCATATATGCTCCTAAAATATAACACCTTTTCTTTCTGTCACAAAATAGTTCACCGAGTTCCAAGAAATAATAGTTAGTTCCCACCCTTTGCTTTCCCTAGATAAACAAAAGCATGCATGTGTTTTCCTATCTCCAAACAATAACTTAGTAACAAAAAAAAAAAAAGGTTTTCCATGTGAAGTTAAAAAAGAAGAGGCAACATGCATGAACATTGAAGATGAGATTAAGGGTTGGTTTGCTGAAAGGGCTACAAGAGTGCATTATTTTATTGTGGTGAAGCAGAGCAGGTGGCTGGCATGATGATGATGAATGTACAGAAGAGAGGACTGAGTTTGCACACGTTAGCAGTCAGGGGCTTTCACTGGATAACATCTCTCTCCCTTTCTTATTATCTCTACGCATACATATGATCTAGCTGTTTGTTCATCGGAAACTCTGCAAGGGATCTTTGCAACAGTTCACAAATATATTTGCAGACTTGCAGTAATTAATGGTATACGGTAATGCAGCACTTTGCAATAATTTCTTATTTGTGAGCAAATTAATCATTTTTAATGGGAACACTTAAAAGAAGTGAAGGACAGTGGTATTTTTTTTCTTCTTGCTAATTAATGCTTCTGAAAGTGCATTGTGATGACTTTCATGTTCAACTTGAATTTTGAATCCAAATATTAATATATATGAAATAATGGGGTCCACCAGTTAAGAATAGAGAATTTTAAGTTTTTAGTGATCGACTTTCTGGTTTGTCTCTGAAGTAATATGGTACCTTATGCAAACGTGTCTCACTGACACAACTACACACAACCTCTGTGGATGGTCCTGATGAAGCCACAAAAACACAACCTCACAGACACCTACCTACACATGATCATCAAGCTCTCACTAAAATATACCAATCTTTAGCAACTTTAAACCCCTCCATGATTCTTCCTGTCCACACTCACATGTTGAGATCAATGAATCAGCCCCTCTAGATCTCTCCCATTTCTCTCCGCACACTTTGTCATTTTCTCTCCCTGCAACCAAATTTCACTTCACAGAGTATATATAAATGCAGACCTCTACATCATCAAGATTCTCCACAACAGTAGTAGTTCATCGACCTCTCTCCCTTATACCACTTGATCACTGCCATCTCTTTGGGAGTTAGACATATCATCATCAACAACAACAACAATGGAAGAGATCAAAGAAGCCATGTTTGAGAAGCCATTAACTCCAAGTGATGTAGGGAAGCTCAACAGGCTAGTGATTCCAAAACAACATGCAGAGAAGTATTTCCCACTTGCTAACAGTGATTCCTCAACTGAGGAGAAGTGTTTGTTGTTGAGCTTTGAGGATGAGCTTGGCAAGCCATGGAGGTTTAGGTACTCTTACTGGACAAGTAGCCAGAGCTATGTACTTACTAAGGGATGGAGTAGGTATGTTAAAGAGAAGAAACTTGATGCCGGAGATGTTGTGCTCTTTGAGCGCACCGTCGGCGGTGACCGTTTCTTCATCGGTTGGCGACGAAGACGTGCTTCACCGGATAATATTATTGCACGTGCATGGACCCATGATACTTCTCCTAATTTTTTCTTTCAAAGAGGTAATATAAATTATTCTTATCAAACTTTCTTTTTTTTTTTTTTTTTTGGGTTAGTTTTTGGGTTGAATTAAACTGAGATTGATAGTAAATATATGTTGTTGTTATTGTGACAGTGCCAAAGAGATTGAGATTGTTTGGAGTGAACTTAGAGTGCATGCCGGAACAGCAAACGGAGCCGGAGATGGTTCACAGTTCAGCATGGTTCATGAGAGAGAATCCTCACTTGTGAAGCAAGAATGCAAATTATTAAGGTTAAAATAATAATTTAAAAAAAAAAAAAAAAGACAAAAGGAACCTCCACTTCCTCACTTTCAGAACTTCCACTTCACAGAGCGGTGTGTGGGACCATGCATGAATTCTGTAATCCCAGTTACCCACTCACTTCCTTTTCCCATCATGATGTATATCTTTTTCTCTGTAGTTTGTGTGCTCAGTTTTCATGAAGATAATGAAAGCAAAGATGTTACATTTGAGGATTTGCTTGTCTTAGTTATTTTGCTTTCAGTTTCATTGTTATTAATTTTGGTTTTCATTGAAACAAAGAGTACTTGATAGATGTTACTGAGTTTGACTGAGTAGTATATATATTAAGTTGATAGAGTTTGAGAGAATAATTGAGAGAATGGTTAAATTAAATGAACCAAATCATAAAGTAGATCTCTTGTCTGGTAGTAAAGAAATGAGAGCATGTGCAAAGGTACCTGCTCCAGATTAATGCTCCACATTGTTTCAAAATTAAGCAATTTGCACACCCATGAGAACTCCAATAACAACTCTATAAGACATAGAATCTATAGTGAATGACCAGACTATTTGAACCTGTATGCTTTCATGAGGACCACTTGGATTTTGTTTATTTATATATTTTTATTTTAGTATACCTAATTAACAACCAAGATGAGCTTTAAGCTTGTCTATGGACAGAATGATTATGAGTGAAAAGATGATAGCAGATAGCACTAAACAATTGATCAGAAGAACAATGTTTGCCTGAATATATCTGAATGAGCCTTGATTTTTATATTAGATTTAGGTGAGGAAGTTAAAAACTTACAAAGGAGTGACAAAGGTTAGGAGCCCATCAAATCTATGCAACTAGAGATAGAAAGAAGTCATTGACTGTCATGTTATCTTTAGCCGAGAAAAATATCCATTAATTGATACTAATTCAAATAGTATTAAGTGTCCTGTTCTTAATTTTGCTCAGTGAACACTTCTCCTTTGAATTTTCCATGATCATCATGTCTTAATTTTAAAGATAAGGTTAGGTTCATAACAGGGGAAACATTGTCCTTTCATGCACTCAATTTTAGCATAAATTTCAGTAAAATACTCTCAGCCTCAAACAGACACTCAAATGCAACTTCAAACTATGATGAGTGCCCACAAAATGGAGTCCATGGGCTTTGAAAACCAAGTCCATACCTGAAAAAGGTGGAGTGCATTGTTTATCTGACTCTATGATGAGAAATTGACTTTCCAAACCAAAGTGTAGTGGGGATAGAAGAAAATTGTCTACTCCTCCATAATCACCCTTTTTAGTAGCTGCATTTTTAGGAGCAGTTGTTATTTTCATGGGGTCACTGTTCACATCTTATCAATAACAAGTCTCTTTCTCAATCTGTTCATTTCTGCTTATCTATTCCCTTCTCTTCTACATCTACTGTTTTTACAACTTCTAAAAATAGAACAAATGTATTCCGTAGATGTATACAACTGCACTGAATAGTTCCTATAACTTTAATGGCACGCCAAGGTTCACTTTATAGCGCACACTTGAGAACCTCTCTCTTCTGTCTCTTTCTCATCTTTTTATTCATCATTTGTCTACTCATTTGCTTTTATATTACTGTGTATAATCAATAGAGCAAGTGCCCAGAAAAACATGCATCTCAAGAAAGGAGACCTAAACAAGAATGCGGTACTTGCACGTTCCAAAGCATCAGATACACAAGAAGGAGAAGAGAGGAAGAAGAATCTCTGACAGGAAAGTAAAGCATCAAGCAAAGCCAGTTCATCAGAAACTAAGCTGGCCATAGGAAAAGGCTCAGATAATCTCAGCAGAGTCATATGCATGCTCTGCATATTCTCTTTGACAGAGAAGATATGGTGATGCATATCAAATCATGTACCAACTTGGTTTGGACTTGGTTCAGTAATTAAAATGGAATCCATTCACCCAAGTGGCCAAACATAGCACAAGGGATTATCCCTCAACCTCTTCATAGCTTCCATGGTCCATCCCCAATCACCTCCACTCTTAATGCTTCAAGAGATTTTGTGGAATAAAGGAATCAATACTGTATAAAACCGAAGGGCCTGATTAGTCAAGCTTTTTTGCACTATTTGCCATTACAACCCAAAAAAAAATATATATATATATATGTTCCAACCTTTTCACAGAAAAAAGAAAAAAGACAGATGTGACTGTGATGTATTATGTATGTGTGTATATAAATGTGTGTTGTTTGTTATTTATATAAGAAAAGAATAAGATTCTTAAGAAGACAAGAAGGAAGGCGCGGAGAACCCGGAGAAGCATTCTTCTAGCGCACCATTGGTGGATTAAAGCTTCTTTCTAAGCACCAACAATGGTGTGTTTGGTTGGTTGACTTTAATATGTTCTTTTTTCTCACCCATTGTTACTGTCTCTCATTTTATCATCATCACTAATGCCAGCAGCATTGAGAAAGAGGATAAAAGGTGCATGATTTTCTATTCCAGGTCGGTCTAAAACTGGATTTTTCTTCTGAAAGAAAAGGTAAAATGATTCATACTCCACATAATTATCATGCTTCAAGTGCTCTTAATGGAGTTCTGTTGCATTTCTTTTTCTTTTTTTTTTCTCTTTTTTTTTTCCGGGGGACAAACTTAATTTATCAAACAAGTTGAGCCAGAATTCATTCAGAAATATCAAGCCAAACCACATGTTAAACATTGTATACATATCACCTTTTTCTACTTTTACATTGGCACTTTTGCCAGTTAGCATTTCTTACCCCTCTAAAACCAAAAATTTTTTACACCTTAAGAGAAGCAGCATCAGTTGTATCATCAAATTGGCTTGTACTGAGATGACCATTTTCCTCTGCATCAAAGCTAGCATGCACACTGTAGAGGAGGTAAACGAGAACAGCAAGAGCCGAAAAGAAACCGAATCGAACATAAGATGATCTGTCAAGAGAGCCCAGAAGAAACACATTGAGAGCAATGGAAACTGATGGAATCCATGGCATCAATGGCACTCCCCAGAACTCAGGCTTTCTGGCCTGAGTCACCAGCAAATGGAATGCTTGCATGAGAACAATGGCAGCCACAATGCACCCTCCAAGAAGCACTGCTTTTGTTCTTCCTGCTGGACTGAACTGCCAGAGCAGTGTAAATATTACTGAAATCATCGAAAAGCAGATGAGAAATGATATCGTCGGCACCGGGTTCGTCGAGCCGACGACGACGTATCGCCGGTAAATCACAGCATTGGCAACCATGTAGAACACAAACAACGTGCCAATGGACACCAGGTTCAGTAGCACATTCAGGTCAGTGAACAGAGCAATGGTCGCTGTGAACACTCCTGAAACATAATCAAATAATATTTGTTTTGTGATATGGGTGTTATATAAATAGTGATAAGTAGAAGAATAAGAATACCGAGAAATGCGGAGGCGTTGACTGGAGTGGATGTGGATGGGTTGACCCGGGCCAACCAGGCAGGGACAACACTGGACCGGGCTATGACGCAGAGATAACGGGCCTGGCCCAACATGGAGACCAGCAATGAGGTCAGAATACCAAAGCTGGCCCCCACACCGATCACCCTCGAGACCCATCCCCAGCCGTCGGATCCACTGAACGCGGCGGAGAACGGCGCCTCCGTGTCCATCTGATCACCATAAAAAAAAAAAAAAAAAAAAATAGCAAACCGATCAAACGGTCCTTATTCACTGACAGTGATCACACATATATAAGAAAGTCCATGATTTCTATAATCGGTAATGCTCCAGCCACCCAGAAAAAAAGAACCCATAAAAAGAAACTTCGGATTGAATCACGGGACCCGCATGTCGTTAAAGAGAGACGAAACCAGAGCGGGTCCCGCTCATTGGTTGCAAACGGTTTTTACCCAGAAGATCCGAATCCGATACGGATGAACGGGTTTGGATTCATTAACGGGTTTACGAGGAAGATCCGAGAAGAAGGGGCCGGGGGTACTCACAGCGTCGTAAGGGACGAGCATGGACATGGAGGCGGCCATGAGGCAGTAGAGAAGGGAGACGACGGCGACGGAGCCGGAGACGCCGATGGGGATATCACGGGCGGGGTCTTTCACCTCCTCGGCCATGGTCGACACGGCGTCGTACCCAATGTAGCTCAGGTACACCATGGAAGCGCCGACGAATACGCCGGAGACGCCGTACGGGAAGAAGCCACCGTGGTTCTTGGCCGGATCAGCAGGGTGAGTGAAGTTCTTGAAGGAACCTCGCCAGAATCCCATGATTATAATGAAGAAGATGAAAGCGAGATGGATTCCGGTGAGGATCATGTTCAGCACCGAGCTCTCTTTTGTGCTGAGATTTAGTTTAAAAGAAAAAAGAAGAAAAAAACAAAAGGATGAACTTTTTGAGAGTCAAATGGAAGGGAATGAAATCTTCTCTTTTTTGGGGAGGAATCGAATAAAGGTTAAAATTTTTATATGGATTGGATTGGATTTGGACCTGTGGCAAATGCAGAGAGAGATGATGAGAAGGACGGCGACAGCAAGGAGGTCGATGTGGTTGAAACCTTCCGGCAAGCCGGCGACGGTGATTCTCCATTTCTCGGTGGAGGCGACTCCAATGGCGGTTCCTAAGTAAGCGGTGAAGCTCCGAGCCACGGCGGCGTTTGAGAACACGTACTCCATCACCAGGTTCGCTCCGGTGAGAAACGCCGCAAATTCCCCTTAAAAAAATATATATACATTAAAAGAGTTAATATAATTTCTTAATAATATGAGGAGATTATTGATGGGTTGCAGGCCCGGCCCCATCGATTAGAAAATAAATGAATAAATAAATAAATAAATAAAAGAATCACCGAAAGTGACACGAAGGTAGCTGAAAGCGCCACCGGCAATGGGCATATCGACGGCAAACTCAGTGTAACAGAAGGCAGAGAGAAGGGCGCAGAGGCCGGCAATGGCGTAAGAGACGACGACAGCAGGACCGGCATAGAGACGCGCAGCGCGGCCAGTTGAGACAAAGACACCAGCGCCGACCATACCACCGAGGCCAAGACCGATAAGGTCCGGCCAGCGGAGAGCTCGCGCCATATCAGAGCCAGAGCGAGCTCGAACTCGGCTCATCTCGTCATGTGTAGTCGTCACCGACGTTGCTCGTCGGGCAAGACGCCGGGGTGTGTCTCTGAGGGCTCGGAAGTAGGCTGTGGGAGTGGAGAAAGAGGAGGAGATGATGTGTTGCTTCTTGTCCATCTCTCTTTGTCTATCTGTGTATCTGGGGGAGTGTGAGATGGAAAAGTAGAAAAGCTTTTGGGGATGGTGAGAGGGGAAAGAAGCGTGAAGGGGATTATAAAGGTGGTGGACGATGTGCGTGAAGATAACGGAGAGGAAAAGCGAGAGAGAGAGAGAGAGAGAGAGAGTGAGAGAGAGAAACGGCCCACTTAATTTTTTTTTTTTTTTATTTCCAGAATTGGAAGCTGGTTTTCATATTTATTTATTTGTTTATTTATTTATTTATTTATTTGTTTATTTATTTATTTGAATGGGTAGGGGAGGACTGTGGAAAGGAATTAATGTCGAAAATTAAATGCAGAGTAAATGCGTTGCGTTGCATTTGCGTGCTGATAGGGTGAAGGTTATCTGCATTCAGTTCGGTTTGTTTGTGAATTACTCCGATTTAATAATTCGTTCTCTTTTTAGCATTTTTGCTGCTTTATATATTTTGGGTGACATTTGTGTTGATAAATATGTTACAACAATCTTCTAAATATTTGGCATGTGAAGCAAACTAAATTTGTTACATGTGTCTAAAATGATATATCAAATATTATAATTTGAGAAACTCTTTTGTTCCACGATCATAAAAAGAGATGGAGAAATAATCGATAAAATGATCATTAAATAGTTATTTTTATAAATGTTATTTTTCACGAGCTTTTTCTCCTTTTTTTTTTTAATTTTTTGATATATACTTTAAGTTTTTTATGTATTTGTTTTATAAAATATAAGCGAGTTAGATTAGCATTTATATTCTCACAGTATATGAGTTGAGATTCAAACCCATTACTTCAACCAGATATCAACATCCCATAAATATTTGATAATTGATAATTGAATATCCTATCTCTTAATAAAAAAAAAAAATTGATACTCCTTCTATATTCTATATGTCTTAAATAATAATAATAACAATAATACAAAAATAATTATTCTATACGCATTAAAAAATAAAAAATAAGATTCAAATGAAAAAAATTAAAAAGGTCAGAACAAATCCTCTTTATATATAAAAATAAAATATTATTAAAACAACTGTTTACATAAAATATCAAGATAAACCTCTTCACCTATAATTATGGGATCTTTTCTCTAATAAAGTATTTATGTGCATGTTGAAGAACCTCAGCTCACAAGTATTATTGATTTTTTGCAGACATCATTGGATGGCAAATTGTTTGTCCATATTATATATAAAAAATTAAAAAAAATGTTGAAGGAGTGTGGTATGGAATCTGGAGGTATTTAATGAATCATTCAACTCTTTTTTGTTTTTTTCCAAAAACGCCCTCCTTTGTTTCTGAAATCACCTCCCCCTTCATACGCTTGATATTCTCTTCTTCTCTTTTCAGACACATTCAAGGAGAACCAAATTATTATTATTATTATTATTATTATTATTATTATTATTATTAGTGCTACTCCCAATGAACCCCAAAAGAAAAAATATTAATACTATTAATCAATGGATGAATAAATTCCATTTGGGATAGAGATAGCTAGGGATAAGAGATAGAGATCAAAGTATATATATATATATAATATAAAGAGAGAAGAATGTGATTGTTGGAAAGAGTGCATGTGTAGACTGCTAAAAAAATGTTAGGGAAATATACAAGAGTGGATAAAATGGGATGATCTCTCATGTTCTTATCCATTGTGGCATTGTGTAGAGCTTTGAATGGATGGATATATACAGCCAGTTTTTCCTCTTTCCAATGACCTGACCTGAACTGACCTCCTCCACCTCCTCTCCCTCCTCCTCCCTCTAATGCTGGAAGCTCTCTTAATTCTGTTTCTTATCTTTCTTATCCTGGGAGAGGTGATGAGATAGAAGGTAATATAAATTTTTGGTCAAAATCATATATATATATATATATGATAGGAAGGGGAAGTTCTCCCACTGCTGATATAAACAGTAAATAAACAATATTCTAATAGTGCATATAGAAATTTCACATGCATTTACTTAATCGTACCATGATGTATCAATAGACCAAGTAAGCGTTAAATTGAAAGTTTGTTCTTTTGTGGTTTTTTGTTATACTTTTTTACTATTTTCCACTATTGATATTGATAGGTATTTTGTCTTTATTTTTTATATTGTAGTTTGTTACCGTTGATCCTAGCTATTTTGTCTTGATCAACTTGTGCCGGTTCATTTCTTTTAAAATAAATTAAAGTTTATTCATCTTATCAAAAAAGAAAAAAAAAATGAAAAACTATTTTATGTTTGTGCCATATTAGTTGGCTATTATAGATGCTTATGTTTAATTATATCATGAAAATTGTTTGTTTATATTAAATAAGCTTCTTCTCATGGAATCTTGTAGATATTGTGTTCATATCGTTTATGTTTTATTATTGATAATATAATATCGTGATATTAAAGAATCATAATCAATCATGTTTTGTGATATAAAAGACACACATGCATGTTTTTTTATATAATTCTATGTTTTTATTTCTCTTTTTCACTTGGAACTTTTTATATAATTTCTCTCATGGTTGAAGGTGGCCACATGCACGCTTGCATGCATGCATGCATGCATCCTTGCTTTTAAAAAAAAAAAAAAAAAAAAAGAACAAAACAAATTAAGCAGATGCAAAGTGTTATGCATGCTAGTGCACTACAATTGGCAGTGTATAAACATATACTTTGCAAGAATAAATTACAGCACTTGTACTGCAAAAGCATGTTCTTTTTGTGTACATTACTATTTCTTTAATGGTGACCAAATTGTTCTTTCTTCCTTGAAGAACTCACCATCCTTAATCTAATTGTTTTGGCCATCCTGGTCAGGACCAAAACAATGACAACATATATATATATATATATGTATATAGTAAACAAATCATTGAATAAAATCATCTTCCAATTAATGTTATCAAGATTGCAGTTTCATTTGAACTTCTCATTGTCTTGCCCTCTGCTTTCTTTGGTGTGGACTGCATTGAGCTTTGTCCCTTACTGTATCTTTAATTCTATTGGTCATAATTTATTGTTAATTTTACTACTTTGAATTGAATAATCAACTACGATAAAGTCACCCTCAAGACTATGTAGTGTATGGACAATTAAGCTGACATCTCAAGCTATATTATATATAACTCACAACCGTCCGTTCTTTATATATATATATATATATATATACTTACACTACATGCATTATATATGCCTGTGTGTGTATATATATTGTCTTGTTCTTGATGTCTTTCTTTACCATTGGATGGCAAAAGAATTCGCTTGATAAGAACGTGATCCTTTAATCTTATATCACATATTGCAAAAGTACAAATCCATCATGATATATTGATTTACAACAACAGATGTAGTAGAACTCTTATTTATTCTTTTATTATTATGTTTGTTCGATTTATTTATCTTATATAATATTATTATATTATTATTGTGTCATTATATAATCTTATATAATATTATTATGTGTGTGTGTGTGTGAATTTGTGTCGATTTTTATTTACTTATATACTCTCCTATCATGTCAAAACTTCATTAAAAAAAATATATTTATGAAAAATAAATTTCTCTTTGCCATTATTTTGTCATCGATCCTACAGTTTAAAAGTGAATATATCCTTCCATAAAGTTTTTTGAAGTCACTGTATTCAAAGAAGTACATAATATTAATTCCTTTCAGTCATAGGTTTACATTAACTTTTTCTCAAAAATTAAAAGAAAAAAAACCATTTAATTAATGGGCCGTTTGCGCTTGTCTAGCCCAAAATATTCCACTAAATAGAAATCCAGCCCACTCAAAGACACGTCATCACCCAAACCAAGATATCTTCCTGTTTGGAACCCCACAGCGGATCCATTGGGTGTCAAAGCAAGGGCTTCATAACGGTCTTGCCAACGGGTTCCCGCTTTGAAAGGGGTGGTCTCTCGATGGAACAGGAGCACCACCACCATCACCACCATCACCACCGGGCTTTTCCTCCTCCCAACCAGAGGTCTCCAAGAGCCCCTATCCACCACTCCGGGAGAGAGATGACCCACGCCATCCCCTCCCTCATCTCCATCTTCTTCATTCTCTTCATCCTCTTCCTTACCTTCTCGTCCCGTCCTCCCGCCGCCCTCCGTCTCGCCTACCTCTCCAACGCCTTTCCAAACACCACTTCTTTGACCCCGATATGTGAGTACTCCTCCGGAAGTTGGGTCTGGGACGCCACCATTCCTCTCCGCTCTTACTCTGAGTCTTGCCCCTTCCTCGACCCCGGCTTCCAATGCCGGAAGAATGGCCGCAACGATACCCGGTATCTCAATTGGCGGTGGCAGCCTTCCCACTGCGACCTTCCCAGGTATATGACTAGTTTGTTTGATGTATATCGTATCGTCGTTCTCACTATTGATATAGATTCAATGCGAGGGAGATGTTGGAGAGGAATCGAAACAAGAGGATAGCGTTTGTCGGGGACTCGATTGGCCGGAACCAATGGGAGTCTCTGCTGTGCATGCTTGCGAGTGGAGTTGAGAACCAGTCTAGTATCTATGAGCTTCGTGGAGTTCCTATCAGCAAACACACAGGAACCTTCTTTGTCATGAGATTCGATGATTTTAACCTCACCGTCGAATATTACCGTACTCCTTACCTTGTGCTCATCCGGCCACCGCCGCCTGATGCTGGCGCCAAGGTTCGCAAGGTCATACATGTGGACAAGATGCAATGGCAGTCCAAGCATTGGGTCGATGCTGATGCGCTCATATTTCATGTTGGTCGCTGGTGGAATCCTTCAAAGATCATGAGGAAGTGCGTTCGGTTTACTCGACCCTTTCATTTGTGAGAGATTGGATGTAAGCTTACTCTCTTGAGTTCATTTCCTTGTGATTCAGTGGGTACTACTTTCAGGAAGGTGAAGCTATAAACATGACAATGGATGTGAAGGAAGGTTTCAGGAGATCTCTGCAAACATGGAAGCAATGGGCTGTTTCCAATCTCAATCAAGAGAAGACCCTCATGTTCTTCAGCAGCTATTCTCCTTCGCATTTCAGGCAAGCAAGTGCCCGATAAATTGTCGAAGAAATTTAACACAATTCAACGGCCTGACCCTTTTAATTTGTGCAGAAATGGAACATGGGAGACTGGAGGTTCATGCCACCAAAACATAGAACCAGAGACCAATCTCACTGAACCTGGACATGAGCCATGGTACAATCAAGTCATCACTGAAACAATTCAAGGGATGAAAATGATCAAGCTTTTGAACGTCACTTACTTATCAAATCTGAGGAAAGATGGTCACCCTTCAAGTCACCGGGAACCGGGAATTCAAGACGAATATATCGAGGATTGCAGCCATTGGTGCCTCCCTGGAGTTCCAGATACCTGGAATGAGCTTCTTTATGCTTACATCTTATCCAAGGACCACAGAACCGGATAGAGAGACTGATTCTGCAGGAATGTTTTCCATTCATCATCATATGCATGTAGCCTAGAAACTAGTAGATTTATTTCTTTGTTTGTGTGTGTATATACATACATAGAGACAGGATAGAGTTCAAATATGGAAAGCTAATATGGGCCAGGAGGGATGACATTGGAGCCTTTGACATCTTGTGACTTGACTAGTGATTTTAAAGAATTGGGATGATTTGAGTAACTTGAGCTTAATCTTTTCCAAAAAAAATTTTCAAAATTTAATCAAGCACTAAAAGTCACTGATTAGAATCAAAGGAACTGCTAAACTCCATTCAGATGGCATGCTTTTCTGAAAGCATCAGCAAGAACTTCAGATTTATTATCCATTCAGAAAAATTTTAGATCAGGGATTCAGGATCATAGTTTTAATACAAAAATCGGTTTATGTTGTCCTTTTTATTAACTAAACCTCAACTGCATTACTGCAATTTGTCTACGCTGATAGAAGGACTGATATTTTAACAGTAGAATCAAACAGAGAACTAAAGACAGGATGACACAGAGATTGTTGAAACTAAATTTTAGCAATGGTTCAAAAGGAAAAAGACATTTTGCTGGAATTCTTCTTTAAAGGACTTCACAACTAAATTCACATTGTTAATTGAATAAATTGCACCACAAAAGTCTACTCCACGGACCAAATTCTGGACAGTTGTAGGACATTGAACAGAAAGCCACAGAGAAAACTGATGATCAGATACATTGGAACAAATAAAACCAAACAACAAGGGGATGAAATTAGGGGTGGCAATAACCAGCCCGTGCCCGCCAACCCGATTATGTCGAATAAACCAAGTTTGGACAGAAGTTTTATTAATATAGACCGGATCCGAACATAGTCTGGTTGTCTGGATTTAAATCCGGACCGAGTCCAGTTAAAAAAATTCAAACAACTGAGCTTTTATACTTTTAAAATTTTAATATACATGATGTTAAATTCAATTGTCCAAGCCCAAATATTTTGTTATTACCAATTAAATATTAATATAATTTTAAAAAATATAATGGGAATTCATTGAATGATTGCATTGAAGTCTTACATATGACTTTATATCATTAAGACATGGGTATTATTTTTGCCTTGTTATTGAATTTTATATTATCAAGACTTATATTTTTATATAATACTTATTAAAACTTGGATTATTGTAAAAATTAATTTGGATTGTTGGACATTGATTTTTGCATTTGAAATGAATTAAACTGTTTTTATATAGTTTAGTAGTTGAATTAACTTTAAATGTATATTACAAGATTTAAAACCGGATTAGGTCCGAATATCTAATTTAATTATTTATAGAAGTAGTTGTCAGGATTCGGACTTTTACCACATTTGATGAAATCTTATTGCTGTCCTTCAACCGGTGACCTATGGTGATTTTGACATTTATTTCCTACTCATTTCTTTTCTTCTTGTTTGTTAAGAGCTCTTCTTGAAACTGGAACATTGTGTTAATAATCTAAAACGATTAGGGAAAAAGGCTCATCACCAAATCAGACATTACATGTGACTGATTAAAGTCTAAGCAAGAGCTTTGTAGGATGATGTTGATTTCTCAACTACAACAGAAAGAAACACCCACCAATTATCTCCAATTTCATTTTAATGTTGTATTTTTTGTGTATCACAAAGAGAAACGCAAATAAGTTCCGCTCGAAACATAATTACGGTACATCATCCAACCAACTAAAATAAATAGAATTTATTCAAATTTTCTACGTACTTTGTTGATGTATTTGGCGTGTATTTGTCAATAATGAAATAGTCAACCTTTCAACTCTAAATTCCTTGTCCGAAATCTCCTAATATTTGGTTGGTGTTCGAGTACTCAAAACTCGGATAATATGAGAGTTGTCAGATAAACAACATTTCGCAGTATAACAAAAATGAAGAAAAAAAAAAAAAAGCTCATTCTCAGTTTTTGATCTAGTATTTTTATTATGTCCGAATATATATATATATATATATATATATATATAACTGTTGAGAATTATTTTGGGAATTAGAAAGAGTTTCAATAATTAGTCATCCAAGAGGTCAAATATAATGCGAGTGTGATGAGGTGTTATCCAAATGATTAATAGAGAAAAGGACATGAAAACCCAATCGTCTAAATTAAGCAGGTTAATGGCGTGCAAGAGCTTCTAAACCCTAAAAACTAGCATGGACTCATCCCCTCTTGACAAGGACATCACATCACTTCCACAATCACCGTCCCCCACTTCCGCAGCCCCACTCTTTTTCAATTTTTCAACAAAAGCATACACTTGCTGATGCTCTTCCAATTTCACAACTAAAGTTCCTTTTTTTATTATTATTATTATTTCTCTTCCTTTTAAACATTTGAATTATTACAAGTTTTTGTTTGCACTCGTAAATATGTCTATATATTTTTTTTATTAAAAATTGGTTTTTAGCCATCCATCTGTTCAGCTTAAATGCTGGGCTGATATTTCATTTGCAAAGCTTTAAAGAAATGACCAAACAAACTAAAAGAAAAAAAAAACTCTCATTAATTCAAAATTTAAGACACTATTAAACACTTGGGACTAAAACATCCCACACTTCCATGATATTCTATTCAAGGAATTAAACCAGAATTCTAAAAAGCCGGCCCAGACATCAGGGCTAGAAAAAGAAAATAACAAAAAACAAATAATTAAATAAAACGATATAGAAAGATGTGACCATTTCAACTGCCTCAATCTTCTTCTGTCCTTTGTTTATTTCTGGAGACCAAATTAAGGGTATGGTTCACAATATAATTTTTTTTTTTAAAATGGTTTAGTTAGAATATTAAGTGCGTGTTGATGAGTATGGTGATGTAGGAACACATCCCAAATCCCTTTCTATTTGTCGGCAAAACTCATCCATATAGAAACATTAAAATAAATAAATAAATAAATAAATAAATAAGCATGTTTAAGATCAAGTTAGTCATCTTGCAAGCTATTAGCCAGCAAGCGAACAGTATTAATTAAGTAGAAGTTGGAGTCAATACGAATACAATGAAACAATAAATGTGTTCAGTTCTACTTACCATGTCAAACCTGTGTGCTCTGACCATACAACTTGGTTAAGGACCGTTCAATGAACCTACAATTATGTGAGAAAAGGATATAATTATGATATATATAAATCAAATAATACAATACATAGCATGGCAAGTGAGTAATAATTAGAAAAGCTTTCTCAATTATGAATTACAGGTATATAAAAGGCTCACCTTGGCGTCCATTGCCAGAACACAACCAACAAGGCTTGTAATTCCAATTCTATTCTTCACTTCTCCAATGGCTTTGGCACACACTACCACCATCGAAGACCTCCACCCGGACTTGGTGGTGCATGCGCTCCGGATGCTGGACGGGCCAACGCTCGCTGCCGCCAGCTGCGCCACCACACACCTTCACTCCGTTGCTAGCCACCCGGATGTTTGGCTTGACCTCTGCCTCTCAACTTGGCCGTCTCTCCGGCGCCATCCTGATCTCCTACATGCCATCATTCCCTCATTTGCCGGCTCTCATCGTTCTTTCTTCTCCGAGGCCTACCCCTTTCCTTTCCTCTCTGAGCAACATGGTGATCCTGGAAACACTGTCAAATTCCCCAGACAGCTCCTTTCTGCCGTGGACATATACTATAAGGGTGTCCCAATTTTATCCCGAGTTATCGAGACAGAGACAGAGAGCCAGTGGTTCAACGGTTCACCATTCCGTGTTGATGTTCTTGACCGTAAAGATCCTGATCAAACAGTAATGGAGACTCCGGCAGTGGTAACACCAGGGGAGCTGACACTGAGCTGGATAGTAATAGACCCAGAAGGAGGGAAGGCAGTGAACTTGTCAAGCAGGCGGCCGGTGACAGTGGACCGCCATTGGTACAGTGGGGAGACAGTGGTCAAGTATGCGATGGCAACTGGAGACAGGTCAATCGCAGCAATGATCGGAGTGACAATCGCCAGCGAGGAAGAAGGAGCACATGTTAGGGAGGTGAGCTTGATGTTAGAGGATGAGGATGGGATTTGTTTGAACGGGAAGGAGGGCCTAATGATCATAAAGGAAGCCATGGAAGGAGAGAAGATAGGAAGGGGGAGAGGAGAGGAGGAAGAACAGGCAAAGGAAAGGTACGAAGAACACATGGAAAGAAGAAAGCAGAGGAAGGAGAGAAGAGCAAGGAATGAGACAAGAATTGATACCTGTTGCATAGCCATTGGAGTGTCCATCTTCTTGGCCTTCATTGTTCTGGTGGTTTTCCGGTAGAGATGATCACACAAGGCATTCCAGATAGGATCAAGGTATGACAAACAAAATTCAATACAATGACTGAGAAAGGCCTGGACAACATCTGCAGCAGAAATTAATGACAGTCAGTAGATGAAGGAAGGATTCATTCAATCACTTAAAATTTGAAAAACAAAAGCAGTAAAAAGTTCATGGCCCCACTCCTGTTCTCTCTTGGGAGCTCCCTTCTTTGACCTCTAGTTTACCATACCCGGCTTGAAGAAGCTGAGAGAATATTAGCATCATGTATGTTCACGTTCTAGCTCAGTTGGCTTAAATTTTAATGAAAGACTAATCACAAGAACTAGCAGTAAAGTTTTGGCCATGTTTGTTTCTCATTCATGAAGTGAATTGAAAGGTGAACGCTGGCCAAACGAGTGGACAGGACACTTAATACCTAAACAGGTCTAAATATGGTGTAGAAATTGCATCAAATTTCTGCAGGGGCCATCACCAATCAAACTAATCATCCCATGTTGACGGTCCACCTGTTCCGATGTCTGAATCTGGTTGTAAGAGCTGGAGTGATAGCTGACCAGACCCAATATCTTTTTGGTTCTTGGCCTTTTTCTTCTTAGTGTGATCAATCACCAGGCCCCGGAATGATTTTGCATCAGGAGCAATTTCATGATTTTTCTTCTTCCTGTTAGTGCCTTCGTGGATATTATCTGCAAGAATAGCATCCAAAAATGGTGTTTCTGCATCATCGATTCCCTCTAATCTGTTTCCTTCTCCACATGCAGAATCCTTTGTTGCTTCCGGATCCATGGCACTGCCAAAGGATCTGTGTTTCTTGGCATCCATAGCACTTGTCTTGTTAGAATTTTTCCACTTTATTTCTACCTCCATTTCAGGATCACTCTCTTCTTCCCATGATCTTTCCTCCTCGGGTTTTTTTACCACTTTTGGATTGCCACCACTGTTGGGCTGAATCGGAATGTTTTTCTTGGGTTTCTTTCTGGTACTTATGGATCCATTTCTCTTGGCATCTCTTTTCTCTTCAGCAACAGAGGAACTGGGAAGAGCAGCAGCTTCATCCTCACCAAAACTTTTCAAAGCATCTCCTCCAGGACGCTTCACGACATCTGCTTCAGAAGCTTTTCTCTTCATTTTCTTCTTAGCTCCATTATCAGTGGAATCATCACGGGGCCGATCATCCTTGATGTGATTCAACATATCTTCATTTGGGAGCAATCCTTCACTGAGTCTGACTTTTTCAATTGGCCTGCCATTCAATATCCGCAAGTTCGGCAATAATTTCTTAACCTGTGCCAACAATGAGAACCTATATATCAACTTTCTCAACAAGCCAGAGATTTCAGTACCAAGGGAGGAATTCACCTTTTCTGCTAGCTTATCCTTCTCAGCTACCGGGTTTCCTTGTAAATTGAGGTTTTTAAGGTTGACTAATGCAGAAAGAGCCTATCATTAGGTATTCCACATTACCATTAGCAGAGAACGCTAAAAGATGTATCGTTGATGAACTGCAGGAATGATATAAAACAAAAGAAAATACTTATGTAATTAATCATTTGGAAATGCTGACCTTTAAATCTGACCATTTCTCAATTAGGTTATTTCCAACATCAAGGTTTTGGAGTTTTACATTTCGACCGAACTCAAGTGGGAAAGTCTGAAGAATGAAAACAAATACCAGTAACATAGATGTTATGCAAACAAGTCAAAGATTGGAGGCAAAAAAACATATCATAAATATTGATAATCAATCAATCTTATTGTAGTCAATGGAAATGAAAGAAAGTGATAAAAAGACAACATTGGCAAACAGTATCTCTAACCTTCAGTAAACATTACTAGGAACCCAATTCCATAGAAATGATTAAATTTATTTCTAACTATGCCCCCAAAATCAAAAGATCAACCTACGTATCAAGTCAGATGTTTCACTGTTTGAAATTTACACAACTCTCATCTTAGACATTTATTTGACAACTCTAGATAAAGAATAAATTAAATGCCACACCAATCACTGCTTTTCTTAATGTTGGTATTTGAATATGTTTTAAGATTAGAGTAAATTTAAAATGACCAATATAAAACCTAACTGGCATCATAAGATGCTTCGAATAGCCAGGAAAGGTAAAAGATGAATTCTCAACGACAACAAATTAAAGCAGTATTGGGTACAATGAGGTCGCACAAATAGAAAACATTACATCCCAGAGTAGTTAAATTAAATGCCCACACCAATCAATGGTTTTCTTTCTGCAGGATTTGGATGAGTTTTTAGATTAGGTTAAATGACCAATATAAAACCTAACTGGCATCATAAGATGTTTGGATGGCCAGGAATGGCAAAAGATGAATTCTCAGTGACAACAAAAGTAAAGCGGTTTTGTGATATGCCATAAATACAAAGCATTACATCCTGGAGTAGTTACCAATGTGAAGCCATATGAAGTATCTCAAGATGAGTATATTAACTAGCATATAAGGATATAAATTGTGCATAATATCACGTATATATGGTGCAGTCACTGTAAATAATTCATATTCCTAAACAGAAAATAATTGCTTAAGATAAAACAGTCTAAAGCAACATAGCATACACTGCATAGAGTGATCTTGTCAATGGTAAAAGAAAACCACTAAAGGATTTTTATGATGGCACTTACTGTTATCTGATTATGAGATAATCTGAGCTCCTTTAGATCCATACATGACCTGAGAGAAGATCCAATCACTTGGATCTGGCAATGGGAGAGAGACAGCTGAAATGGAAGTTAAGTTGGAAATGTTTCAATAATTCTTACTAACAACAGACCAATGGGGAGCTTATACAATGAAGATATTTGTAAAAGAATCAGGCAAAGAAAAGATTTACGTTCTTGCCTTCGTGAGAGCCTTCACCTTCGCCAAAGAGGCGCCAATATCACAAATTGGGTTTCTAGATAGGACTGGAATGATGAAATACAAGAAACTGATAAGCATAACTCCTCAGCATCAACCAGAGGTCAGATATATATATATATATATATATGTGTGTGTGTGTGTGTGTGTATTAACTAGAGGCTAGTTGGAAAAATATTGATTGGTTGTCAAAGATGATATTTTTCCCAGTGGCTTTCAAATGAGAAAACTAAAGGAAAGTTACAAGGCAAACATAGCCTAAGTTTGTGTGATCCACAACACACTTAACACATAAATGAATATCCATATAAGCAAATTGCTTAGCCAACACATTATGTCAACTTTGGTAACTTGTGTTGCTTAAACAAACCTTTTACTCCATATCCTATTGAGACTTAGACTACTCACAGATATATTACAAAAAAAATGGGACCAGAGATGCATACCTAATGTATTCAAGTACTTCAGCTGATCAAGGTTGCAGATGGACGTTATATTATTATCTGCAGATGCAAGTTCAGAACCTCAAAACTAACCAATATTTGCAACACAAAAACAACTTGGCATCCAAAATAGTAAGTACAAAAAATAACTTACCATTCAAAATTAAAGCTTTTAAACTTGTAAGAGAACAAACTTCATCCAACTTTTGAAGCTTATTTTTGCCAGCATTTAGCACCTGCTCAATCAAACAGAATCCAACGAATTAAATGCTTTGACCAAATGTTGAAGCTTTCAATTCATACTACTCACAGTGAGCTTCAGGAGGCCTTCAATGCCACTCAAGCTTTTCAACTTATTCTCCACAACCGACAGCCACTTCAAATTAACACAAGAACTCAAAGCCTACAGCCAAAAAGTCAAGCATAAATCGCCAATCCAAACTCGAATACATTTCACAAGAAAGTGGAAAAAACAACACAACCTCCAGAGTATTGAGACAGTTGGCTGTGAGATCAAGCCGCTCCAAGTTCTTAAAACTACTCAACAGAGCCACCTAACGAAACAAAGCATCAAAAAGCTGAATTAGAAGCGGGGCGAAAGAAGAGCAACTAAAAGGCCGGAAAGTGGAATACGTCGGAGAGAGCTCGATGAGAGAGCTGGAGAGAGATGATGGATGCGGCGTCCCGGTTCTGGTTCTCTCGCAAGATGCGATCCATGGTGAGCTGAGCCATGACCGTGCCGTGCTCCACGTGAGAGTGAGACTGCGCGATAAACCCTAGCGATGAGAAAAATGGAGGTCTTTTC
Source organism: Dioscorea dumetorum (assembly GCA_902712375.1). NCBI lineage: Eukaryota > Viridiplantae > Streptophyta > Magnoliopsida > Dioscoreales > Dioscoreaceae > Dioscorea > Dioscorea dumetorum. The sequence continues at coordinate 7,373,603 of CACTHL010000739.1, forward strand.
AAACATATATAACTAGAGAATTGAGATACAGGCACGCCTTAAATGGATCAAGCCCAGCCCATGTTTATCAATTGGACCACTCAGCCCATTCGCCCCAAATGAGTGTGTTTATATATATATATATATATATATATATATATATATATAGAATTTACATCCTCTATGGACGTCCATAGATAACAAATCTATGGATGTCCATCATTAGCCGTTGGATCTTGATCCAACGGTCGACAATGATTACTATGCATCATTGTTCTAAATAGTAACTACTGTACATATACTGTAGCAACTACTGTTCATCAATGTTAATCGTTGGATCTAAATCCAACGGCTAATGATGGACATCCATAGAGTTTTTATCTATGGACGTCCATAGAGGATTGATCCTCATATATATATATATATATATATATATATATATATATTATGTGGAAAAAATATATTTACAGTGATCACACCACATCTCAGTAGAACAAAAATTTTAAACAACTCATGAGAGAACAAAATTTTAGATCCAAAAACTAAAATTAAGGTCATCAATACTTATTTACTTATTCATCTCGTTTTTCTTCATCCAAAATAAAAAAAACAATAAAATTTTCGCATTTAAGTTTCTTTCCTTGTAGAGGCATAAACACAAACTAGGATTTTGAAAACTGTATACTGTTGAAAATCACAATATGCTGAACATGTTCTTGATTCTACGCAAATTAGGCCTTGTGTGCTACATTATGAGATGCTGAGAAAATTTACATAGAATAGAATTCATACAGCAAGAATCATTTATCTACAAGAGGATCAGGTGGCCCTCTGGCCACCGGGAGAGCCTCATCGAATCGAATTCTGGGCTTGGCTTTGTCAACAAAAATGACTCGTCCATTCAGAACCTGCTACCGAAAATAATTTGTCAATTTATGCATTAGTTAGAGAATACTGCAATGAATATTATTCAATAACTAGTGCTTAAGAAAACCAGGACACATGAGATCCTCACTTTGCCATTCATTTCAGAAAGGGCCTTCTGTGCTTCATCTTCAGAAGCGAATGTAACAAATCCAAAACCCTTTGACCTCTCTGCGACTTTGTCCATCACTACTTTCGCTGGTAAAGAGGAAGATGGTAGTTGATAAATCATTCAGAAATTAGCAGATTAAATAACAAGGGAAAAAAGTGGAACCCAGAAGAGTTGAGACCTTCAACAACTTGGCCAAACTGAGAGAAGGCTTCAGACAAGGACTCGTCAGTGGTGTAAAATGAAAGCCCTGAGACATTGTATTGCAACAAATATTGGTGTCTCTAATTCAAAAGGAAAAACATTAAAAAAAACAAACAAACAAACAAACAAACATTGATTTCCCCACCAAATTCATGTGTAAGAATGGTCGTGATTAAGGTTTTTAGGTTTCATAATAATCACAAACAAACATATTATCAGGTACATATTCAACTTTGCAATACAATGGGCTAGAGTTGCTTTGCTGAGAACTTTGGAGGAACAGAGATGAGCTAGCATTGCTTTGCTAAGAAGTTTTCCAAGGAAAACAAATGCCCGGGTGTGCAAATAAACTAAAATAACATATTGTTTTTCTTAATGCTGAATGATTGCGCAATTATCAACTGTCAATACTACTGAAAAAAGTTTTTGGAAAGGCAAGAAAAAAAATCCCCAATTAGAAAATCCCCCAAATTCCAGTTAAAGAGAGATAATAAATACAACTATAAATGGATTGGAAGACACCACATGTGCATGACCACCGTGCTGAGCTCCACAGCCTCATCAGCAGAGATTTTTCACTAACTTGATTTGCAAGTCAATGTGAGCCACAAGTGAATGCAATAACTATTATTACTTTGGCTTGGGTACATGACATGTCGGAGTGAACCATGTAAATATGCATGTAAAAGTTTCTCTTAAAATATCTTCTTTCTTCATAAGAAAGCAGAACGATGCATTCCTAGATGCTTATGGTAATTGAATTTCAATTACTGTTTTCAGATAAAGATATACTCAACCAATAGACTATGAAAAAGTAGAGAAAGTTTATGATTCTGTTGATTGGAACACTGTTCTTGCCACCCTTAGCCTTATGAATTTTCCTGAGCAATAGATTTCCTGGACTAGGACTTGCATTACCTTGCCTACTTTCTCCTTCCTTATCAAGTGTTGGAATCATTTCCATATTTCTATAGCTTGGCGGGTTGTTCTCATTAACAGCTCCTTACTCTCTATTCCAACCTATCTCCTGTCTTGCTACCTTATTCCAGACTTGATAATATAGCTAAATTGGCTAGGAAATTTCTGTGGGGTAGAGGTGCAATGGGAGCAGTATTTCATGTCTCAGTTGGACAGTTACTACTCTTAGCAAGACTGAGGGTAGGACTGCCCTTATGCTAAACATGTTTTTGGCATTCTTAATGTTGCTGATAAACACTGGATTGATATTTCCTTATTTAAGTATGGGGAGTCTCAGCTTTGGCCAAACCCCCTCCAAAATCAAAACCTCCTGATTTTTCAAAATGCTGTGTAAAACTGCTCAGATTTTAAAACCTGACTGTTGCATTAATAGCTGCAATCCTAATTTGACTAAGTTTTGGAACGAACCTGACTTTTTGAAATCCCTCTTGCTTTCAAACCTACTTTCATTAATATGGAGTTCGATTTGGATGCTCTGAATGCAGGTGACTTTGTGCTTGATAATAACTTGAACTTGGGAAACTTAAGGGAGTTCTTAGGTAACCACTTGGATTAGAATTGGGTTTCTAAGCTAAACTTCAACTTAGATAACCTGAACCACTAGGTTTGGATGCCTAGAACCTCCTCAGGAAAACTCTCGAGTTCTGTCTACAATTTTTTGAATCAGGATTGTTCTGATGATCTTTCTTCTTGGAAGGGATGGCATAGTATTTGGAGTTTACATGCACCCTCACGGGTCAAAATCTTCCTTTGGAGACTGGTGCATGGTTGTACTCCCACATTTGGATTCTACTATAGACTCAATGTTGGCCTGCTAGTGATGTGTCTGTTTTGCAACTTGGTTTATGAAAATGATAATCATGTTCTATGGAGGTGCAGTAAGATTAGGGAATGTTTGGTCCAAGGTGGCGGAGTTTGCCAAAATTAACCTAGCCATAATTCACTCTCTTCCTGAAAGGGAATGGCTCCTAAGACATTGGAATACTTGGATGGGCAGCAAGGCTTTTAAGATGTTAGTGGCTGTTTGTGTGTGGGCCATTTGGAAGGCAAGGTGTAATTTGGTTTTCAATAAGGTGCCTTTACATTGTAATTTTATTTTTCAGCAGGGATGGAGGTTAATTGAATACTATACCAAAGGAAACAGATGCAGTAGCAGGGAAGTGATTGCTAATTCTTTCAATGTGAATTCTATCAAAGTTTTCTCTAATGCTTCCTGGATTAGTGAGTCTGATCCGAATGGTTTGGGATTTGTTGTTGTTTCTAATAACTCTCATACTATTGTGGAGGAGCTAATCAATGCGTTTGTGATACTATAATGACACTAAGCCACTGCATAGACGATGGTTTAAATTCTGATACCATCTATTCAAATGGTTTGGTTGTGGTTCAACTCGTTCGTCATCAAGAGGAGTACAGTTCGTGGAGACCGGAGGAAGCTATCAACACTACCAAAAATCTTTTACATCAGATTCCAAGCGAGGATTTGCAATACAAGAGACATGAACAACTTTGCAGACAAGCTTGCAAACTTTGGTAGAAGATGGCAGAGCCTCTCTCTTCTTTACAGGGGGTTAGACCTTCCCAACTGGTTGAAGGGTGCTGCACAGGAGTGAGTTATTTAATTTTGAGTTTTGTTCCCTTCTTTTCTTGGTTTTAGCTGTTACTTCAGCTCCCCTTTTGAAAAAAAAGAAAGAAAGAAAGAAAAAGAAAAGACTATAAAGAAGCAAACTATTCTATTTAAACTTCCTTGATCTTAGACCAAAATTGAGGGGAAAAAAATCCCCAAACCGTTGCATGAATGAGAAGAAGAACCATTATAAATCATAAAGAAGCATCACGCATTCGTATGTTCATCAGCAATAACCAATGGTTCAATTGGAAACAATTAAAGCTTATGAGTTATCAGCGAAATTCAACAAATGAGGCAACTTGGGGACATCATCAAAGGAAGAAAGAATAAAAGCTTTGGCAACAAATCTACTCACAAAAATCAACGCAAGTTTCAGAGTTAAATCTTTCGATTTGCTGTATCATAAACCCTAACAATCAGAATACACACAAAACCAAAAACGACGGGAAATCTCTGCAAAGCTTACCACCGACAAATAGCTTGAACGCAACCCCCCTAGTGGAGACACGCTGGAAGGGAAGAGGACCATGATTAGGGGTCGAAAAACGCAAGCTTTGGCTGCTTCCATTCCCCAGCAAACGTGATATGGCTCTGAAAGCCGCCATTGCTGCTCTTACGAATCGCTTCTCTTTCGCTCTGTAAGAATGTACAAGGACTTGCCAGGGAGGGAGTAGTGACCCCTTTGGGCATTTGCATGTACACCCCTCCAAAAGTATGAAATATGGGCACATATATTTTTCTCAGAAAAAAAATAATTATATGCATATCAGAAAACACCCAATTTTAAATACATATGTTCTGGTATAAAACTACAGTTTTCTCAACTTTAAAATGAATCTGTAAATTTTGTTTAATTTTTGCAACAATCTTGAGAAAATCATGGATATATATATATATATATATATATACAATTTCAGTTTTTTTTTAAATTGATTAAACAATAAAATTAATATTAAAAAACAGTGGGGTTGAAAAACTACTAAAAAAAACCTCAAAACACTACAACACGGACACCGAAAAAACTATTTTTTAATTATAATTTTTTTCTTTTACACCATGAATAATCATTAAAAACATTTTTTTTATTATTACACGCAAATGTTTCAACTTGACCATTGTTATTGTAATGATATAACTTAGATTGTTTTTAACAAAATCAACAAACATTCTCTGAAAGAACATCTGTGCACGGATTATGATAACTTACAAATCTTTTAGAAAAAAATTCCCCTACCACCCCTTGCCACCAGTGTGCACTAATTATGATAACTTACAAATCTCTTAGAAATAAATTCCTGAAAGATTTAAACTCGAATATCCTCCAAACATAAGTAAGTGTCTTGGCCATTCTTTTTTTTTTTCTTACTCCAAATATAAAAAGAAAATGGACGATTTTGAATCCAGAAGTTAGAGGGCTATAGAATAAAATTTTAGGCTAAGATATGTAAATCTTTAATTAATGAGCATGAACCATTATCTTATTCTTATGTGCATAATTGATGAAGAAAAGGGATTAAAAAGAGATGAAAAGAATGTCAAGATCCAAAAACTATACATCCGGCATTTCACAATTTCCTTTTCAGTACATTGATGTGGAGACCTTTCTTTATGAACACTGGTTAATATTGCTGAAGTTCTACTTGGAAAAACCTATACAAGATGAAGAAAATTAAGAACCACACTTGACATCCTGCTATGTATCATGGGAGTTCCGTATTACCTGGTACACCATCTCAATGAACTGATCATTCTGATAAAAAAAAAAAAAAAAAACACGAAAGTTATACAAAATAGAAGGCCAAACAAAGCTAAATCAGTTTGCCAGAAGAGGATTTCATATATGTGAAAGGAATGGAAACAGCAGATAGAAAGAGATACCTGCACAAGCTTCAGAAATGCATTACGTATTTGTTCTTTTGTAATAACAGAACCAGAGCTGGAAGCTGAAGCTAAAGATGGAAAGGGTTGAAACAATGGAGTTCCGTATGGGTGTTGCATGGTCCCATGAGGAAAAACGGGAGGTGCAGCGGCCGAAGAAGATGAGATCGGTTGGGGAAGTAATGAAGAAGAAGATGATGAAGGCATAAAAAGAGGAGGTTGAGTGCTGCTTGTAGATTCTTTACAGTCGGAAGACATTAGAGGACTAAATGTAGATGGTGGTCTAGTGGCTTGTTGAAGAGTTGGCAGTAGAGACGGACCGAAATTCCATGATTGATCAATTGAAGATGAAGATTCAAATTTTTGATGATGTTTTCCAGAAACCGCCGAACTTGATTCACTTCCCACATGCTTAGCTGCCTGCATAGGGAAACAGATGCAACACTTAAGAAAAAGGGTTGCAATATCCTCAAACACATAGATAGTTCCTAAACATTCTTGGATTGGAAGTCCTTTTGAAAAAGTAGTTTCTGCCAAGACAAAATGCAGGGTAGGATAGCATTTTCAAAAAGTGGTCTTTGTGTCAAGACTTTGATGCAGCAAATATAAACACACCAAGAAAATGCAGGGTAGCATAGCATTAAAAGTTCCTTGCAGTAAAAACCCATAAAGAGAGTAAATGGATGTGTTCAGTGAATCCAAAATACTGCAAAGATAAACCATATGCCTTAATATTAACACTTCATTGTTGTTGTTGTTATTATTATGATGGCAAACAAGTCTAGGGGCACTTACACATCCATTGCACACTCCCACACCAGACAGTAAATCCACATCCAACTTAAAAGATTAGTAACATGAATTTTTGCATTAGTAGCATATAGAAGCAGCAGGTGTTTTTGGAATTAGCATATATATTAAAGCAAGAGTTGAATGACATACACTAAAGAGGTTAGAAATTAGATCCGTCCGGGCAGCAGAAATAGGGGCAGGAGATGGTGTCAATGGCTCCAAAGGACCTCCAATCACAATTGAAGTTGGGACAGCTTCGAGCTCCTTGAATTCACTGCTTCCAAGGCAGAAGAGGATACAACAATTGGATGAGAAAAGTATAACAGTTTGATGTTAAACATAGCATCACAATATGGAAAATGGTAAGTATTATCTATATTTCCAAAAGAAAAAAATTCATTCAAAGACTCAACACAGAATAGACAGAATGGGTGAAGTTCAAACCATGACCATAAAATCTGAATCGGTTCGCATTTAGACAAATTTCTTAAAATGACACAAGGTAAGGCACAGTTAAAAAGTTACAAATGGGAAAAAGGGTAGCATGTGCTGATACACTAGAACATTACAAGAGCATACTAATCATATTCAAGCTATAACATAGTCATCAGGACCAGCATACTTTTCAATACCAAATATCCTTGCTGATTTCAATAAATATTTTCGTAATTTACACAGTAAGGGAAATTCTCACGCTCTGCAGTTAAATCTTAAATTAACCAGAACATGGAAGGTGCTATCTCTAGGTTCAAGCCAAATATTATTTACAATCATATTTAGATCACAAACCAATGACTATGTTGTACACTACATTCTCTAAGATAATGCAGTCATATCCATTATGGCGATTTTTAAGTCCTGAATTTTGAAATGATTGGTGCAACTGCTCCAGGGTAAGTTATATTTGAGTCAGCATTACATGATTCACATTGCATGCATCACCACTTTAGCTGTTTGTTCTTAAATGAGGTCAGAAAGATTTGTAACCACATGTGATATAAAATGTATGTTAAACAATGCACACGAGTGCCCAAAATACACCGCTAACACAAATATGAGATTTGTCTAACTTTCCATGACAAAGTGCACATCCTAAACAAAACCTATGAAGAAAATTTGCCCTTAATGATATATTCAGAAGGTACAGTTCACATTTTAAAACAAAAGTACAGAAGTTCAAGATATATATATATATATAACAATTAGGACACTGAAGTCTTTCACCACCTTGTGCTAGCAGAAGGTGTATGCTTCAAAGGTTGTTTGGAAAATGCGCTAGCTATCCTGAACAGAAGAAATTAGTCAAGACTCAGCAATCATATGCTAATGCAAGCCAACGAAAAGTATAGAATATCTGACTTTATCAAATGTAAATGGCTCAAGAAAGAAAGCAAACAAAAACAGAAGTCACTACCTGCTGAAGAGATTTGCAACAGCTTCACAGTCCTCAGATTTATAGAACCAGATACCATTAATTTCCTGGGCAGCATTGCGGTATAGCAAATAGGGAGGTTGGACATCATATTCAAAATCCCCAAAAATATCCTCCGCTAAGTTCTCTATTCAAAACCAAATTACTTCACTCATATCACCAAACAAAACAGGCATACTCACCAATGTCTACTAATATTATCATAAGATAGAATACAATAAATGATAATTCTCAGCTAAAAATTGACAAAAATAATAAAATTCATGAAATCTGAATATTGTAATCATGTTATCAAGCACACAGATGAGAATTAATTCAACACCAATCAAAAGTTTAAAATTGGCATATCATCAGCAAAAGATAACTAGAGAATGAACTGGATGATCAATCTCAATCCAAACCTGTGTTGCGACGGTTCATGATAAGGAACTGGAATCTGGGCTGGGAATTCCTAAAACAAGCATGATATCATTCAATAGGAACCCAAAAGAATTAAAAAAGAAATGGAAAAGAAAAAGAAAACCCTAGTTGCCGGATCTCATCTTACCTCTTGATAACAAAGAGTGATCCCTCAACGTCCCGGCGGCTCTGCGAGAAAGGGAAACAAGACAGAAGACCGAATCAAAGCTGCGAATGTAAAGAAGCGTATGAAGTACGGACTCCACACACACACACACACACACACACAGAGGGAGAGAGATGGAGAGAAGACCCATTGATTGGAATCGAGGTTGAACTTGTAGAGAGAGACATGGGAAACGGTGATGAGGATCTCGTCGATGGAAGGGTCGATCCTCTGAAGGACCGTGAGGTTGAGGGCCTTCGTCCCTCGATGGTCGAGCTCCGGGATCAGCCTCTCGTGAGCCATACCAAGCCACAACGGCGCCGCGCAGCGCCGCGCCACGCGCGCGAGAGAGAGCGAGCTCCGAAATGGACACACAGAACGAGGAGTTCGAGGGGAATAAATGCCTCGGGATAAGCAACACTGATTACGTTCAGATGGTTAACGTGGCGAGAGATGGCGCCCGCGTCCTGTCTCGTTCCTGCCACGTAGCTGCTACGTAGACCAGACCAGACCAGACCAGACCAGACCCACATTCCTCATCTGCAAGTCACTCCTAACCTCCTGAGTGAGATGGCGGTCGACTTGGTTTAAGAATTGATTTTTTTTTTTTGAAAAAAGGAAAAAGGAAAAAGGAATTATATATTTTCTCTCAATTAATCAAGCCATGTGCTTAAAAACACTACTAGGTGACTGTTTGGTTTGACTTTTAAAATAAAAATACATAATATTTTACATTTTCATATAACCAGTCACATAGATAAATGAGGCACAACAACATACAAGTGCCTGTGTATGTGATGCCCAAAAGTAAAAACAAAAACTTCACTTTGAGTTCCACGATTTAGGGGTCGTTTGTTTCACCGAAATAGGCACCGAAATGGCCGAGGTAGCCATTTCTAGTCCACTTCGGTATGTTTGTTTCACTGATTTAGATCCGGAAGTGATAATGTGACGATTTTTGAGTTCGGTCACTTCGGTGTTTGACTTTGGCTGGAAAAATTCCGAAACCATGACTTCGGCCCACTTTGCAATATTTTTCAATGATAAATAAAATAATTGTTACTATAGTAATGAAATAATTAAATCACTACTCACTAATTAATAATTAAGCATAATATATTAATCAATTTAATTTAATTTAATAGCATGATATTAAATTAATTATGTGGTATGTAAAATTTTTAATTTAATAAATAAATTATTTATTACTATCGTAATAAAGTAATTAAATCATTTAATTAAATCATATAATGTAATTAAACAAATGTAAAAAACATGAAGGGGTAACTTTACCCCCTCACCGAAGTGGTGAAGTGGTGATCATATCCTCACTTCGGTGTTATCAAACACCAAAAAATGATGAAGTGGGATTTTTCAGATATCTACTTCAACCATCCAAACACAGGAAGTGGTCTCCGAAGTCTAGTTTTCCGCTTAAACCAAACACACTGAAGTAGATAATTCCAGCTGAACTGTCCACTTCCACCGAAATACTAATTTCAGACTTCCACCACTTCGGCAATTCACTTCTGAACCAAATTGCCCCTTAGTGCACACAAATAATATCACCCTTTCGCATATCTGCTATCCAAATAATAAGAAATCAAATCATCAAAATAAACATGACGTCCTCTGCAAAAGCAATTTTTTTTTTCTCTACTATGCTTATAATTATCATTTTTACACGTAACTTTAAAAAAAAATATTGCGCATCTTAGCTGATTAAATATATATATATTATATATATATATATATATATATATATATATATATATATATATATATATATATATATATATATATATATATATACATTATGTACTCTCAGAGACAATTTGGCTCATTCCAAACACACAAATTTATATAAGAGAAGCATCATAAAAATCATTCTCAATTATTCTACTTACGTTAGAATGGATTACGATATGAAGCGCTCACCCACCGTAATAACAATGGTGGTATAAAATGTGCGGAACAAGGTCTGTATCCATGAAAGACTTTTACATCTCAAACAATTATTGAACCCGGGTTTTGATAAGTAGAATGATGATGTATAAACTATTCCGGCATCACCCACAATTAAGAGAATGTCCGCTTTTGAGTTCTCATCAAATTCATATCGCCACTAGTAGTCTCATTTCACTCTGCGGCCTTCCCTTTGCGCTGACTGCTGCCGCTTGGAGCCCTGCTGCTCTCCATCTCCAACAGATAACAGATCATGGAGTCTACATCCTCACCAAAGATGGTATATGCTTCAATGACCTGCAGATAGCCAAATCCCATGGCCAACAATGTCTGCACACTGCCGCTCAACACGGTGTCGGAATGCAATGCTTTCTCCTGCACTCGATGGCTTCCGGATGGTCCTGTCCCTGTTCATAAATTGGCAAGTATTACTTCTCTGATCAAAATGAACATTCTATTAATTCAATGTTGAAATCCAGACTATTGAGTAGATTAGAGGGATGCATCCTACTATCATGGTAGCCCGAGAGAGGGAAAAAAATAGAAAAAGGAACTCACTTGCCCCAGAAGATGATGGTTCAGCGCCAGAAGTAGAAGTCTCGCTGCTGAGAAGCTGCTGTCTCAGTCTGTCTTCAGCTAGATATTCAGCCCGTGAAGCTTCCATCACCATCCGCTCAATTTCCTTCTCTGTCAACTCCACATCCGAGTAAAACCTTGCCTCAGCTAGAAGAGCCTGCCAAACATAAACCACAACATTGAAACACTGGTATTCTGCCACTTTTCCTTAGAATCTCTTAAGCCATGAATAGTTCCAGCAGAAGTAATAAGCTTTAAATTGTAACCCAGTCTTTCAATATATGCGCAAGTAATAATGTTCCACAAACAATTACATTTTCCAGAGGATTTCAAATTCCACTTGAGGTTGTGTATGCAAAAGAATCGAGTAATGAGCAGAGTCACAGCTCACAATTTGGAAGAGAAAGAAATCTTCTTCCAAGAAAAACTACTATTTCACGAATGCCTCCCTTGAATGAAAGAAGTCACCTAAATAAATCTGCCAAAATACTTGACAAAAATGGTAAAACTAAGGGCATATGTCAATGCCACTCTTATTTTCATTGCTCACAAGAAATGTGATAATTACCATAACAAAAATTCAGGTTCAAACAAAGAACAAATATATCCAAAAATAGCGCTCTCTATGTGAAAAGAAAAAAAAATAGAGATGGTTAACACATTATGAACATATATAAAAATAAAGCATGTAACAAAAAGATGCAACAGTAAAACAACAAAGAAATTGATCATAAGACACCAAAGGACACATTCACAAAGTGAGTAAAAAACTAGGCTTAATAAGAAACCACTGAAAGATATTTGCTGTGTAGCCATCAAAGACTAATCATATAAATGAGCAGTGCAAAAGTAAAACAACAAAGAAATTGATCATAAGACACCAAAGGACTCATTCACAAAGTAAGTTAAAAACTAGGGCTAATAAGAAACACTGAAAGATATTTGCTTTGTAGCCATCAAAGACTAATCATATAAATGAGCCTCGAACACTTTTGCATTATGAATAAAATGAGCTGATCAAAATATCAGCTTACATTGTCAATCTGTTGGTCTTGATGAGCTTTTATAGCAGCCTTCACCTGATCTTTATTAATATTTCCCTTCACAAAACAAAGATTGAAATCAAATAAGGGTCACAAACATAGATGCAAACACATAAAATAATTTACAACTATGATCAACAGAGGTTGGATTAAAGTAAAAGGGAAGCGGATGAACAGTGAAGTTGGAATGGGGAAATAAATAGCCTACCCTTTTATAGCAATAATTGTCACCGCCAAAAGAAACAAAGTTTCTCAATGAAGAAAATTCTAGAGAAACAAGCAGGATAAAAATTTTGCATTTGGACTAACCCCACGAAGAGTGTTAAACCCAAGACCAGCTCCAATTGTCTCTCGCCGCGGATCAACAAGAGAATTGTAGTGATTGCCTTGATGAAAACTTAGTCTTATAGGAGGTGTGTCTGTAGTGTAGTTACCATGAAAGATATTGATGGGTTCTGCACGAACAACAATCCGTATGTTAATTTAACAGCAGCAATGTCAACAGTAACATATTGCATATTCAGTCAGCATAACAATACCGGTGCTGTAAGAATATATATGGATAGGGCGATTGTACATCTCAGAAAAGGCTTGGATTTCTGCATTGTTCCCATATGCCTGTTATAGCCAAATAAGTTTATAAACTTAGAAGAGGAATTCATGGTCAAGATTTTATCTCAGACACCTATTCAGAATTACATAACCACACACAATAGAATACACTTCAACAATAAAGAAATAACAACTGACAGACAAGCATTCTCATCAAATCATATGAATTAGTCCTTAATTACCAAAATTCTCACAATAGTAGCAGACAAAAAAGCAATATTTCACATAAAATTCATTAAATAAATTAAAGACATCACAAATTACCTTGTCTCTCCTTTTTCGCTTGCAATAAGATGTGAAGCCTTCAGTGATAAATTGTGAAAAATGATCTCTCTCCCTCTCCTTGGAAAATAAAATATTTTTTAATTAGTGATGTAAAAAAAAAAATAACTGACTAAGAAAGCTAGACGCTTCTATATTATACAATCTAATGCAAGCCACATCATAAAGATCAATGATAACCATCCAACACCTAAGTTCATCAATATAACATTTCAACCTTATAAGCGTGTAGTAAACAGATTGTATTAATATCAAAAATGCGATCAAGTCACTCAAGCATAAGTCCTACCAGTTTACAGCCTGATGATAGAATTTCTGGAAATGGCACATCTAATTTCATGAAAAGCACAAGGCGGCGACGTGTGACCAAACAATATTCCCAAATATCACGTGACAGAATGTCTAATCAACGGATTGTGAAACCTTGGCACATAAAGACTTCAATAAATTCTAACCATGCCCTTCTATCACACTACAGCATTAATCTAACAACTGCAATATTAAGAAGTGTGATATCTTTTAATTTTCATGGAAAGCACAAGGATTGAATGCACCACAAAAAAAATTTCCCAAATATCAAGTGACAGCATGACTAATCAAGTTATTATAACAACATTCTGCATTGAGACTGCAATGTATTTTAATCATGCCACTTTATCTTGTTGCCATGCTAAATCTTACATTATACGGTAGATATTAATAGCACAAAAATAAAGAACAGAAGCTAGCAAATAAAAAAAATAAGGGGGTGGAATTGGATACCAAAATAGAATGACTAGGGAATAAAAAGGAATCATTCTTCTCCCCTTCTTTGGCAAGAGAGAAATAATCATGAGAATAAGCTATACCATTCCTTGGGTGAATTAGTTATTAGTGAAAATAAGGCCTCTTAATCCAAAAATGAGGGAAGAGAATAGCTTACTCTATTCTCCTATACTCTTCAGTCGTTTGGCTATTATTCCTCAGAATAACAGCTTATTCTTCCCTTATTCCTACTCCCAAACACTACCATAGTGATAAGAAGCAACATGAACATCCAAGCGCACATCAATTAAACACAGCAGTCATAGGCACAAAGCTATCTGAAACAGCTCATGATATTTCATCACAACAGCTTAATTTAGTAGTCCTTTTACTGTCATATTTGCTTGCATCAAGAGAGTTCGAGCACTTAATCTAATACACATGCTGGCGAGAAAAATTGATACAAAGATACCATTGCACTAATCATGAAACAAGAGTCAAAGTCATCAAAGTCCAAAAGAAAACAACCTGAAGAAAGTGAAAAAGTAAATAAAAAAAAATGCAGGACTAAAAACACTCTCATCATTCTTCCATGCAAAACTATTCAAAACACCTCCAAATTTTCCAGCAATGGCTGCACATTAGAAACAACTTGATCACTTCCCCAATAACAACTTAATGACAAAATCAGATATTGTACCATTAAAACATCAAACTCAGAACCTTCATCCCTTCACCAAAATTACTTTCTTGGAAGCATGAAGCAGCTCCCACAAGCTCATCAGATTTATTCTTACAATGAATTGGTTTAAACAGATTTCGGACAAACTATAAAGTAATTAACAAAAAAAAAATAGACGCACATTTGTCAGCCATACCATATAATCAACGCACATTTGTCTGGCCATGTCATAGGCTTCAGGATCACCATAAACTTGATCCGCAACAGCACGGAACAAGCAATTCCCATCCCCAATCATCCTCTTGACTTCCAACCCTTTTACTCTTCTAATCTCAAGTTCAAACCACCGTTCTCTTTCCTGAACCATGCATCATACAATCTGATTAATCACATGAAGTAATACAAACTTGATCGCTATCATTATAATAACAACAAAAGAGTAACAAGTAGGTGCATGAACATAAATTCTACATAATCACGTGAACTAATTCATAAATGGTAGCAACAAATTGCAGAACCTAAAGAGGAAGAGCGCATACGACAAATTATATCAAAACAAATCATATTTTAAATCATATTTAACAGCCAGGTGCAACACAAACTGTCTAAAACCCATAGTAGTTGTGCACAAGAGTTGGCCACAAAAGAGAGAAACAGAGAGAGACAAGGAAATTCATACCACATCATCATAAGAGGATACGAAACAAGCGTTATGTTCATCTGAGCTGTTATAACCGTCCGCGTCACCATAAGCCCTTGGAGAAGATGGCCTAGAACCAGTGGGTGAGGACCGGGCAGGTACCAAAGGCCAAGTTGAAGGCCTCCTAGAAGCAGTAGCACCAATCCTCCCGGCATTTGAACTTTCTGTCGCCACTCTCCTTGATGAAGAAACTGCAGATGGTTTGGGAGGTGGAACAGGAGGAGGAGGTGGGTATGAACCACCGGTGACAACAGGAGAAGAGCCAATACCAGACCCAACAGGGTCATTAATAACTTCAGAGCAACTTCCGCTTTGGCATCCAGTCAGTTCCGTTGTCAAAATGGCACTTTCATTACCTTCATCCTCACAAGATCCCCCCTTCTCTGCATCCTCAGAACCTGACTGCACAGCAGTCGCTTGGGATTGTGAGCCTTCAAGAAGAATCTCTTCGACACCAGCAGGGTGTTGGACAAGGATATCGAGGCCACTAGAGTCTGGAAGAAATTCTCTTTCTTGTTCCTCCTCCTTCGAAGCAGCCGAAGTTTGCTGCTGGGAACCTGGAGGCTGGCGATTTGGGTTTGATGATGACGCCGCTGCACCCGAGCTGCCTCGCTGGACCAATATCCTTGTCATCTTGTTCTAAAGAACCCTCTAACCCCTCCAGTCCCTTTATTTCGCCACCCTTTCCCAGATTCAAAGACTGGAATAACCCCAAAAGATCAGTTTGTCCCTAGTTCTGACCTTCGGACAACTGACACCGATCCCTTGGCTGAATGACTCCTTCCAGCACAGCACCACCTGCTGCTCCTTCGACACCAACAGTCTCTGCATTCCCCTAACAATTCTCATGAGATCAGAACCCTCGATTTCCACTCAAACAACCAACAAGAAACCCTCGTTTGAACCAAAATCACAAGATTACAGCACAAGAACCCTAGAACTCTCACAAATCGCCCTGCCAAAACCCTACACCCATAAATCACGACGAAGGATCCTATATATAAAAAATAACCGATCTTTTCGCAGATTAATCAAGAGACACAAACAAAGCAAAGCGAATCACCGGAAGTGTACGAAAAGTAACGAATCGAATGGAAGAGATGCTTACCGTGATCTATAAAGAGAAAGCACCGGATCTTCTGGAAAAAGATCGATCGATTCCTGGATGATTTCTAGGATACACAGCGCGAGGACAAGCAATCTAGCGAGAGGCGAGAGAGAGAAAGAGAGCGGTGAAGAAAACCATAAGAGGTGTTTGCTTGGCCATTTCATGGTGGAGGGAGCGATAAAAGGACCACTTGGCGATATCTTAATCCTCAGGACCTCAGTCATTAGTAACGTGGACGCGAGGCTATTGGTCGATCGAAGGATACGAATATCGAGTAACATTTTGACACGTGTAAGGCTTCGCTTAATCATAGATTTCGCGGGAGCAAACTACCAGAGCGCCGGGGATTTTGGCTCACGACGGCTAGGGAGGGGAGAACGGCCACGTGTCGGTCGCCAGTGGATTCACGGCCCTAGCGAACGATATCACTCGTGCAAGTCACGCGTGTGAAGGGGGTTTACCGTTCACCCGCTTGTACAAGCGTCGACGAGGGAGAGACCTCGAGATTAGATCTCACACAAAATATACGATCCCGAGGATCACGTGCGATGCTAAAGCAATGGCTACCTTGAGATGAAAATCCTAAAAGGGGCCTTCCGGATGGACTACGGTTAGTTGATGAAAAGGGTACAATGGGTATTTACTAGATCTACTCTTCGGGAACGCCGAGTGGAAGTATGATAAGGAGTGACGGCGAGCTGAGTCACGGTCGGCGACCGCGGCCCAAAAAAGATTCACGTGTGCACGTTTCATCTGCTCATTCGCTCAAAACGCTGCATGCTGTTTGATGCCATGCAGCATTTTCACCAAGTTGTGGAGCCAAAAAGTACGCGGAAATGATCCAACGGTTAACATCTCATTCATCCGACACATTTGGCCGTCAAGATATATATAAAAATTGCGCTCCGAATTAGTCAGCCAAATTCCACTAAGAACTAATCATCACTATATAGACGAATATATAATTTGGGAAGGCACGTCACTAGCTAGTCTAGCATTTATAAAAAGTTCATGAGGTTGGAAAAGAAAGAGCCACCACATGCATTGTTGCTCCACTAGCTAGTCAATGATGGATCAATAAAAACAGGTTCAATTAATAATAAAAACACATCGGCACTTCATTATCTCTGAAATTTGTTGGCATATATTCTTAACAACACAAGACCAATCAAATTAAAGCAAAACAACAGGAATGTAAGATGATAAATGGATTTTAGGAAAGAAATTAAAAATAACACTTGATCAAACAAAAATATTATATAGCTAGATGGCCTGATCCTTGGCAAGATTAGCAACGAAGCGAGCCAAAGGCAAAGGGCACTTGGCAGCAATATCCATCTTGGAACGAAGAGAAGCATGTGCAAACAGAGAGAGGCTCAAGAGAGCAAGCTCCTCAAGAGACAAACGAGAGGAAAGAAATCCATGCAAATAATAAGGATCTAAAGCAAAGAAGGCCTCAAAAAAGCTCCTGATCCCCTTCAATCCAAGCTGCAACAATGTCTCCATACCAAGACAATAGAATTCCCTCTCCCTCATTCTCTCCCCACTCCAAACGCTTCTCCACACCCTCCTCTGCAAAGCCTTCCCTCTAACCATCCTCACTGAGCCCAAACACTCCACCATGGCCTCGGCCATGAGCTCAGCCGCACCGAGCGCTCTAGCCACCATGTACCCAGTGGACGGGTGCACTAACCCAGCCGCTCCGCCTAATCCGACCACGCTCTGTGGCAACCTCGGCAGCGCCCCGCCCATCGGAATCACACACTTCTCATCCTCAACAACACTCTTCACCTTGATGCCCAGATGCCGGAGTCTCGCCACCATCCGCTGCTTCACCTCTCCGTAACTCATCACCGGCCTGCTCACCAGCGAGGTCTCTTCAAGAAAGATCAAGTCAGAGCTCAGAGGCATGGCGTAGTGGAACGTGGGAGCTGTCTCGTTGCGTGATCTTAAATAAGGCTCGTTGCCGAGATGGTCGTCTCTCCAGTCCATGAGCAGCACCTTATCGAGCTCGAACGGGTGGTGATCGACCTCCGCCAAGACGCCGTGGGCGAGCTGGTAACCATGGTTTCTTTTCGCAGTGTTTTCGTACTCCATGAACGAGCTTGCAAAGCCACTGGCGTCGACGACCAAGCTCGCGTTCAGTTCTTTGCCGTCGCTGCAAAACACTGTGGATTTGAACGGCTGATGCTCCACCTTCCAAGCTTTGGCCATATGGAACTTGACGCCATTAGAGACACAGGCTTGGATGAACTTTGACTTTAAGTACTTCCGGTTGACTCTGCCATAGGGACGGTCGAGATGCTTTGACTTTTGATCGCTGATGATGACCTTGGCCGACGGCCAGACTTTATCGAGAGTGTCAGCGAGGTTCATGGCTTCGAATTCGTCGACCCAGACGCCGTAGTTGTTTGGCCAGAGGAGGAGAGGGGATGGGTCAACACAGCAGATGTGGAGTCCATGGTCGGAGGCCAGAGAGGCGAGGCGGAGTCCGGATGGGCCACAGCCGATGATGACCGCGTCGTAGTCCGGTTTGCCGGCGGTGAAGTCATGTCTTTCAAGGTCGATGCTGAGGGACTGGGGTTGGTATTCAGGGGTCAAGTCTAAGAAGCTCTTGAGACTACTTCTAGTACTGCTGATGGTTCTTCTTGTGGGAGTGGGAGTCTTCAGTGGTGATCGAGGAAAGGATGGAGAGATGGAGGAGGAGAAGGTGGGAAGATGGAGAGATGGTGATTGAATCAAGGAAAGAGCTCCCATTTTCTCTCAAAGAGAATGATGGAGTTTGGCATGGTTGGGGAATGGCTTGTTTAAAAAACAATTAACGACACAGAGAGAGAGAGAGTGGGAATCCAGAGGAATCATGGACGGTGAGATTCCCATAATGGTGAACCAAAATTAGATGAGAAAGTGGCAAGCGCCGGCTCACTTCCATTGGATCTTATGTAATGGCATGTGGCCACATGGCTTATATATATCATCTACGGGCTATCCTTCATTTACGTCCTTAAATTTAAAATCACAAATAATTATAATTTATTTAGATATAATATCAAATAATATTGAACAGTGCAAACAACTAAAAAAATAATATTTTATATTAGATAATAATTCATTGATAATAATTTAATATCTTTTGATTAACATTTTGAATAAACAATTTTTTATGTATTTATCTAAATAAGAAAAAATTTAAAAATTTAATATCATATATATATATATATATATATATATATATATATATATATATATTAATGAAATAAGTGATGGCATATATTTAAGTATAAAATTTATTGTGATGACCAAAAATTTGTTGTTTTCATTTTGGGAGGACGCTAGATCAAAATAAAAGCATAGGTTTTTTTTACATATATTTTTTGGCTTGAAAGGTATTTATCACTCATTTATAAAATTAAAAATAAAATCTTGTGGTAAAGCCAACACGTTTACATAAAAAGTTCTAGATGTAAATGTTCCTGACACGTCTAAAGAAAATTAACAAGCTTAAGCACCCGGATCGCACTAGTGTTGCAACTAAAACTTGCCACGTATGTTACTTTACATCGTGCCGTCCCTTTATAAGGTTTCTCATGGGGCTGCCACGTGGTGGCGCACAGAACCACCTAGATCATCCTCCGCCCAATAAGAGGCTTCCACGTTGCTCAACAAGATTTATGAATTATGAGCCGCTTACGTACTTCCCGTAGTCTATCACTTCGTCTCTTAACTACGAAGAGGAATAATAAACATTCGAAGGCACAACCATGTAGAGAATAAAAAGATGGTCATGTTACAAATGGAGGTTAGCTCTTTATGCTCTCAATAATTAACTTATATTTTTCTTCTTTTCATGGTTTAATTTCTTCTTCTTCTTCTTCTTCTTCTTCTTCTTTTTTTTGTTCTTTCTTTATTTTTTTTTTGTTTTATTTTTTATTTATATAATTTTTTTTCTGTAATTTCATTTGTTTGTTGTGTGGAGAAATTAGATTGTTTTTTTTTTTTGTGTAAGTTTATTTTGGTAATTTTTATTTCATTTACTAATTTGTAATTTTTTAACAAAAGTAAATATGCAAATTATAGATTTATTAAACAAAGACAAGAATAAAGTGAAAATGAATTTTAATTTTAAATTTGTTGGGTTATGTGTTTATTATATGTAAATTCAGGTTTGTTTGGGTTTTGCGGTGATTTTGGTGTGAGTGATAAGTCATTGCAGTTGCAATGGTTGTCACGTGTTTGGCTGTGGGTTTATAAATATTATTACATTTTTAAAACTCATTAATACTTGTTATTAATTATTTAAAATGATTGTTTGGGATAATTTTATTTTCTTAATTTACGTTACACGTGGAAGGCGGAGGAGGCCGTTCTGATTCTTGGGCCCCGGTTGGCCTCCACGTGTCCTAACACGTGGCAAAACATGCTGCCACACATACCTTCATGGCCATTCTCCACGTGTCAACAAGTCCGAAGGCCTCATCCAAGAGCTGCATGCATGTCGCCTACGGGAGAAAGCCACGTGGCAATCTCTCGCTTGTGCAAGAGGTATGTTAGCCAAAATGCGGTGTTTCCACGTTGAGGGCTTAAGAAGTAGCACGTAGGCACTGAAATCAGTAATGCGCCATGTGTCATTTAGCTAAGGGTCAATGAGCCTTGGCACGGCCCAAAAAGTGCCACGTGGCGATAAAACAAAGTGACATGGACGCCTACGTGGACATACGAGTTGAGGATTTAAAGGGGGCGCATATTTGGATTTCTAGCTGTGCGGTACCAGTACATGACTATATATTAAAGCATGTCGAAGAAAAGTCCTATAAAGGGTGATATCGCTGAATGGAGTGAGTTCGAAGCTGCTCAAGCTTTAGCTTCAATAGCCGGAATAAAGATTGAAACTCCAAAAAATGAGATCGAGAACAATGATTTGAAGGTTACAAATGGGTTTGACCTAGAAATGGCAATGTCTATAGAGGAGGTAAGTGATGATTCTTTGTTAGTGTTTACATGAAGAAGGTTGAACAGAGAGGTATGTTATATTCTTTCGCAATTTAATTATATAAGTTTAATAAAACTAGTCCTGCATTTAAATAATAAGTGATTTTAATGATTTTATCTGTAAAAACTAAACTGAATCCTATCGATGTTCTTATTAACCATAAAAAACAAATATGGATTAATAATTTAATAGTGATCAATGATTACACAGCCAAACATTAGTTAAGTGACACGTGGCACTATCTACCTGCCAACAAGAGTATGACACGTAAAACATAAGCTAATGAGCTCTTTTGGCAGGTTGCTTGTCAGGAAGATGGCAACATTAATTACAAAGATGGTGAGAATGGCCTGACAGAGGAACCCAACTCCAAGTCCAGTGAAAGTATTAACTGCTTGAACAACTACGTCACAGTGAAAACAACCAAAGGAAAGCAGAACTTAACAGAGGTAATCAATGAATCTCTTATAATTATATGCATATGAAAATTTTGATTTTGAATTAATTAATTAATTAGTGTCATCTTGTTGATCTAAGGCCGAAAAGGAAGAGAAAAAAATGCGAAGAGTTATGGCTAATAGAGAGTCAGCCAGAGAAACGATTCGAAGACGACAGTAATGTAATGTAATGTAATTAACCAATTCAATAATTTCTATTTTCCGTATTTTCTTACATGTTTTTATTGCTTCCAATCAGGCATTTCGAGAAGAATTGATAAAAAAAGTTGCTGATTTATCTTTGGATAACCACAATATTAAAATGGTACATTGTTATATCATGTGGTTAGGTATGTAGTTCAGTAATTTTTTTGTTTCTTTGTGCATGTTGTGATTGATTGTTTAATTGTCATGAGATCAGGAGAGGGAACGGTTGATGAATGAGTATAATACTCTGAAAGACAACAACAAACAATTGAAAGAACAGGTAGAACTCCTGTACATATATCCCTTGATCTGAATTCATGCATGCGTGTGATCATCTCGAGGATTTCATGGTTGGCAGATTGCAAGGGAGAAATATTGCCCGGAAACTTGCTCAATGACGGGGATTCCAGTGACCGGTTATTCTTTTGCTCCTTATGCATGGGCTGCATGGCCTCCATTTTCATATGATCCTGGAAATTCTCTAGGATCTTGTGGAGTTTATGTGCCACATCATGCTTGGTTTCATCATCACCAAGCTTCGGGACCTTTGCCGATGTATGTCGGCGCAAATACACATGGCTCGGTTCCATACTTTCATCATCAAACCAATGCTTCATCTTCGACAATTGTCTCTGCAATGCAAGATGGAAGTGATGAACATGATCAATCCGTGCATTTGTCTCCGAACTCAAACACGAACTCTTCTTTTCCTTCTTCCGATGTTCAAGGTAAGTCGCAAGTCGAACCGGCATCGGTGTCGATTTCAGCTGCTGAAGCTAGAAAGAAAAGAAAGGAACTCACCAAATTGAAGCATCTTCAAGGAAAGCAGGTGAGCAAACATTACTGATATCTGTCCAAATCTTGGTTTATGACCAGAAAGTATTGATCTGTGGAAGATGAGAGCAACTCTTCAGAGCAGAAGTTTGCTTGCGGTGTGTCTTTCCTGTCAAGAAGAGTTGATTATAATTCCAGTACTGTCTGTGCTTTGGTGGAATATTCTCTTATCTTGTGAGAAACAGAAAGTTTTTCCAAATCAAAAACAAGTTCAATCTTCTGTATTTCTGATGAACACTTGTTTTATGTCCTTATTAATTAAGGTTCATAGGAGCAATGTGAAGCTGTATATATGAAAAGAAGATATGGGTTGCAGACAGACACACCTCCCAAATGGTTGCATGAAATCATGGAGAACAATATTACAATATCCTCCATCAAAACTTGTTTTCAGTGTTTCAAATCAAAGTTCATGAGCCTTTGTAATTAGTTGTTTAATTTTGTTTAATCAAAAACAATGGAATTCTCTTGCTTCTTGAATTCAGAAAAAAACAAGCAGTGATAAACTAGGAGAGTACCAATTACCTCACAATAACATCAATTTGGAGTTCGTGAGACAACACTCAGTTTTAGGAGATAAGTGAGGAGAAGAGATGTGAGTGATCATAATCTTTCTCTGGGGTTATGTATTGTGTTTTCTTTTGCTGTCTTTAGTTTTTATTCTGTTTTGTTGATTTTTAATTATCAGTTTCAACTCCGGATGAACTGTTATGTTGTACTTTTGTTCTCGTTTTTAATTAGTGATTGTAGGTTATTCATTTTTTAAATAATAATAATAATAATTCAGAATATATATATAAACTTTTAAAATAAATTATAATTTTTTTTTTGTGATTCATTAATGCTATCTTTGGATTAAAAGTTTGTAGGAGAAAGTAAGAAGAAAAAAGAGAGTTACAGAAAGTCAAAAGTGAATTTTTTATTTGTTTCGATTATTTTTTTCAATTTAATAATGTTAAAAGAAGGGTTAAATCTGATCCACAAAATCCTTTGGAATTTTCCTTTTTTGTTTTGCTCCTCTGATTTGGAGTGTTGGGAGAGAAATTTTTAAAAATACACTAAAATTTAAAAAAAAATCTTTATACCGACAATATTTTTAATTAATAATAATGATATAATTAATAAATCATATTATTATTATTATTATTTTACTTTGTTTTTTATTTTCACTTTCAGGTTAATTTTCATTGTAAATAAAAAAAATTAAAAAATAGAGGAAATGTCATTTTTCTGAAATGGTGTAAAGTGGTATGATTTTATTACTTTTTTGTATTCATTTTGTAATGCTTATTTTTTCACTTCTAGTGTTTATTTCGATTTAAGTAGTATTATTTTTTAAAAAAATTTGAAAATTAGAAAAAGTGGATTGAACTCATTTTCTGCTCATCCGTAAAAGAATATTGAATTTTAATTAAAACTCACTTCTTTCGGTCCACTTCTCAGTTTTCTTGAAAAAAAATTTAAGAAGTCGAAGCCCCTCACTCTTCCTCACGGACGCCCAAATGAATGTCTCCAAACAATTCATTGCAGAGGATTATTAATTGATGGCAAAGTAAAATTTTCAATCGGACGGTTCAGATTATGCCACGCAAGCAGGCGGGATTTTTTTTAGTGTTCCGACGAAACATCAATTCTTACATTAGTTCAGCTGAAAAGCCGATTCTTTTCTCTCTGGAGTTTGCAGGCATGGCGATGACCGTTGAAGGTATTCTTCTTCTTCTCCTCTTCTCCTCTTCTCTTGCTAATGCCCCAAGTCTCAGGCTATGATCATGAGCATTTGTATCCTTGATTGTGCGTTAACTTTAATTTTCACCTATTGCCGTAAATTTCTGAGTTTGATCGAGTCCACTAATCTCTAGGGTTCCAAAATTTCATCGAAAGATGTAGGATTTCAATTTCCTTTTTTATTTTTCCTTTATTTAGATATGTATTCATGGTTTCTTACCTGATCTTAAAATTTGAGTTGGTTCAAATTGTGAAAAGTGGCTGATTGATGCGCTTTTCTGGTGTTTTGTGTATGCATTACTGGATGTGGTGCAATTGGCGATAACGATGAGTATCTGATTTCTGATGACAGTGTGAGTTTCAATTTTTGATTTTTCTTGTATTGTAGTTCACAAGTTTCTCGCTTGACTTTGGAATCTTTCTTCTTGACAGCCTTGCTGGACTTGCGTTTATGTTCTCTGCCAGCATCTTGTTACAAATACTGGTATGATTTCCTTATTCCAAATTTGGTCTTAAACTAAGTTATTCTTCTTTGATAATGATCGATAGGATAAACATAACTGCCGTGTTTCTAGAGTTAGTTGATCTTTGAGAATAGTATGGTGTCGAACATATGATTTACTATTACTTTCTCTAAGTTCCATTGTGACTTTTTCTTTGCTGAAGCTTATTTGTTTATCAACCCTTACATTCAACAAAGGCACATTCTGATGGGGCACATTCTGATGGAGAGCTGAATTGAAATGCCCCGACATTCAACTTTACTCACTATTCATAAGTAACGCTAAAATTAAAGATATGATTGCCGGTCATTATGTACTATCCTCAAGTGCTTTGCTTTCCAGCCTTATCTCAACATTGTTATGACATTGTATCTCTCTTGATGTATTGTTTTGAAAATCCTTACTCCAAACATTTTTTTATGATAAATTTCCTTGTGAGATAATATTCTAACATGAGTTTTCTACCTTTACCGGGGTTGTGAATTTCATTTCATTAAAAGTTCAGATATGAATTTTGCAACTGATGTCGCTTTTGGCATCTCGTAGTATACCAAATTGCCCCGTGGCCACATTCTTGTACTTTTCTCGACCCTTTGACCTCAAGCAAGTAGAACTTTTATTGGGTGAGACGTGGTGTGAGGTCCCTAGGGATGATATATCATTATGTTTTTATCCCACTTTGATCCTTAGCATTTGCTTGCTTTATTAGTGGAAATAGAATATCTGCATGTTTCTATTTCAGAATGAATAGCTTCAATCTTCCATGCATAAACAATTGGAAGTTGGGACTACAAAGCTTTGTTCATAGGCACCAATATAGACGTGTATTTTCTCTTGTATATGGTGGTTATGCATGTGTGTGTATGTGTGTAAGAAGCACTAGTCCTCAGCATCATAATACATTATTCAGAATCTCTGATCAATCAGGCTGTACAAATTCATTTTCTTACTTTGCCATGAATGAGATATAAGTGTAACATGATGCATATACCCTGTGGAATCTTTTTGAAAGTTTCTTCTTGACAAGGGTATGTGATAATGCCATGAATTTGTTAATTTGCTATTTTTGACAAAAATATAATATGGTTTGATTAGCTCCTAACATCATTCACAATGAAGACCTGCTCTTCAAGTTTTAGCCAAGATAATACATTGACATTCTAGTTAATAATTCAGAGAAACCTTTTTCTTTGAGGTTTCTTTTTGAAATTTTCTCAGGAGGACTAAACAAGCAAGCTTTCATTTCCTAGTATATAGTTAATATTAAGAAAGGACTCTCGTTAATGCAAAATTTATTATTTTTGCAGGCATGTGCTCTTTACAATAATTGGTGGCCTTTGTTATCTGGTGAATGGTTACATTATACTTATCATAAAACTGCTGATAAAACTTAGAAGGAAAGGCTGACATGATTTGTTGCGTCTTTTTCCCCAGCTCTCATGTATATTCTGGTTCCTATGCCATGCTTGTTCTTTGGAGATGGGTCCACACGTTTCCTAACCAGCCGGGATGGTGGGGGGTGAGTTAATGACAATGACCTCTATCCTGAGCATTCCGTTTATGGATTACTCTGTTTTCATTAATGAGCTTCAATCTGGAAATAATAGATCGCGTTAAGCATATATACAATGTTTCAAATCCTGAAGCAGAAACAAAGGGTGTCATGTAGTAGTGAAATCCGAGATCCTTGCCCTGATCAATTTTTCTGTTCCAAAATTAGCTCTTAACCGTCTCACATAAATGAAAGCTCTCATCTGAGTAAGATCTAGTATGTATCCAACTGCCATTTATATGGCTTAGAGTTTGAACCAATTGCTCGAATCTACTCTGTAATTTTATGTTGGGTTCTATTTAGTTCATGTTCAAGGCTTTCCACTCGCCAAGCTCTTGCATGACTTATAGATCAACGTAAAAGCAAACACCTGTTCTCAACTTGGAAACTGATCATTAATCATCTCTTTCTTATCGCAGCTGGATAAATGCAGCAAAGTTCTTGACCGGTGCATCAGCTGTGGGGAGCATTGCCATTCCTGCTATTCTGAGGCATGCTCACCTAATAGAGACCGGAGCCATGCTCATAGAATTCACATCCTTCATCATTCTAGTCTGCACCGTCTTGTGTTTTCACAGAGTCAGTCTGGATGAAGATTGGTAGTCAAGGGCCCATTTGCAACGAGGTCTTGAGGAATCAAAGAATAGCAAAAGTCCATGTATCATGCATAGCAGTGGATGGATCAATTCCATGAAGTTGACTAAACTAGATATCAATGTTAGTTACTTTCAAACAGATAACTTCAATGAACTTTCTGTTGATCTACTATACAATTTCTTTTACTCGATGAATTAATGTTTTATGGAAATTATTTCGCTTCTTCCTCTTTGTTCTTGTGATGTATGCAAACACAAGAAGCCAGCTCTGATATGAAGGATCTAGTGGAAGGAAGTACAAGAAGCCAGCTGGTTCATCAATGTGATGGTCTTGAAGCATGGCGGTGCTCAGTCACCATGTATTTTTTTGTGGTGAAAAATGGTTCATGGGTCCCGTGAAACGGGGCTGTTCAATTCAACTACGTGTTGTCGTTTTTGCCCATTTTGTCAATTCGCATGCTTTCACAATATCCCAAAATAATATCATGCAAATTATAGAACGCGTTTATAGATATAATATAACCAGACACGTATGAGCAAGCTCATTCGGCCAGGTGGTACTGTTACACGGTATATTTAAAAAACTCACACATATCCTGGCTTTGATTTGATTAATTTGCCAACTTTATAAATAAAACTGGTGAATGTTTTCATCTCCTGTTATCTAAAAAATTAATCAAGTTGCTAGAAACCCAAAACAACAACCCCTCGAGATCTTGATTATAATTTACTCATAAATAAATAAACAAACTAATCATGGCATTCTTAATTAACATCCCCCCAAACAATAACCAATCAACACATAATTAATCATTGAAAAACAATTTAAAATTTGATGGCAATGGTTTCAAAGCCAATCCAACAACTCCAAGTCTGTCTCTTCAAGCATCTGCACATTAGTACTAGTGGTTGCTGCTCCGGCCCCGGACTGTTCAATATTCCGGTGCTCGCCGGAAGATGAGCTATCTTGCGAGCTTGCTCTTTCAGCCACCATTGGTGCCATCATCGACGATGAAGCCTCGGCCATTCTCTGGCTATCGCTCTCTATACCAACAGGTCTCCGATCAAAAGACCTCAAACTTCCCAAAGTTACATACACCCGACACAAACTAAACTCACTCCGCAGCTGTAAATTAATAGTCCCACATCAGTTAATTAATTTAGTAACAACAATAATGCATAGTACATGAATAAAACTCTACATATATACACATACCTTTGGAGTTGCACTTGGCCTAATTGCGGTATCGCCTTCGAGAGCTTTGTATTCATTCATTTTCCATTTGGTTTTGCTACCGAGCGGAGCTCGACCTTGATAGAACACCATCGTCTTCTTAACACCAATCATTCGGTTATTATAGTAAACTCCGCTCGGTGAACCGGTAGCCTTCCAATAACCGGACGGAGTTGTTCGAGCCGGTCTTCCACCGTGTGCTTCCCTCTCTTGCATGGGGCAAAAAAAGAACCATTGCTCCGAATCTGTAATACTTGATTCTCCAGACATTTCTGCAGACAATAAAAATCATCAGACTTATATATTCAAATCCATATATATATATATATATATTTGTTCCCAATAAATAATAATAATAATAAGAATAATAATAATAATAATAATAATAATAATAATAATAATAATAATATGTACTTACGGGGGAGATGCCAAGGATCAACAGCATAGACATCAATGGGAGGAATCACTCTTTCAATGTCTTGTAGTCTGGTGTTTTCCAACTTGTTGTGCAAATAGAAGTTCACCAATTCTTGCTCTGTGGGATAGAAGCGGTAGCCTGGTGGAATATTAGTGTTCATTTTTCTTTTTTTTTTTTTTTTTTTTTTTTTTTTTTTTTCTCTCTCTCTCTCTCTCTCTCTCTTCGGCTTCCTTGAGTTGATGAAGATGCTAAACAAACAAACTAACTAATGATCAAGCCTTCTTTCCTCTTTCTATAAATCTATGCATGCACATCCATCTCTTCTTCTCCTAATTTTTTTTTTTTTTTCTTTTCTTTTCTTGTCTTTTAGAAGTGATGCAATATAAGTTTGTGTGTATATATATATACATATACATGTGCGTGACGTGTGCATGTGCGTGTTTAGGGAGAGAGAGAGAGAGAGAGAGAGAGAGAGAGAGAGAGAGAGAGATGGGAATGGTGAAGAGGAGTGGTGTGATTTTTCAAGGACGTGTGTGTGGAAAAATGGACAAAGGGATGAGAGGAGGATTGAGGAATGGGTCAATCACTCTGTTCACAGAAATGATAAAATATTATGAAGGAATTAAATTAATTAACTTGATCGTTATCGTTAATAAATTATTATACATGTACTTTTTGTCAAATTCATCCTTTTGTTTACTTAAGTATTTTAAATTTTATATGTTGTAAGTTGTGTATTTTGTTTGTTAAATTTGTGAAAAAAAACGTGTGTTAAAACTTAAAACATATATTTACATGATATTACTACATCAATACACGTATTTTGAGTGATCTGAAATCTCAAAATTTTTTTAGCAAAATAAAAATTAGCACAATAATGATTATATGTTTAAGATTTCATAAGACTTCATTGTCTAATTTAAAATCATTTTATTAATTAAGTATTTATAATATTTTAGTTGAATGGTGACTTTTCTTTCTTCTTGTTTTACTTTGCAATATTGTGCTTCCATTTGTCTTTGCCTTTGCCTCATCTTTATTGTTCTGAAAGTATATATATATTCTTTTTAATGGTCTCATGTGGTTTGCTTTTACTTTATAATTTACATCGGCTGAGTATTTCTTCAGAACCTCCAAAAATCATTTATTCTGCCATAAAATTTCACTATAAGTTGTGGGAGTATACATTATACATTTAATCGTTCTTTTGATTATCTTAAAAGGCAAAATTAATTTATATTATATACATATACATACACTATATATATATATATATATATATATATATATTCAAGTCAAATTCAGAAGAAGTCATGATATTCTTTTTAAAGGACCACTAATAAAATCCAACTTGCAAGTAACTCAAAAGATCAAGATTTAGGCCCCTCCATGGTTGCATAAAGTGCACCAAGACTTTGAACTCCATAAAATAAAAGGAATTTTTTTAAAAAAAGAAAAAAAAGGAACAAGATGGTCAAGGAGAAGTCAAGGAATAAAACAACCGCGTTAGGTCTTTGAGGGTTTTCATGCTCAATCTTTGATCAATTCAAAAGATTAAAATAAAACGGTGGAAAAAAACAAGCTTAGAAGGATGAGATGAAGATAAATAGACTTTCTGAGAATTAATTAACACTAGTTTTTTTAAGTATTTTATTTAATTATTTCATTTTCGTGTTGTCTGTATCGCAAGTGCATCAACTCAACTTAAAGCTTCATTAGATTACTTGGTTTTGAACACTTTTATTGCATCTTTATATATATATATATATATATATATATATATATATATATGTTTATCTTTGTCTTATTTTCCATGGTTTTCACATACCCTTAAAACTGGTCCGGTCCAATATATAAAATTGAACCGGCAACCCGGCCGGGTCACCGGGTAGGGTCTGCACATAATTTTTTTTAATTGTTATTCTATTTTATAATATACTAATGTTTGGGGAGTTAAAATGTAAAATTGTTTATGTTTCAACTTTCATGTTTATGTTTTAATTTATAAAAATTAAATAATTTTATGTGTCTCATCGATTATTTAGTTGTTTATTTCATGTTTATATTTTAATTATGGAAATTTGAACATGTTTATGTTTATGGTATTTGATGCATTTGAATTTATGAGGATTGAATATTTTTATATTTCCTTTTTATAGATTTCTTAGTTGAATATTTTTATGTTTTTCAATTAATTTTTGTACTAGTTTATTTTTATTTTATTCGGTGTATTTCACATTTTGAATGTGGTGCACTTCAATATTTATTTATGTAGAATTCTTGCTTAAAATTTTAAAAGTCATGTTTTTAATTTTTTTTTTTAATTTTTTTTTTAAATTTTTTAATATTTGATTTTTTAATCATATATAACTAAAATTTAGATGATTTTTAATAAAACCGGTCCGGGTCTGACAAATTTGTTATTTTCTATATCATATTATTATTTAGAAAGATAGAAAACTCACTTAAATTAAATAAAAAGTAGCAAAGTATAAAATAACATGAGTAATCTCAAACCAACCACAAGAACAGAATGATTTTTCATGAGTAGTTCCCCTTCCAAAAACATAAACTCATTGTCCATCTCCTGCCGCCATCACTAAGAAATCTATAAAATGATTTAACAATAAATCATCCAAGAGGGTTATTAGACTCCAAAGATTGGAATTAAAACTAGGAGTGATGCCAATGAGAGGTGCTAAAAACCCCCCAGCTAATGATATATAAGTGCATAATTTTTTGACAATAGAGGTGATACAAAAACTAAATGACAACATGCATCCCAGTATTTTTTTGAAAAAAAAAAAAAAACTGGAAAGTTAATGACTGTAGATGATCCAATTCTGTCAATTTTAAAAGTAATTGAAACAAATAACTTGGACATTACACCATCCAGTTTTAATCAAGACCTATATATATATATATATATGGTTACAACTACTTTTACAAGAGGACGAGATTTAAATCGTACTAAAACACTTTACTAAATATATGCATATATGATTCTTTGAATAAGAGGTTCTTTCGGTAGTCGCATCATTTTTGGACTTAATTTATAAAATAATTTGATCAACATAATTAGTTTTTTTTTTATAAAATATTTCAACAATCACTGTGTAATTCAATGAATTGTTTTTTGAATAGTACATAGACAGATCTAGAGTCAAATATAGCTCATTTATTATTCACCCGGTCTCATATGGGAGGATGTTATTTTTCTACTCTCTAACATTGCATGACAAAAAGAATTTATTAGTTTGATTTATTTTTTGAAAAATCTTTTCTGTGTACACGTGATAATACTCTAATTGCCCTATATAACGTATATAAACTGAGTTAATAAATCGATATAAAATCAATCAAATTAATATAACTAGTACATCACTGAAAATGTTTTGTGTGGCGGTGTTTATAAAAAAGAGAAAGAAGACAAATCTCTCTCTTGAAATGAATCCAAATACATCATTATCTACGTAGAAGTTTTTATTTTGTATATTAAACATTTTAGAAAAAATAATTCCCCTTGGATTCATACGACTTCGTCTACTGTCTCTATAAAAGGAAAATAACAATAATGAGGGAGGACTCCATTGTCAACAGCTGTGTTATCTTTAGCATCAACACCCTGGCCACTAGGGACAATATCTCTCTCATATTGACCCAATAAAATAAATAAATAAGTCACACACACACATACATGAAAGTGAGCCCAATATGTAGCCTGCTGTAAGGGTTGATGACCTTACACTTGGTCAGCGGGCATACAGTATCACATAGACCAAGCCACAAGGGCGCACAGCTGCGTGGATTTGGTAGCGCGCGCAGGTGGCGCAGCGCTTGTGTTGTGTCGGGACCAAGGGCGGGTGAAATACCCCGCATGATCATGGGCTGAGACCATGAGACGCGCGCGCGCGCTGGACCGTGGGCGTGCGCGTGGCCGATGAGCGAGTGGGGCAGGCGCGCCCCTTACCAAGAGTCAAGTGTCGCAGGATTTCATCATGTAGAGTGTTGGATCTCTAACAAGTTAATGCGGGGCGGGACACTTGATCAGGCCGGTTGACCGAGAGCTGATTCCGGATCTGACAAGGTTTTACACAGGCGTATGCAAGTAGGCACGTGGCCGGGAGCGTTGCCGAGCCAGGGCCGAGGATGGCACGCGGTATTACCGCGCGTGACCGGTACTGCTACACGCTGTGACCAAGGATGGCTGGTTAAAGCTACAGTCGAGTCAGAGGACACTGCAAGCTAAGTGAAGTCAGGGAATTCACGCCAGGCCGGTATTGGGCATGGGGCTCAATCAACCTTGGATTTGGGGTAGCTCTTGTAATAGGGTCAAATGTGTCTTTGGGAGAAGACAATGCCACTTGGTGTTGGTTTTGGCCATGGTTGTAAACATTTCTCAATCTAAGAGAGTTTTATGTTTTTCTCTATCAAAATGGGTTTCTTTGTGTCGTGTTTCTCGTACCGACGTGTATTCCGGATTTGCTCGCTTCTTCTTATTTTCGCTGTACTTTGTAATGCAAACAGGATTCACTTACTGTTCTTGCAAGGAAAGGCTGACGTGTCGCTATGGTGCATGTCAGGTGCCGCACGGCCAAAGCTGATCGGTTAGGGCTGTGACACCTGCCATGCTGAATATTTCATACAACCCCTCTTGAGCCATGACCAAATCTAATCCTGTCACTGTATATATATAGATTCTCCTTTGGTTTTAGTCTTGGTCATGAAAATTGCTTGTACAACACCAATGGAAAGCCACTCATATACTCCCTCTGGTAGTATATTTGTCACTTTTAGTCAATTTTCTTTTTAACTATCACTTTATAATACCAAAAAAACATAAATTTTTTTTTTTTTCAAATACAGTTTATACCGTTTTTCTTTTTGGGTTAATATGAAATAAAAAAAGAGCTTCATTGAATATCACTTTACTTAAAGTAAAGGGTAATTTTGAAAATTTGCTGCTATCTTAATAAAATTAAAGCAAATAACTATTTTAATAAAATATCGCTTTTATGTGAGGTAGTTGAAAATGACAATTGAATGATAATAGAAAAGGCATTTTTATAAGATATAAATAGCTATTAAAACACTTGTATTTACTCACATACTAAATGATTGATAATATATTAATTTTGGTACATAAATTATCATTGTCATGCATGTTAGCTCTTGTCCCACATGATAAATTTTAAGAGTAATTAAGTTATGGTAATTGATCCATCACTGTATATATTGTTTTTTTAATAACTCTTTATAAGTGGTGAAATATATATATATATATATATATATATATATATATATAACTAATAATACTAACAATAAATAAATAATAAATAAAAAATTGCTATCAATAAATTGATATATGAATTTTACATATATGACTAATAATGCTATCAATAAATAAAATAATAATGATGTATAAAAATAATCAGACAATTGCTATTGACTCTGATAATCAGCCCTCTATTGCAAATCCATGCCTAACTTTTGTGGCCAAGCGTGCCAGTCCTTGTATCTTATCTGGTTGTGTTCTCCCACATGACGGATTCTTTATACATACATACATACATAACATACATACATACATACCTCTAAAAAAGAAAAAATCCGAAAGGACTGGATATAGAATCAGTTGACAAACTTGCTCAGAGCCAGAGGGGTTGCTGGGTCCAGCTAGCATGTAATGAGACTTCTCGGGTCAACTGAATGTGTCTGTTTATAGGTTGTTGACCTTTTAACGTATATTTGCACACGAGGTGAGCTAATCAATCATTTTCAGATTTTACAAAGTTCAGGGGTTGGGTCTGGTCTTGGACCGCGTCCGCTTTTATTATTTGCATGACCTTCACTTTCCCTCGGTCTCTCCACATTTACATGTTGTTCCTAACGTACCAAAATATAAGGCGTTTTTGATAAAATTTATTTTCAAAAGACCCAAGAAGACAATATTTATTAATTTAAATCTTTTTTTTTAATATAAAAATTTAAATGAAAATAGTCAAAATATTAATTGAACAACCACTATGTTATGATCTTCTCTGGGACCAAATGAGACACTTTACTGAGAGGGGTAAACAACAGCAGAGGAGGGTAAAATGGAATTGGCTGTGGATCACCAGCAAACGGAGATGAACTCAGGTTGTTGCTAAACTTTAACTCTGGATGAGCATGAGGTGATGAAGATGGTAAGAGGAGTGGATAAATTGTAGGACTTAAAACACCGTTTGCGCCTCGATTAAGATCTCTTGAATGCAGAAAGCTGGGCTGGATCTCTGAAGAGCTTGGCAAAGCATTTCGCAGATGAAGTCGTTTTAAGGGATTTCGGGCTTCCAAGGTCTTGGTATTACTGCTGTTAATTGCCAGTTTCACTCCTGAATGCATGCAAACATAGCCTGGTTAGCATAGTTTACAAAAGTAAAAGTGAGTAAGAGAGAGAGAGAGAGAGAGGGACAACAGGAAAGCCCATGGTGAGGAGAGCAGTCAAAGGCAGGCAACTCATCCCTTCAACATATTACAAGTTCAGAGCTGAGCATTAGTGATGAACAATAGGAAGAGGAGAGGCACTAACTGCTAGATAATGGAAAGCCATTACAAGCGCAGCAGCTAGTCGATCAATGATGTTGGTGAAAACCACAAAAGTAAATGGAGAATGAAGATTACCTGCAGGAAGTCTTTTTCGGAGGCCCTGGATTGTTTATGCATGGCAGGATCTACCTTTCCCCAGATTCCTCAAGTCTGGAATTCCTGCAAAAGTGTCAAAGATTTTTATGTGAGGAAGTACACTACTGTAAAAGATGGATTTCCTGACACTTGGAGGGATGTAAAATTGTGTCACCACAACTACCACATCCTTGTGATTGTGCGATTTAATGATCCTAGTGTGGTGAGAGCAATGTGCTGTGAATGTGCTATGTGAGTTTAAGTTCTGGTATGAAAATGCAGTCTAACAAGATTTAAACGAGGGTTAGCATTTAGAAGAGTTAGAAAGAGCAGGGAACCTTTCACACTTTCTAAGGCTTAATCAACAACCAACTGGCCATTTGCAACGGGTATTGTTATTCAATGCTCAACATGTTTTTCCACTCTTCTGCTTAAATTTGGACATGAAGAGAGCTAAGCCATGAGAATTTTACACTTCTGACAATCACAAGGATGACGTTTATTCCTGAAAAGTGCAACAAAATAAGGAGAATTTCTAACTCCGTTAAGCAAAACAAACAAGTTCACTGACCCAGTAACCAGAAAGCAAAATTTGCAGCCACTTCACAATCACGTCTACAGAAGAATTATTTCATCTGATGAATAGATACAGATGGTTGAATACTCCAGTTGCATTATGTATAATAAATGAAGGATGAATTATTATGAAATGACATTGCTGCAGGTTACAGGAAGAGCATGACAACCAACCTCACTTGGATAAATATAAGAAAGTGCTTACCTCCAAGTGATGAATTCATCTTCATCCAACCCCAAAACAGATCATCTCTTGCTCCAAACCTCAATCACCAAAAGCGCACAGAAATATGAGAGGACAGTCATTGAGCAAGTATTTGGCCACACCTTAACCAGAAGTCACCAAATGATGAAATGGTGAGCACCTTTGTCAAGATGATCTTCAAAGATACTCCTAGCCTCGTACAGGAAGACAATTTGTTCCCTCATCTTATTCCGCCCCAGACATGTCCCAGGACACACCAACAACTGTTTGAATCAAACAGAGAACTTTGAAAAAAAGTCAGTCATCAGAAAAATCTTTATTACATGATGAACACAGAAATGGATTACAAAAGTCAAATTCAGTAACAGTGCTTCAAAATCAGTAACCATATCAAATATCACTTTCTTCAGCTTCCATTAATGCAGACCAAGCAGTGCAATGGAAGAAAAATTGACTCAGGAAGAAAAATCATCAACTCATTGCTCCAACCCATGAAGGATTCATCCAAATAAATCATTGAAAACAAAGTTTCAATCTCTAAATGAAATGTGCGGGTAATAGAAGCCACGTCAATTCCTAGCAGACTTACAGAGACTAGACATTTGCAAGCATGTTGGTGCAGTCACCCACTGTCTCCATTCAGCATGGTTAGGTTGCGTTTGTAAGCCATCTAGTCAGTATAAACCCAACCATTGTGATGACAGCATAGCTTTAAACCCAGACATGCAAGATCAATATTACCTTCTCTCATTTTCCATCTCTTTTCAACTGTCTAAAAAGAACATAATTTCAAAGCCATTCACACAAACATATGAATTTTTCACATAAACAAGAGACATCTGCTACCACGTATCATTTCTGTTTACACATGCATTAGAGTTGCAGTAGCAACCTGAAATAGGGCATTGCATCAAAATCTCAGAATAATTAGGGCTAGCAATGTAGCTAAACAGGTTAATAACAACTAAAGTGTGTGCAAACATGACTAATGTGGCTGCAAAGCTAAGAAGAAAAAGGATATGGATGCTAGCTATACTCAACTTCATCCATGTGCTTTCTAGGAATGAATTTTGATCCTAAATTGGCAAGAGGTTGGCTTTTGTATAATTGATCCAACCTACTTGAAAAAGTGTATATATAACAGTATTTTACAAATATCCGATCCATTTTCATCAACTGCACATAAATTCAAATTAATAAATAACGTGGACAAATAATGCCACACATGAGGATAGAAGCAAGACGTAAGCACTAAATTAAATTTGAAAATTTTAAATGACTATATGAAACCAACCAATGAATGATCCTTTCCAAACGTCAATGAAGCACCCTAGAAGTTAGTTAATTCATTAACAATTCACTGTATACTGAACTAAAATGTTCCTGGATTGTCTTCTACGAGCTGATCATAGCCATCGCATCACAAAGGATTGTCATAAAATGCCACATCAACAGAATAAAAACATTTTTGGTGCTTGACAAAAATCTTAGCATTTGGAACTTCCAGTAACCAGTTTGCTAGATGGACAAATGAACATGAACAAAGAGTTTTAAGAACATATAAAGGATAGATCAAACATAAAAGCTTGAATTAATCCCAAAATTCAATGAAAGTGATCTACAAAATCCGATGCGTTACCAAATGAAGTAAAGCAATATTCCATAAATATTAGATCAAAACCTGTTTACTGGGGATAATATGTACTTATTTATTGAATTAGGCAATGCTTCAAGAAACAGTTCTGATGAATGTCTCTATCTGTGATGCCTTAAATCCATGTCTCATCAATAAAACAGGGAGACCAATTTCGAGAAAAAGGAATTGACTTTGCCCCAGAC
The DNA here is from genome assembly GCA_902712375.1 of Dioscorea dumetorum. Taxonomy (NCBI): domain Eukaryota; kingdom Viridiplantae; phylum Streptophyta; class Magnoliopsida; order Dioscoreales; family Dioscoreaceae; genus Dioscorea; species Dioscorea dumetorum. The sequence goes on from CACTHL010000739.1 coordinate 7,411,585, forward strand.
GACATCAGTCAAGAAAACCTGTCTTGCGGAAGACAGCATTCCTCACTTGGCGCAGGTCCCTCCCCTTGAGCGTCCGCCCAACGCCCTCCAGCACTGAGAACGACGTCATTGGAGTCCCCAGTCCAGACCTCCTCGCGATAATCTCGTGCGGCGGCAGCATCTCATCATCACCATCCGCCTCATCAACCTCCCCCGCTGCCCCACTGGCCTCGTACCTATGCTTAGCAAACCTCGGTGGAATCGGGATGTTGACTGGGGCCGACTGATGGAAAGGCTTCCCGCCACTGTAATCCGTCTTGGGCTTGGGGATCGCCGGGATCATCCGAGCCGAAGACGGTGAAGTGGAAGCTGATGAAGCAGCGGTCGATGGCTTGCGCTGGAGAAGCGGAGCAGGAGCAACATCGGCACCCGGGCGCCTTTTGTCTTCCTCCACGAGGGCAGCAAGAATGCCGGAGTTTTTTTCCGGGATGGTGCGGAAAGGGGAGGATCTTCGGTTAGGGTTTTCGATGGCAAGCGTGGCAGCGGATGAAGGTGTCTGTGAGATTATCGGGTCGGGGGAGTCGGAGCCAGTCCAGAATAACTCATCCTCGTGTAGCTCGAAGCCGACGCCAGCGTTCCCGGCGGTCGAGTCACCACCAGGGCGGGAGAGGATTTCGATGAGGCGAGACTGGGCGGAGGTTCCCGATCGATGGTTGCGATAGAAATCCATTCAGCATGTATGCTAGAGAGGTTAGAGGAGAGCCAAGGATCTCGATGGCAGCGACGGCACCTCCGGCGATCTCCGCCGTCCAAGAGAGGGGAAGAGACAATGGATGGGATGTGCGAAGGGGTAAGGGTTTTATAAGTAGGACGAGGTGATGACGTGGCAATCTATTAAGGTCAATGACGTACAGGGACCCCACCCGTCAATTTAAGTAGACTTTGAAAGGGCCATGTTCCACGTGGCATCTTCTTCTTGTCCTGGGATCTGGTTTCCACTTTCCAGTTCATTTACGAGGCTCATTGGGGTGAGATGAGATTAACTGCGGTTGTGAATAAGCAATTCGATTACAAAATAAAAAATAATAATATAATTTTATTAGGTAGAAAAATATAAATGATTATTATAAAATTTATTATATATTTTTATTTTTATAAAATAAATGTTTAGTTAGTAAAATTAAAAAAATATTACATAAATATTTCATATATATTATAATAAAAAAATATTTCACTTGAGTTAAATAATTTTTTATGTCATAACACTCATATTATATAGTATTTTTAAATTAAATATCCAAACAACTAATATGACATAATTTTTATAAAATATTAAAATATAATATATTATACGGATCATATCATAATTTTTGGCTACCCAAACAGTGCCTCAATTTATTCCCACCAGTTTTTTTTTTGTGTTTATAATGTTTGTAATGCAGATGAAAACACATAGATGTATAATGTGATTTAATTTATTGAAATAAAATGAGATTTAAGTAATATAACACATCTAACTTTATGTTATCAATCTTTTTCCTACAGCAATATCAAACAATGATAGAATCAGAATTTTTTTTAAAAAAATAAAAGAAAAAAAAGGAAGAAAGAACACTCAAGATATGGCGTTGTGAGGTTGGTGCAATTCAGAGATGATATGGAAAATTAATTTATTTGGGAGAACATGGTCTGCAAGTAGTGCTGCTGAAAGCGGAGCTTAACCAATTTATTGATTTATTTCCTTAAATAGTTTTCATGGCGTTAGTTGATAAGATTGGGACATGTCATGGTTGAGACTAACGGGTAGCAGCCAAATGGATAAGCGCATGCAGTTGAGTTATGTTTTATTCTAATTATTATCTAAATGTTTGATATACTTTAACTAAATGGTTACTATGATCAAAGTCAAGGATAGACAGTTTGGCCGAGTGGTCTAAGGCGCCAGATTTAGGCTCTGGTCCGAAAGGGCGTGGGTTCAAATCCCACAGCTGTCAGATTTGTTGTCATCCTTTTTATTTTACTTATATAATCTCTAAAATTACCTTCAATGTTTTTTTGTCAAGAATAACGAAACCCCTAATGGGCCCGCTAAACTAAGACAGGGACGTGCACACGCCTCGACTGCGGCCTGTGGGGTCCGCGCACACTTGGGCGCTGGGACCACCCACAGTTCATGCTCACAGCTCTCAGACATGCACCCTCACCCCAAGATTCGAACTCTCGCCACTTGCGAGGCGTCCTCATGGGGGACCCAAGTGCCAATTGACCTAAAGGCCGTTGACTAAAATTACCTTCAATGTTCAATGTCTATTTTTTTTTCCCTACTCCTACGGATGCATGTTCGTTTTATAAATACTAATGTTTTAATAATCGGATCAATTACTGAATCGGTTGGGTGACCGGTTCATGGTTCAACCGGCCGGTCAATTGATTTAATTATTTTTAAAATAAATAAATTTTTCCAAATTTTTTTCTTTCTTAAAATTTTAAAAATTAATGAGAAAACAGAAAAATTCAAAAAAAATATTTATAAAATCGTAAATAATATAACATAAAAAAGTTTATAGTATGACTTAAAGTTCTCTTATGATCACAAATTCACAACTTGTCGAATTTTACATATAATTCAATTTTTCAAATTATAAAATCATTCAACAAATCCTCAAGGAGAACAAATAAAATAAAATATGATGGGTTCACAAACATAAGAAAAAAAATAAAATACAAGAAGTTAATAACAACTACTACTCAAGAGACTTTTATTCTCAAATGACCACTGCACCTTCTAATCTCCGCCGATGGTAATGAGCTGCCCACTGCACCTTTTAATCTTCACCGGTAGCTAGAATAAAAGGACCAAAAACCAAAAGGAGATCGGATGGATTTGATGGAAGAAACTCAGCTTGTAATTGTTTGTCGGCTTGAAGCTTTGGAGAATGGAGACCATAGAGAGATTTGAGAAAAACTCATAAACAAAACTTTGAATAAGTCCAAGCTTTGATAAAGTAAAAGAAACATTGGGAGTCTTTGACTGAGTTGACTATATTTTATAATCATTTTATAATCCGATCCGGCCGATTTAACAGTTTTCGGTTCAAAAACGGTTCAATCGTGGGTCAGTAAAGTTCTGGTTTTATACATGTAATTGGACCGGACTGATAGCCGGTTCCCGGTTGAACCAGCCTGTCCAGTTCGGTTTTTAAAACGTTGATAAATACAATGAATTTTCGGTCTAATATGCTCTTTTATGGAAATATTTTATTCATACTTGATTTATTCTTCAAATAAAAGGTATAATTTATTTATTTTTTCAATATGTAGGACATTTGGTGCAAGTCATCCATATCATCGACAAGTTCCATACAAAAAAAACCTCACCATTGACAAATAGAATTATAAAGATTATTTTAAATAAAAAATAAAAACTCGGCCTCCAAAAAGAAAAACCTGAAAACAATATCAGTTTATTATTAAATACAAAAATTATGATATCGGAATTGAAGGGTATATCAGTAAATTAATGTAAAAACCCTAGTAAACTCCAATAGTATATAAAGGACCCAAATTTAGGGTTTCGCACTTGAGAAGAATAGTGAGAGAGCGCGGCCGAGGATCAGAGAGCCGGCACCTTAGCACTGCAGCCATGGTAAAGATCTCTTTACCATCTTCTCTGACTTCTGATCTTGATCTTAGTTAACCCTTTTTCGACGTTCCATTGACGTGATCATGGGTTATTCCTTAGTTTTCGCCAATTTCTCTTTATTTTTTGGCCAAATTGATGGTTTGTCTGATAAGAGGGAGGTGTGGGATCGTGTGATTGTATCTGTTGATCTTTTGGTATCTTAATCGGAGTTTTTCGTTGTGTTCGGTGACAGTCTGGGAGGAAGAAGACCAGGGAGCCGAAGGAGGAGAATGTGACGCTTGGTCCGACTGTACGGGATGGTGAGCATGTCTTCGGCGTCGCTCACATCTTCGCGTCGTTTAATGATACTTTCATTGTGAGTTTTCTCTGATTTCTTCATTGATTTGTTTGCACATGATTTTCTTGTTATCTCGATTATCACTTGTGGTTCTTATCATTATCGCAGCACGTCACTGATTTGTCCGGAAGGGAAACTCTTGTTCGCATCACCGGTGAGAAATTTTATCTATCCACCCCGATTTATGTATGTTTGATGTTGGATCTATTGTGTTTCTTATGTATGACTATTGGTTTGGTATACTCTTGGGTAGTCTATTGTCTGAATCTTCTGATTTTGTACTAATTCGTCTAATGATGGTACTTTGAATGCTATGTTTTCAATGATAAGTATCAACTTTGTTTAAAACTTGTGAAAGATTCTTGCATTAGTTACGTTGTTTGACATGTTTTCTTGAAGTAAAATGTGCCATTTCTTTGCGTGTTAACAAGCTTTTAGGCATGGCCCTTAAGATCGCCTTCCACTTTTTATATGGAAGCGTTTTGAGTCATAGCCATGCTATATTGATTGCCCAGGTCACAGAGAGTTCCTCTCTGAAACCCTTTTCCTTTTCCTATTGTGGGGCATTTTTATTCTTCTGCATCGTTATTCTACATGTGAATAGTTTTGATGAACTGCATGATCTGCCGTTCATCTTAGCCTTTTTGTGTAGAATACTTTTTGCAGTCTTTTTTGTGAAATGCCTTGTTTTGGAAGAGGAAGACATTTATGTAGAACTTTCACTGACTTTTGTACCATAGGCAGTGGCCTGCAGGATGAGTCTATTAAAGATGAGTGAAGAATGTTCTCTCATGGACAAAATTCTGAGGCTTATTGATATCCTGACTTGCCACTTTAGGAATTAACTTAGCTATTAATCCTGCATATCTTCCCAACATTCGCATAAAATTTGTTTTACAAACTTCTATGTTATGGTTGACTACTTGTGGAAATTAAATAGTTTCTTTTGTATGATAATGAAACCTTGATTTTATCATAGGAATCTGTTCAATATTCAGTTTTTTTGTCATTTATTAGCAGTTAAATTCATTTGACGCGTTTTTGCATTACAAGGCCTACATTGTCTCCAAAATCATTAAAAAAGTTCTAGTTGAAACATGTTGGTTATGGTTTTTGTTTGTTATGTAGTTCGTATTATAGGGATTGTCTGCTATTATATGTGAAACTATGGTCCATATGCACATATGGTTATATAGGCATTTGTTTGATGTAACTTACTGAGTTCTTGTCTTACAGGTGGCATGAAAGTCAAAGCTGATAGGGATGAGTCATCTCCTTATGCAGCTATGCTTGCAGCACAAGATGTAGCTCAAAGATGCAAGGTATTTATCTTTTACTGATTATTCTATTGTTTTGAAAATTTTGTTGACCTTCTTGAATAGTAGCTCAATCCATTATACTTGCTGGTTATATTTTATAGGAACTTGGTATTACTGCCCTGCATATTAAGCTTCGGGCCACTGGGGGTAACAAAACAAAAACTCCCGGCCCTGGTGCCCAATCTGCTCTTCGTGCACTTGCTCGATCTGGCATGAAAATTGGTCGCATTGGTAAGTCCTTGAAGTTATCTAAATTTAAGCACACACAGAAACACTAGGACTAATTCTTCTTATTGGCAATCAGTACATAGTGTGGCAGGAGTAAGTAGTTTGGATATTGATTTGCTTGCAATTGGTTACAAAAATTCTATACCCGCCTGGTGCATTGAGTTTGTTTCATTTGTGCTTGGAATCCCAAATATTTGTTGACTTTCCTAATAACTTGTGCTATATGTTAGTCCTTGTGTTAGTTCTGTAAGCTTTTCAGTTGGGTTTTTTACCACTTAATGTGCCCTAGGATTTTGAAAGAAGTCAGGATACATTGCTAGATATATGTCAAGGAACTGTTGTCTAGTTCTCAATGATGCATGTCTATTAGATATGTAAAACATTTCTTCCAATATAATGAGGCTTCTCTGAAGATCAAGTCTTATGATGTAACCTGTCTATGTTGGTATGCAGAGGATGTGACCCCAATCCCCACAGACAGCACCCGAAGAAAGGGTGGAAGAAGGGGGAGGAGGCTGTAACTTCCATCATCCTCACCACCAGGAGGCTATTGTGGAATTTTTTTTTTTGTTATGAACTTGTCTTAGCTCATTTGATTTTGTATTTGAGTTGGGATTTTGCACTGTTGCAATATTACTCTTGCGTTAGTTGAATACCCTTTGGCTATGAACTTAATTTCCATCCTGTGGTTTGTTCTTCATTTTCATAAACTATCATTAGTTTTCGGAAATTGTTTTTGTTTTTGTTTTTGCCATGAAAGTTGTATTGTTACGTTATACTTTTGGTAATGTAGTCTATGAAAGTAATGTTTAAGATGGATGAGTGGTAATGTTCCTTCTAGGACATTAGAGTTGCTTCATCTGCACCGGCAGCCTGCGTTTTACGTGTGCAATTTGTACTTGCTCATATATGCTTTCATTTTTTTTGTCAAGAACAACAAAATCCTTAATGGGCTCACTAAACTAAGACAGGGGTATACGCATGCCTTGATTGCGGCCTGTGGGGCTGCGCACACATGAGCGTTTGTATCACCCACAATTCGTGCTCACAATTCTCAGACATGTATCCTCACCCCGACGATTCGAACTCTCACCACTTGCGAAGAGTCCTCACGGGGGATCCAAATGCCAATTGACTCGGGGGATCCAAATGCCAATTGACTCAAAGACCGTTGACCATGCATTTGTAACTTTTGTTTGTCTCCCAAAATGAACTAGCGATGAGAGTGAAGTTTGTTGATTTTTCATAAAATTTCTTTCTTGATATCTTATCAAAAGTTTTAAGAGGAAATGTGATATAGACTCTCAAGATTTTCACATTGTAAAATGTTTTATAGAATAAGGCAACTCGTGATAATATGTATTTTTTTTAAATCTCAGTTAAAATAAAGCCCTTTAGTTACTAGTGTGACCTATATATATAAAGTGGAATTTTGAACTGTGCTCAATTATCTATTTTACCCATTAAACCCAGAAGAAAAATAATAATTTGGTCTAGAGGATATGTAACTCAACCAGTTAATTTGATCTATTGTTTTTTAAAAATAGAATAAAAATAAATAATCTTCAGGGTCATATGAGTCATTTCATACTAAAAACCTAATAACCATCTTAATACCCGAGCGTGTATATATTCCAAAATGGTTAGATAGAAAAATAAAAAGGAAGAGAGAGCGAGCCGCCAAGTACAAGCGAAGATGCAGATCTTCGTGAAAACCCTAACTGGGAAGACCATCACCCTTGAGGTTGAATCCTCTGACACTATCGACAATGTCAAGACGAAGATCCAGGACAAAGAAGGTTTCTTCTGCTTCTCTTCAATCCCTTCTTTTTCTCTATCTTTCTCTGCTTTTTTTTTTTTTTTTTCAAATTGAACCGTAGCTTGATTTCCTCTACTACTGTAGGGATTCCACCGGACCAGCAGCGTTTGATCTTCGCCGGAAAGCAGCTCGAGGATGGCCGCACTCTCGCCGATTACAACATTCAGAAAGGTCTTTTTTTCATCTTTTCTTCCTGTTTGGGCATAGATAGTTGGGAAGTCAATCCAATTTTATTCATTTCATTGAAAAGTTGAGTCCTTTTTGTTCAGAGTCTACGTTGCATCTGGTGCTGAGGCTGAGGGGCGGTATCATTGAGCCCTCGCTGATGGCTCTCGCCAGGAAGTACAATCAGGATAAGATGATCTGCCGGAAGTGAGTCCTTTTCTTATCATACTGTATTTTAATTAAATTTTTTTTTGTCAAATTGTGCATGCTTTGGAACAGAAAAATTATTAATTGCATGACAATTCGATATATTACGGGACTACAAATTGTATTATCCTCCAGGCTAAATTTTTGCTGAAGAGGTCATTGTGGTTCCTAAGATTAATTCTCCCTTTTAGACTTTGTCAGCTGCTTGAATTTAGAATTGCAGTTGATTTTCATGGGTGAAACATGCATTTTGAACGATTTATGAGCTTTGTTACTGTTTGTGTTCAGGCATTCTTTCAGGCATTGATGCAAGATTAGATATTTTGTGGAGGTTACATAGCAATACAAAATTGTTACAATAAGACTTGCATGAGGGTATTGGTTTGTTTTGTTTTCAGTATTGCTGCTATTTAATTGTTGTAATCAAGTCATGGACATTTTTTCTCTCTACCATTTTTGTGTCATGTTTGAGGTTAGCGTGTTCTTCGTTATTGCGCCATAACATGTAAGCTTTTGTTAACAGCGAAAGTATGCTTGTAGTGATCATGTTGATATCCATTTCTTGTTTCCATGAACATTTTATTTAAAGGGACAATGCAAGGTATACATATTAAGCTGTGGGTATAGTTGTTTTGATTCCACTATTTGCAACATTCCTTTGAGCTGAATTATTGTAACTGGTCTTTGCTAACACGAATACCATTGATTAATTGATTATACTTGCCACTGCCCTTTTGTGTTTTATACATAAAATTTCCGTCTCTTTTCTAGGTGCTATGCACGTCTTCATCCTAGGGCTGTTAACTGCCGCAAGAAGAAATGTGGCCACAGCAATCAGGTTTGCTATTATCTTTATTTGTTGTTTACACACTTAAGCTTCTTGGTTCTTGTATATATATATATATATATATATATATATATATATGTTTCTTCTATGGCGACTTGAATGTGATGTTTTTGGATGTTGTGGTGTATTCTGGCCTTCATTTCTTCATTGCTCTTGATTGCTTACTTGAAATTGAAAGTACTCCTTAACACTTTGTTTGGAATTTTGCAGCTGAGGCCGAAGAAGAAGATCAAGTAAACTCTATGCCTTTTTGTTCGAGTGTTGCAGGATGCATTTTGTTCAGACTGTTCTTTTTGTTAATTGGCATATTGTCTGGATGTGCCATGCCTTTTTTTAAGACACCTTCATGAAACCTTGTTATTCTTGGTTTATTTTCCTGATTCGGTCACAGCTGAAGTCTACTTTGTAACTTCTCCAATATTTAGTCTTTGTTGGCAATTTATCAATCACCATTCACTCTTAATTAAAAGCTTTCCAAACTGTCCTTCAATTGAGTCACTATTAACATTCTGCAAATGTGAGAGACATGAAGTATTGGTAATGCTATATCTCCGTCATAGGGTTCTTGAAATGATGCAGATGATTTGTTGGTCTCTGCTGCTCTCATCTTTGTCTGCTTTTACTCTCGCCACAAGCCACCTGATTTGCGGCTTTTAATATATGCTAGAATGCACCCTCTCATTCCCTTGGGAGCTGACGGTAGTTGCCCTCGCTGGCGGCCCGGCTCTTTGACCTGTTGTATATCTCCTCGCAGTTGACATATTTTACGAGATAAATACTTTCATTTAATCAAAATCCAAGCTAAAATGAGTGTTTTCTATTCTGATTAATTCAACCTCAGACCGATAGATATGTATAATCCGACTAACGGTAATTTATTTCCAATACAACTCATAAGTAAGACAGTGATTGCATGTCTATGCCATAACTTGGAAAAACCATACAACCAGGTTCTCCAATGCTAGTAAGATAATACTCAACTCTGAGAAATACTAACATATATATATTGATAAAGTTCAGTGGTTCCATCTTATCTGATTAATTCATTCTTGGTCTGACCATCTCCCAAGCTTTAAGATGAGAAATCCTAATTTTCTGCTGGCCATTATTGAAGACATAAAGATGAGCATTGTTCCCAACGGCCAAGGTGGGATAAACTCTAGAAGTTATACAAGTCCTTCCTCCAGCTCCAAAGCTCTCAATCACCGATCCATCAATCAAAGTCCTCAAAGACAACATTCCTGTTTTTCTTATATCCACATCCACATAACCTGCAAAGTTTGGCTTGAACACCCCTCCTTTCAAAGTTGACCTATATCATCCAAAAACAAACAAATAAATAAATAAATAATTTATTATCAACATAAAATAATATTTATATTTTAACATGAAAGGAAGGATGAAAGAGAGGAAGAGAAGACCACCAAAAAGTATACAAGTGGGATGGTAATGCAGTGTCAGACTACTACTAAGTAGTGTAGTTGTCCTCAGCGTTGAGTGTATATATGTTCAAACATGGGAACAAATTTTAGTGTAAGTTAAGGCAAGTTGGGATATAGTTCGTCAGATATATGCTACGCAGAATCAAGAGTGAAAGAGAAAGCCACTAAAAAGCACAAGTGGGCCGGTGAAGCAAGTGTCAGACTAAGTGGTGCTCATATATATATATATATATATTTATATATATATATATATATTGTACACTAGAAACACATATTATATATGCATACTTGGCAGCATCATGGCAGAGTAGGACCACATCCTTATTTGGAGCTTTGAAAACCCTAAAAAGAACACCAGTTTGTTCCTGTAAACCACTAGAAGCCATAACCAGCAGCCCAAATGGACCAACTCCTCCTTTCACTGATGCTCCTTTTTCCCCACAAAGCACTTGAGGATCCTCCCAACTTGGATCATATACTTCTGCTTTTTCTAGCCCTGTTACTTCAAAGCTCACCTCCACATCTGCCTGTATAAAAAATAAATAAAGACAACAAAGTTAACTTACTATATACTTTTTTTTTTTTTTTTTGTTAACTTCTTAATTAACTAGTAGAAAGTACTAGCCTGTGAAGACATTATTCCCTGGACTTCAAACATTTCTCCAGATTTGAGTTCCTTGTTCTTAATATGAACTAGTTTTCCTCTCAACTTCTCCAGTTCTTCCACTGGCCATTGCACTAACTGCTGTCCTTTCTCATCCAGCCAAAGTGCTCTTGGTATTGCCTTTTTCATTACAACCAACAAACAAAATAAATTAGAAAACAATTTAATTATAATTATATATATATATGTATATATGAAGAAATAAATAAATATTAAAGTTAACAACAGTAGCTAGACGGTGGTGGATATTGATCACCTGAATCCCAGACCAACCTTTGGCTACATCATCTTGAACACTATCAGACTCATTAGACCAACCCCACAGAATCCTCCTGTTCTTCCCAGAATCATAAAATGTCTTGCTTGCATAGAAGTTCCCATAATCATACCTCAAACCAGTATGATCATCAGCTGAAGTCATATCAGGCACGTACCTATCTTTCTCACTGAAGTACGTCCCCACTGTATAATACTCATACCTGCAAATATTCAATTTTTCATTTAATATATAAATACATTTAAGAACCCTGTGAATATTCTGTCAATCAATCAATCAATAATAATAAATAATAAATAATAAATTGTACTTTCATGATCACCTTGTGACATCCAAGCTGTTCTTAAGAACATGTTTAAAGCCATCACCATACTGAGAAGTATCAACACCAGAGTTGCCATGCAAAGACACCGGATAAAAGTCAGGACACTCCCACATGCCAGTGTTGCATGCAGAGTGAAGAGGGTGTTTAGCTTTAATCCAATGCACAAAGTCTTTGCTTCTATACATAATGGCAGTGCCTCTGTGATTGTGTCTGCTGCCAATGATGACACGCCAGTGGTTGTCATGGCCGAACCAGGCAGTGGTTGGGTCACGGAACTTGCTGGGTTCAATGGAGTGGTCAGGGAGGATGACTGGATTATAGTCAGGTTTGATCCATTCTCTGAGGTAAGGGTCAGAGAGGTTCTTAGGGAAAGCAAGGTTTTGGACTTGGGTGTTGTTGGAGTCAACGCCAGTGTAGAAGATGACTGGTTTGTGTCCTGGGAGGATGGTGACAGAGCCTGACCAGCAGCCATTAATGTCAAATGGTTTTGTTGGTGTTAGTGCTGGCTCTAATGGTGTCCAGTTTATCAGGTCTGTGGACACTGAGTGTGCCCACACTATGTTTCCCCATACTGCTCCTTTGGGGTTGTACTGATAGAAAAGGTGGTAGATGCCATTGTAGTACATTGGTCCTGTTCATTCATTCATTCATTCATTCATTCATTTCATATATAGAATAAGAACAAGAAGAAGAGGTGTGTAGCTGAATACCATTTGGATCTGCATGTCAAGTTGATCACCAAATGCCAGTAATGTACACAAACAAGAAGAAATTTAATTAGTTAGAAACATGTGTTTATATATATATTTGTTCAGAAGAGAAAGATCTAGAAAGAGAACATTCCGCAAGAAAGAGAGATCATGCATGGATGGCAGAAGGAGAGGAAGCCAAGAAAACAACTTTTTATTCTGGAGAAAAGAAAGATGCTCCTCAATTGTCTCACTATCAACCAGTCAAGTCATGCACCCTTAGCATTAAATGCACAACAGAAGAAGAACATTTTGGGAAGCTCTGCAGTCTCTGCGTTAACTAATACAAAAGCAAAAGCACGCTACTCTATTTTCATTCTTCCAACTTCCAAGTAAAACAATAAATACATAAACAAACTACATCAAATAAAACTAGATGTTTATCCATGCATTAAAGAGCCTTAAATAAAAACCATTATATATATATATATATATATATATATATATATTAGAAAAAGAACTGAAGATCATCATACCATTGAGCCAGTTCCTTTGAGGTTGAAAGTGAAAACCAGTTCTATGTTTACTACCAACAATGGATGGAGAAATAGATTGGAGTTCTTCATAAACTACGTGAGAAGCTTCCACTAGTCCATCTCTCACTAACAAGATAAACAAAAACCAAACTATAAAACTAAGCAAAGACAAAGTTAGCTTTCTATTCTCCATCATCCCCTTCTTTAAAGAGAACAAACGTGAGAAGCTCTTGTGAACAAGGGATGGAGGAAGAGAAGGCAAGGAGAGGTTTATATAGAGAAGAGAGAACACTTGGTAGAGAGTGTTTTACAATATTTACAATATTATTATGATAAATAATTAAAACACTTGACATATTTATAAATAGTTTAAGCATGCAACCAATGATTGATAATTTCCTTCTTTTTTATTTTCCAATATATATATATATATATATATATGTGCGTGCGTGTGTGTGTGTGTGTGTGTGTGTGTACTGGCTTGAAAGAAAAAGAATACCACTTTCTTTAGAACCACTCATTTATGATCTCACGCGTGGGTAAGAAATATATATATATATATATATATATATATAGATGCGTGTTCACACCATATATGAAAGTCTAAAATAAACCGTAAAATAATAATGAATTTTGGTACTGGAAATCCATGATATATCTTCTCATCTTTTTGGTAGGTGTTCTTTTTAATCAAGTTGTGAGAATATTATTTATGGAGGTTAGAGATCATTGATAATATAGTTAAATAACTATGTTTAGAGGGTAGGAAATGGTAAATGCACATTATATAAAGAAAATAAAAAAATCAAAGTTTGGGTGAATTGATCTGACTTCAGATGAACGTGGGAAGTGTATGAAGTGTACATAATGTCTAGGTTCATGTTTTCATGGAAAAAGAGTTTTGTTGGTTGATAAGAACAGTAGTTTAGGTACATAAATGTCGTTAAATTTAACTCTCTTGTTTATCTGATAAAATAAATCAATTCAAATTTAAAAGTGCTTGGATGGTCTTTGCCATTTCTTTCAATATTTTTCACATGAATCACTTTAATTGAAGGTATTCTTTTAATATGATCTTTTATATGAATGTTAACGTTTCCTCCATATAATATTTGATGTAATATTCTTTATATATATAAAAGTTATGTTTACTATGGACGTTAGTAGAGCGTTCATACAAAACAAAAACTGATGAGATAGAGAAAAATGAGGAAGAGAGAGGAGATGAATATATAGTCCACTGAGTAGACCCAAGTGTAATACTACTTTTCACTATTTATAAGCACAACAATCATAAGAAATTATGATTAGTTGGATCATTACTCAACATTCATGGATAAATATCCCTTAATTTCTTATTTAGAGGAGTTAATAGACGAGTAATCCTAATATGTAAGTAGTAATTGTTACAGTGACAAATCCATTATCATGATAAGAATATTTTATTTTTTGCAGAATTATTTTAAAGATTAAGGCCTTTTGGATTTTTCCCAAAAAATGCTTCATTTATTATTTTTATTATTATTATTATTATTATTATTATTTGGACATGTCATGGGATGTAAGTGAAACATTATACTCTTTAACATTACAAGCAAATCAAATTTAGCTCAATTTAATTTTGCCAGCTTGCAACTAAGAATTTGAGTATAAATGTACATAATTTATAACCACATTGAATAAAAATAAATATCTAATACTTCAGAGGTAATATTTAACAAGATGCTATCACTACGTAGTTGATAATCCATGTGGTTCCCCAAATAAAACTCAATAATAAATTTGCTTGGTTGAAAAAGATACCACTATTCAAGTAATCTTAAATTAAACTTTTCAAACTTTTTTTTTCTTTTTTTTGGGCCACGAGGAAGGAAGACACTTGTCTATCTTTTCATCAACAAAAGTGTAACCTTTTATCCAATAAGAATGTCATTTGGCTGATAATCATTAATTAGCTAATCCAATTAAGGATGCTAATGGAGCGTGATTAAGATTAACAACGTGCAAAATTAATTAACTCATCTTAGAGATGACTTTTTATATAAAATGCAATCCAAATTACTGAATCCCCAACCAGCTTTTAACATGCAACAAAGTGCAAGGGCAAGTGCATTATTGAGTTTATCTTTTGCTTCTATTTCAATGATTACAGTAACATAAAAATATTCTTTTTTTTTTTTTTAAAAAAAAAAATCATGTTCTTTTATTCAACAAAGAGGGCAACAAGAACACATGCAAACAAATAAAAACAAAATAGTTAATGAGAAACCTCGTTCAAAATTGTCTCTCCATGGGAAATACCAGAATTAGATTTTATTATTTGTTCAATTATTTCTGAAAAAATAAATTCAAATGTGCAATAGACTTGCAACACATAGCCAAACCAATTGTTTGTGCTTATCTTTTCATCTTTTTCTTTTCTTAGGATATGAATTGATATCTCACAAACTGAAGTACTAAAAAAATAAAGAAAAAGTGAAGATTAAAGAACAATTTTCACATGTTCTTAAATTCCTTGAGCCATGTCTTGAAAAATCTGTGTGTGTACCCCCTCACTATAACTTTTTTGGTACCAATCAATCTTTTACCATTTCCAGTCCATTTCATCCAATTGTCCGTCATGGAGAAAAATAAACAATATCACATGTCTCTACTTCAAACTTCAAATTTTATTTATTTATTTACATTTTAACAAAAGGGACATTAGAGACATATAAAAGAGTGGAGGTAATTTCTCAAAACATTTGTGTTCTTATTTTTGCGTGAGTTGAGGTTTAAAACCATCTTCTTAATTAAGATATGATCACCCTATGCAGATGAGCCAATGCCAAAATATCAAGAGTTCATTAGTAACTTCCAAATTTTATTGAATTGGAAAGTTAGGTTCATTAGAAATAGTTTCTGTTGGTTGACAAGTCAGCAATATGATTAACAATATTTATCAATCTGTTAATGATAGTGGGAGTGTGATTAAGCTTAACCACAGAATTAATTAACTCATCCACAATGAACAATGGAATCCAAAACTGAACTCCCAACCAGCTTTGAACATCCAGTAAAGTGCAATTACAAGTGCATCATTGAACAATATTTTAAACAAAAACATCAGACACAGTCATATGTTTTATTATATGTTAAAATACAATAACCTTAAACAAGAGAGTTAGTGAAATGTTAGACATGACATCAGCTTAGGTTTTGTGCGCAAAGGCAGACTTGATCTTCTGAATGGTTTGAACATCAGTCTTAAAGGACTTGGCAAGAGTTTCATCATCAATGGAAGTAGAAAACAATGCGGCAGGAAGAACATGGCATGCTTGAGAACTGTTGGGAAGCATGGCTCAAATCCATTAGTCTTACATCGTCTGTGAGTGCAAATGCAACCTAGTTGATACACCACCAGTTATGGAGAAGTTAGGGTGGTGGGTCCATATTTTAACATGATATCAGAGCCTAGGTATCTGGTCCCTGTGGGCTCAGATGCCCCCTAGTTGATATACCACCATAAACTCTTTCCTGTAACTGCGGTTATGGAGAACTTAATGTGGTAGATTCCTGTCTTAACAAGAACATTCATGACTGACATTGTTGATCTTAGCTTGAGTATGTAGAGCTTGAAGGCTTTATTTATATGCATTTATGAGGAGAATTCTTGGGGAGTGATGACAATGTTGGTGACGAAAACTATGGATAAATATAAGATGACAACAATGCCAGCTCTTTGTACATCTGTAGTACAACTGAATTACTTTTATCATCGTTGCAATGAATATCCTTTGTTTTCCTAAAATGAATGAATCAATTTCAGGTTTCAAGGGAGCCAAGAAAGCTCCATAAAACAATAACATAAAATGCTTATTAATTCCTTTAATGAATATGCAAGGAATTAGTTAAGCTGAGCAAGTGGGGAGCGAGGAATGAGCAAAGTTTTCGGTTGCAATGTAGTCTCATAAGGGTGGTTTTCTCTGAACTCCTCCAAGAGTGTGCCCATTGGCATTGCTCTCAATGAGTCTATTGTGGCCTTGCTGGGGATCACCAGCTCTTCTGACCTTGTTGGAGTCTCACCAGTTGGTTCATACTCCTGAAAGAATAACATCCACTTTTGTCACTGTAAATATGATCAGAGTCTATAAAAAGCAACTGAAATTTTAACCAATATTTGACCGGATTACCTTGTAATTGTGTTCAATGGTATTCTCTGCACTATGTATGATTTCGGTGGCCAAGATATTATGATCGTTCTCGAGCTGCTGTAAAGTCTGAGAATGAGTTTTAATTGCTGTCATTGTCTCTGATGCTGCTTCAAGCTCATGATTCAATATCACTGTAAAAGAATTTTATCACTTAGTGGTTTGCCATTTCGAGCTTATACCGATATATTTTTACAGTTCTACTCACAGTCAAAATGGCTAAAGACATCGTCACACTTCTTGGACACATCCTCCTCTGCGGCATTTCTTGCTGAAGTAAGCTCTGCATCATTTTGCTGGTTATTCTCAGATATACTCCTGCACCGAAGTCTCTTGAAAATTTAAATCATCAAAACTCAAAGCAAAAAGAAACTTGAGAAAATTTTCTACCTCACAAGTGCCTCCATTTCTGTGACATGTTTAACACTTGTTTCACTGATAGATCCACGCATCTTCTTACAATGTTGAGAAGCAGCATCAATAGTACGAACACTAAAAGTGTTGAAGGATAGCAAAAATTAGGTAATACAAATGAGTAGAAATACAAAAGCTTAAGGAGTAAAAATATTTTGTTATTGTAATGTACCATGCTTGTAACCTATCTTCCATTTGGCAATGTTTAGCTGATGAGAAATCACCACCTTCTTTGGATGCATTCTGTGCTTCGGAGAAAAATGTTTCCCATTTTCTCTTGGCATCAACTACGACACCTGCTATTGAGGATGTGTGGCCATCCAAGGGTGTTTTCTTCTCCAAAGCTGCACGTTTCAAGCCATTGAGCTTCTCATCAACCTGAAAAGTGAAAAGAAAAAATCATCAGTTTTGATACATGATACGTAAGAGTAAATAGTGATGATTTACTGACAAGATCGTTCTGTCGGTGCATGTGGTTGGATAATAAACTCGAAATGTCTACTAAGAGCTTGTGCGCTTCCAACCTTGATTTCTCCTACACATAATCTTCAAAGATCAGATGATTCTTAAAATTAAATTCTCATGATTTAGTGTGGTTTCGAATTATATACCTCATAAACCTTCTGAAAATCTTCTATGCTCTCTTCTTGAGCTTCACGCACCTTGCTTGAATGGATTTGCAGTCTCTTTGATTCTTCGCCAAGTTTATCAAGAAATTCAATAATGAACTTTGACATTTTCCTTGTAAGCTTCAAGCTATGGATGTATCTCTGAATTATTCCACAAAAAACTGATGTCTTTTATACAGATAAATTAACCAATAATTTAAATAGAATGATGAATGGGCTAACCTCACGGAGCCCTTGTGTAAAATGTGAAATCTCTGCACGGTGGCTTGAAAGCATGCTTTGCAGATCACCGAAGATCTGATCGGCTTCCTTTTCACCCATAGCTAGCAACTAATTCACAAAAGAGGGGTCATGAATGAGAATAGCAAGATTTTGAACATGATAATTGCCTGTAAATTCATAACCATACTACAAACCCACATGATCAAGAGAGCAAGAATTTGTAGAGGTCAGAGATGTTATCTCCTCAAGGACAGCATTAGCACTTGCCTTATGCAACCGCACCACATTTTGAACTGCCTCAATGTAAGAAATATACAAAGCCTTCGAACTTGAAAGTTTCTTCTCAAGTTCTGACATGGCCTATATGCCGATTTCCACCATGCAAAGGCAAAGCATCATATTACAGAGGTTGCTAGCCATTTAACCCAAAGTATGGAACTAAAAGGATTGACAGAAAAAAAAAAACCCAAGTTCAGCACAGTGTACCTTCTCATTAAAATCTAGAGAAGATTCACACAGTTCCTCAACAAAATGAAGGTGTTTTCTCTGATGTGCCATAGATGAATTAACAGTGTGACAAAGTATGCCAATCTTCTCTTCAAGCTCCTCCCGGAAGTTGTTGACTATTGACCTATTGGAAGCATTCAATTGGTCTTCTCTGGCTATTTTATCATAGCAAAAACAAAGGAAATAAAGAAAGGAGCAATGATGATGTCAGTCACAGTACCAACATAAAAACGCACCAGCACGAAAGAAAATGAGACATACATATTTTAGAGAATAATGAAGCATTATCACAAATAGACTTCTCCAATTCAGCCCGTAGAACACAAGTTTGATGTGTCAATGCATTTTCTGTTCCACCCATTTAAAGAATCAAAATCTTAGAACCTTATGCAGTGGCCGAAACCACATTTTTACAAACCTGCCTTTCTCTGTTCGGATATAATGAACTCTTTCTCCTTCAAAGCATACTGGGAGCCCTTCAGATCGTCCTTTGCACGAGCGAGTTCCATACAAGTGTGTTCAAGATTTTTCTGTATATTTAGTAGTTAGTACTGGACTACCAGCATATCTGGCCAAAAAAGAGAGGATGGCATGACTGACAGCCATGTTAGATTACCTTGGCCTCTTCAAGCTCTTGGCTTAAAGCAGCGGACTGCTCGAGCTGTCTATCATATTTCTCTTGAAGAGCATCAAGTTTCTGTAAGAAAAGGGAAAAGACATCAAAAAACAAAAATTAAAAGAGTTGAAGGTTATATTATAAGGAAGGAACAAAAACATCCAGAATGCATGGTAACCTTTTGATTGCTTTCCAGTAAGTTACCCATTTGTGTAATCTGATCAGCCATCGCCTGCAGGAAACAATGTATTTATAATTTTTAACAACACTGATATGAACAAAATAATCAACTCAATACTATTTGAAATAATTAATATATTACTCGTTTGTCAACAATTCTCAAAATAAGAAAAGAAACGCATTTTAAAAGTAACTAAACTAGTTCCCGAATTCTCATTTTAGCTTGTTTTAATAGAATTTTAGTAAGGTCAAATGAGTACTTTTCTCTCATTTTCTTCCTCGTAGTATCTTTCTTTTGGTATATAAACTCCAACTTTTTCTCGAGCGGCATATAACTCTGAGAACAGAGAAAAACAAAAAAACAGGTTTCACCATGCAGAACAACCTGAATACTGGCAAATGTAGAAAGAAAAAACAAGAAAGTTAGAGCGTAACAAAAAAGTTACCTGTTTTAAGCCGATCAATTTCTCCGTAAAGGTCTTTGATTAATGTAGATTTCATCATTTTCTGGTTGATCTACAAAACATTTTAAAGAAATAGTGACTATGCCATTGTAAGCAATAGTAAGTAACAATTTTCCATGATTAACTTAGCTGACACATAATAAGTAATGCTTTAGCAAGGGGGCCGAAAACAGTTATTTGATCAGGGCACATCAACAAACTTTCACAACCCCATAAAGGAAAAAGGTTTAAAAAAGTAATGGAGTACTAAGGAGTACCTTTACAAATTCAGAACCATATCAATTAAATGACCATTAGCATCAATGAAATGAAAATGATAGCTATAATCCATACCATGACTATTTTGCATAGAAATGTGTTCATTATGCCATAAGAGTACGGTGTACCAGCATCAGTAGGAATCATTTGGACAGATAAAACATAATAGTTATATAAAAATATAACTAGTTAAAAATTTTAACACCTCAGGTCTGTTCTTTATATTCTTTGCTCTGTGGGCATAATCTAGCGTGCTTAGCGTTTCCTCAAGGCAGTGGACAGATGGAGAAACTGTTGCTATGATGCATGTCTTAGTCCTTCCACCCAGTGAATCACGAAGCAACCGTGTCAACTTACTGTCCCTGAAGCGAAACAAGTTATTAAATGTACAAAATACAGCAAGATGTTGGAAAGAAATCGGAACTACGTAACCAGGCGCACAATATAGTAGAAGAGATCCAATAATTACCGGTAGGGGATGTGTCCAAGGTGTTCCACGAGAGCAGTAATAACACGCCCTAAGGTTAGTAAACTTTTGTTTATTTCTCCAGCTTCTCTTGCACGTCCCTGAATTAAAAATGTTTGAGAGAAACAAAAAAACTGAGTTCCAGAGACTACAGCAGTAGATACTGAATTATTCCATCAAAAAACTGACAATGCTACCAAGTACCTCCCTAGCACCAGAACGAGTAATGTTCTCTGACCCAGCGAGGTCAACTAGGTTCAGTTTTCCACATTTGATGAGCTCTTCACCTTCTGGAGTTGCTTCTTTGATGTGAATGGTGATAGAGAAAAGAGAATGTGATCGACTAAAACCACGAAATGTATTAGTATAAGCTGAAGCAGATGCTGATGTTCTCAATCTACAGAAAGAAAATTAATAATTAGTTGAGCACTACCTAGATTGTTTGTTTAATAATGTCTCTGCTGTACGGCGTTTTGCACATCCCCTTTCCAACAGTGTGAATATCTCATTGCCATTGGTTACTATCTCCTCCTCTAAACCTCGGACAAGAACACCGCCTTTACCATCCTCCATGAGAGTTAGTGGTTTTCTCTGCTTATCTTCCAAAGTAGGTTTTGATAACTCCTCAGGAGCAAGCAAATCAGTGATTTCCTCATTATATAGCTCTAAAAATGTAACCTTAACACTGTATTCTGCACTTTGACTTTCTAATGTGTCGAAAATCTGCTTTACTGCTCTGGGAATCACACCAGCATCTGATGGTAACTGACCTTTAGATCCACACTGCAAATACATTTAATTGCTCATAAAAATTGCTTCAAAACTGTGCAACAGTGCACTGTGATTAAACTAACTCACCTTAGCTCTTTTGCAATCACCTTCCATTGTATAAGTTTTTCCTGTACCAGTCTGACCATAAGCAAATATAGTGCAGTTAAAACCTTCCAACACCTCATTTACAATAGGAACTATCGCTTGTTCATATATGATAGTTTGAGGAAGAATACATATATTCAACAACCAAGTGGGTTACATAAATAGACTGACAAGTAGATATACTGTATACTAGTATAGTATAATGTATGTATATACATCTATCAATATACGTCTAACACCCCCCCTCAAACTCAAGGCGGATCATCATACGTCTTGAGTTTGGATAACAGGAAGGTATGCTGATGACGCGTCTGTGCCTTAGTGAAGAAATCAGCAACTTGAACCTCTGTGGGCAGATAGTGAAGAGATACAGACTGAGCACGAACATGAGATCGGGTGAAGTGAGCATCTACCCCAATATGTTTGGTCAGCTCATGCTTGACCGGATCAGTAGCAATCTGAAGTGCACCAGTACTGTCACAATGAATGGGAGTGGGAGTCTGGAGCATGACACCAAAATCCTGAAGAATAGAGCGAAGCCAGAGTATCTCCTGGACAGTAGAAGCCAAGGCACGAACTTCAGCTTCAGCACTGGATTTGGCAACAGTAACCTGTTTCTTGGTCTTCCAAACAATAAGAGAAGACCCAAGAAATACACAGAACCCAGTAACTGAAGATCGATCATCTGGAGAACTGGCCCAAGTCGCATCAGAATATGCCTGCAGCTGAAACGTAGATAGGCGAGAATAGAATAGACCACGTGATGTAGTCCCACGAAGATATCAGCACCCGAAGAAGATGAGCATAATGAAGCAAGTAGGGGCTGCAACAAACCGACCGAGGATGTGAACAAAGCATGAGAAATATCGGGACGAGTGACAGTCAAGTAGACCAAACCGCCAACCAAGTGCCGATAGCGCGATGGATCGGATAGAGGAGTACCATCGAGGCTCGTAGGCGAAGATGTAGCTCCATCGGTGTAGCAAAGACGATACGGGTATCGGTCAAACCAGATCTAGCAAGAAGATCAAGAGTGTAACGCCGCGAGAAAGTCGATAACCATCGGAATGAGAAGTGATCTCGATACCCAAGAAGTAACGAAGTGGTCCTAGATCGATCATCAAGAAAGTGTCACAGAGTTTACGCTTCACAAAGTTAATGTGAGCAGAGTCATCCCCAAGTAAGAATCATGTCATCCACATACGTAAGAAGAATAGTACGGCCTCGAGATGACGTGTGAATAAATGATCTTTGGGTCATAAATACTAGCAAAGTGAAACCAATTTGCCTCAATAATCTGTCTTGAATTTCTCAAACCAGGCTCGTGGAGCTTGTTTGAGACCATAAAGAGCGCGGCGTAGACGACAAACTGCCCCCGGAGGTACTGAAGACCGGGAGGAGGAGTCATGTAGACCTCCTCCTTTAAGTCGCCGTGAAGAAAAGCATTCTTCACATCAAGGCGATGAAGAGTCCACCCTCGAACGGCCGCTACAAGGCAATCAAAGTACGGACGGTGTGCATATGTGCCACTTGGAGCGAAGGTCTCCTCAAATTCACGACCATGCTCCTGCTGAAAACCACGAGCAACCAAACGCGCTTTATAGCGCTCAAGAGACCCATCAGAACGGGTTTTCACCCTGTAGATCCAGCGGCATGTGATGGGAACGGCATGAGAAGGGAGAGGAACTAGATCCCATGTATGAGTACGAGATAAGGCATCAAGTTCCTCTGTCATGGCATTCTGCCACTCAGGTGACTTAACCGCCTCCCTGTATGTTCCTGGTTCAATGACATTTGAAACACTGGTGCTAGCAGAGGCATATCTGTGAGGAGGAAGTAAAGATGAACGATCACGTAAAGAATAAGTATGAGATGGTACCTCGGATACGGGATCAGAAGTAGGAGTGGCGTTAGAGAGGGCCGGCCGAGATGGAGATGCTGCGTGTTCCCGACGTTGATAAGTAATTCGGACAGGTGGATGAATAGGAGGGAGTGAGGAAGTATCAAGAGATAAGGAAGGAGAGGGAACAAAAGAAGAATGTGAGGAGGATGGGAGAAGGATGGGAGAAGGCCGGTGCTGGCTCCGGCAACAAGATCAACTCCGGCGAGAGAGAGGAACGTGGCGCTCTGATACCATGATAGTTTGAGGAAGAATACATATATTCAACAACCAAGTGGGTTACATAAATAGACTGACAAGTAGATATACTGTATACTAGTATAGTATAATGTATGTATATACATCTATCAATATACGTCTAACAATATACATCTCTCTGCAGGGCTGAAGGACCAAAAACCTGCAGAGCAGTAACCAATAATTCATCATCTCCACCTATTAAAGCTCATTGGTGAGTATTAATTCAAGAACTTGGAAGCAATTGTTGTCCCATTCAACTCGATTCTCAACGTTGAAACTTAATGACCGCCTATTCTCAGATGTGCAATTGTGAAAAAATAGAATTCAAAATTCTTCTTTTTCTGGGGCAACAAATGCAGCTGCACCCAAAAATCCAGCATTAAACTCAAAGAATACACAGATTTATTACCATGAAATATGCAATTGTGCATAAAAAGAAATCAAACTCGGAAATGAATCTATAAGGATATAGATCTATAGGATTTTTTTTGTAACACAGAGAAGAGGGCTACCTTGTCGAATGTGAAAACACGATCGAATTGTTTGCCGGCGATGGTCTGGGCGACAGAAACCTCCCTCTGGGAATCATTGCAGGTCACCACCGTCGGCGCATTGTTCCGCTTCTCATCCTCATTGAAGGGCCTGATAAATCGAAACAACAAGTCCTAAATCATCGCCAAACAAAAAAAAAGAAAAAAAAAAAGATGGAATGGCGAAAATTACACAAGATCCAGCCTTGGAACTGGAATTCGGGTACCTGCAACGGAGGAGAACCTGGACGTTGACGGCCTTCTCCTTCTCCTGGCGAGAAGCCATTTTTCGATACAGAGAAAGCTCGGAGTTGTTCTAATAGCGGAATAAAAAAAACAGAAGAATTTTCAGCCTTTTTTCATTTATTCTTTTTATTTTTTCAATGAATTTCTCGGTTAGTTAAAAAAGTGAGCGGGAATGCTAAAGAGGAAAGATTTGAATTAGAGAGTGGGCCCCAAGGTGCATGGATCCAGTTAGTATTAGCCGTTCGATTCGAAGGTCAAGATTGGACGGTTAGATGGCTAGGTAGCATATAACATCAACAGACTAGGCCCATAATTGAAGGTGTTGGTTTCAGTCAGCCTCGGAGCCCAACCCAACAAACTAACAATTTAATTTCTCCTAGCTTTTCATTTAAAAATAATTAAAAAAACTTTTTTAATAAGCTCAATTAAGTCATAATGAAGTCCTTATAACTATAAAATATTTGTAAATAACTCCTTTAATGTCCATATATATATATATATATATATATATATATATATATATATATATATATATATATATATATATATATATATATATATATATCAAATTCATCATCTAAATACGTCCTTGTATTGCACTGTGATCTTGTACTATGGTCGTTGGATCAAAATCTAATGACCATTATTTATTCTCTTTAAATTCTAAATCTAGAAGCATATCTTTATAACCGGTCCTTTTATATAAATAGAGACAACAAAATCAGCACTAGAAAATGTCATTTAAATATTGTTTTAAATAAGTAATCTAATAAAACTCAAAATAGAATTGTCATATAATTAATGCCAAGGAGTCACAGGGAAAGGCAAAGAGCAAAAGAGAAGCAATGGTTTTCTCATAATTATGGTCTTCTAATGACAAAGATTTCTAGCCTTTTTCTCATATAAAGTAGTGTGATATGCACTTGGTTCCTATTTATTTAATAATATATGATTATGATGAGAAGAAGAAAACAAGAGCATTTAAAAAATAAAAGTAAAAATCTTATTGGGTCCTTGGTCGAATACAGCCATTTTTGGGATGCATAATTTCCCTACTTAATTATGAACATCTAAATTAATTAAAGAAAATGTTAGAATGGACAATATCAATGTAATCATTAGCATTAACCTAATCATTAGCATTAACATATTACTCACATTTATCAAAAAAATAAATAAAGAATAAAAAATGGTTATTACTAAAAAAAAATACAAACATGAAATCAATGGTTAGAAAACATGTAAAAAATTAAGTTTGTAAGAATCGGTAACTTTTGAATCTGAATCTTTATATAACTAATTAATTAAAAACTAAAATAAATAAATAACAATATTAAAATGTGTTTGTTCATCGAAGATTACATATTATAAATAGATGACTTCGACAACACATTTGGGTGACCAGTAATATGCTTCATATTCATATTCATGACCTCTTACCTTCTGAGTTTATAAATAACAAAATAAAATATAAATTTGTGTTATAATATAATGAATAAAATCAAATTGAAAAAAAAAATAAAACAAAATAATACAAGGGAAGAGGAGATATATAGATTGATGAATAGTGCATTTGCTGTCTTGGACTCCAAAGAAAGATATATATATATATATATATATATATATATATAGTTTCACCAAACACAAGCATTGAAAGAAGAGTGCATGTCTAATCTCTTAAGCTTCCTCTAATTGTATTGGGCCCACTAATGACATCATCTTCTCATTTTCTTCCACTTTGGATTAGACTTAGTGGACCACCTGTTGATCAAAATCCTTTCCCCTTCCAACCCAACCCACTTAACTAATCATGCCCACATGCATTGCACGTGATTCCCCCCATCCTTTTCAATATTACTTTTTTTCTTCCCATTAATTATCCACTTAATCCTTGAATTTATGGTACGAATTTCACCTTAAACAATCAAATTAAATCAGTAAACAAATACTTCAATTTCAGTTGAATTAAAACTAATCCCAATTTTAGATTGAAAACTGAGTAATACGAACTTAGTTCAAACAGTAAAAGCTGGGATTATTTAAACAAATGAGTTTTAACTTGAATCCTCGCTGATCAGAGGAAATCAGATTAAAAGCAAAAGGTAATATGATAGTTCTTTTTTCTTAAATTAAATAATAGTGATTATTAATATATATGTTTTAAATAGTTATTTTGAGTATTTTTTTTATATATACGAGTTATGAGATAAGGTAATTTTTTGACACTGCTGTAGTATATAATTAATTCACATACGATGTACCAAGAAAAGAATTAATTACACATCTTTAATCACTTCTTAATAGAGGGGCATTTCGGGAACAAAAGTGAAAGGGAAAGGGTGGGACCCAGGCGAACAAGCTCCAAAAAAACAGCTCATTTTGATCATTATCTCATTCCAAAACTATTTGTCCACCCATCAACGGTCTTTGGGTCAATGGACATTTTGATCCCTCATAAAGACGCGGTGGCGAGAGTTAGAATCCTTGGGAGTGAGGGTGCATGTCTAAGAGCTGTGAGCACGAATCGTTAGGTAGTCCCAGTGCCTACGTGTGCACGGGCTCCACAACCACGCGCCTGACCAAAAAAAAAAAAAAAAAAACTATCTATCCACCTCTCTTCCTAAAATACCCACCTTTTTTTTTTTTAATTCTTTTGTTTTCCAACTATTTTAATCTCCTCCTTCTCCTCTCTCCCACCGAAATCCCTTTCTACTTCGTTTCTACCCCTCATTCTCTTTGTTTCTTCAAATCAAACCTTCAAGCCATGACATAGAGAGAGAAAGAGAGAAAGAGAGAAAGAGAGAGAGAGAGAGAGAGAGAGAGGGGGAGAGAAAAAAAAAAAAAACCAATACAAGAGCTATGTTAATGATTCTCACGTCCCACCATCCAAAACCATTGCTTCAATCCAACTCCAGGAATTAATCAAACATTGGTTTGTTCTTGGATCTCTGAAGAGAATCCGAGCTTCAAAATCGGATTTTTTTTTTTAATTTAATTTTTTGGGGTAGCTATAGAATTGGCCCACTTGGGAAAATTCTTCCCATAATACCCCTCCGATGACAGCAGTGCTGCGATCCCCGTCCCACATCCCTTCTTCTTCAAGCTCGCCTCTTTCTTGCAGCCCCAATGATGGAGGACGAGGGCTTTTAAGGAGGGAGACGGTGGAGGAGGGAGGAGAGAGGAAGGGGGACGAGGACCAGCTCTCTTTGTTGGCTTTTGTGGTCACTGTGTTGAGGAAGTCGCTGGCTGGGTGCAGGACGGAGGGAGGGGAGGAGGACCTCCGCTCCATGGAGATCGGATGGCCGACCAACGTGCAGCACGTTGCGCACGTCACATTCGATCGTTTCCATGGCTTCCTCGGCCTCCCTGTTGAGTTTGAGCCTGAGGTTCCCCGGAGAGCTCCTAGTGCCAGGTCCTATTCTCCTTGCTTTTCTGCTTTGATTGTTTGTTCTTTCTCTTGAATTCTATTCAGGTTTGTTCTTGCGGTGCTTTTCTATCAACTATGTTTTCCAATGTACTTTCTTTTCCTATGAAAAAGATTGAAATTTTGGTTTGTATTAATGTCGCTTTGAAATAGGATAAGAACTTTCAATCCTAATCAGGCCTTTTTTTTTTATATTAGTTATTAGTTATTCTATAGTTCTGGTGATATATTTGATTTTTCGAGGCCTTTAATTTTGAAATTTTGATTGTTTGGATCCTAGTAAGTCCTTTTCTGTGTATAGTTTAATGTGACTATCAGGCATTATGGTCATTGGATTTATAAGGTGTGGTTTGGAAGTTAAGAAGGATGTAATTGTCATGTCCAATTGGTTTTTGAGAATGTTATTTGGATTGTGGAGTTTATTTTTAGGTTGGCAATCAACACCAATATCATGTTACAGTTTCTGTAAATGGATCAACTATTGGCATGCTTAGTGTGCAATCATTATTGAGTTTCCTTGAGCAAACCAATCTTCTAAGGAAATCTCCATTGGTTTCATCTGTTGTCGGAATTGAATGATCTTCTGAAAATAACAATATAACCTTTGGATGGAAGTCAATAAATTTTATTTATGAATACTAGATCTAGTACTCGGCCATCTATTATCATGCTTTTCAATGACACCACATAAGATGGTTCTCTATTCCTGTTAAATTCTATGCAAATCACTTTTCTTTTACAGTAGTTTCGTCTTGCACAAACATTTATGCCTAACCACTGTTGTATTGTATTCCTAGTACAGCACGAATGTGTTTGGTGTTTCAACCGCATCCATGCAGTGCTCCTATGACTCCAGAGGGAACAGTGTTCCAACTATTCTATTGCTAATGCAACGACATCTTTATGAACAAGGTGGCCTGCAGGTATGTTGCTTATTTATATAGCTTGGGTTTTTCATTGATAGGTTCATCTCTGAATCTTGTTTACCATTCTATGTTAACAGGCAGAAGGCATATTTAGAATCAATCCGGGGAATAGCCAAGAGGAGTTGGTCAGAGATCAGCTTAGTAATGGAATTGTCCCTGATAATATAGATGTGCATTGCCTGGCTGGTTTGATCAAGGTAGACCACTCCCGATAACATGCAGCATTTTTGTGCATGTTCATTGTGGTACTGAGATCTTTATTATTTGTCAAACACTTCGCTAATTGAACCTGGGAAGTTATGAAGTTGAGAACTGCCTTGTGTTGGTTAATTAACGTAGGTATTCACAACTGTGATTAGCCCCCCCCCCACCCATGCATGTGTTTTTCTTTTTTCATTTCTACTTTACGTGGTTTGGTTATTAAATCATGGAATGCTCCCTGCTTAAATGAGAAAACTTTAAATTAGCATATTCTGGTATTGTTTTCTTCTGTTTTAAATTTGCTAGAACGTGATGCATGGAGATGGACAATCTGGTGACAGATGGTTTGTTGGTTCATGGCTGCTGTCAACTAAAGTTGCATGTTTTTCTGTGGTTTATAAAGTGCCACGAGTTTAACCAAATTGATAGCGGAGTGTTGAATTGTGAAAATGATGTTTCACCTTGCAATGAATTCGAACTTTTGAATGGAATCAAACTGATAGGAAAGTGCCAAATTGGCTAAAATTGATGTTGCACCTTGCAATTTCTTTTGAGGCACATCATCTTTATTTTATTTTTTTTGCCATCCTTCTGCTTCCATTTCTTGAGTAGGGTTAACTAGCAAACCACCATCGATCCACCATCTGTTCTGCATAGTATTTTGGGGTAGGTCATGATAAATGTGTTTAAGCATTTGTGTAAATTGAAAAAAAGATAAGAACTGTTCAATTTATTCATCAGCACCATGACAGTAGTACATTTCAGCATCACTGATAAGATTTTATTCTATCAAAAATCTATTTATAATATTCATGATGGCTCTCAAGTGATGAGGTTCTGCAGGGAATGAAAGTTCTCAAGTTGCATTTGTTCTGCTTTTAAAATTGGAAATCTTTTTTGTGCATCTTCTTTCAAACCTTCTCTTTATTATTCTGGCCTTTTACTTTTGAATGCGTCACTCACCAAAATAGATGCAATTTTTT
Organism: Dioscorea dumetorum; assembly: GCA_902712375.1. Classification (NCBI taxonomy): domain Eukaryota; kingdom Viridiplantae; phylum Streptophyta; class Magnoliopsida; order Dioscoreales; family Dioscoreaceae; genus Dioscorea; species Dioscorea dumetorum. The sequence goes on from CACTHL010000739.1 coordinate 7,441,334, forward strand.
TTTCACAATTAGCTGTACATTTAGTTCTGTAGCTGTATAGTATTGTCCAGTATCACAAACCAAACCATTTAGTCAGAAGTCTCCTTGCAATAGTAATGATAGTTCTTCGTTAATGCAGTTTTGTCAGGATGAAAATTCTTGAGAAAAAGAGATAGAGTTTATGCTCTTTCTACTTTTAAAATATGGAAAGCTTTTATGTGAATCTTCTTCCTGATATCTTTGTCTTTTGCAGTTAATTGCATATCATGTCATGAGACCGTTGTAACTTATTTTCTCTTGTATGATTTGATAGTTTCACTCTGTGCTTCTGTAGGCTTGGTTTAGAGAACTCCCAACCGGGGTCCTGGACCCTCTCACCCCTGAGCAGGTAATGCAATGCCAATCAGAAGATGACTGTACTCAGCTTGTGAAACTTCTACCACCGTCAGAGGCTGCGCTCCTAGACTGGGCTATTAATTTAATGGCCGACATTGTCCAAGAGGAGCAACGAAACAAGATGAATGCGCGCAATGTTGCTATGGTATTTGCGCCGAACATGACTCAGGTAGCATGAGGGCAATTCACTTCTTTCTAAGCTTGTCCTAGTTTTTTCTTCTAGTGCTATTTTAGTTTTTTTTTTTGATGTTCTGTTTGGAGTCCGCTTATGCACAATGAAGGTGGGAAGTTTTAAGTTTCTGAAATGATTTCTTCAGATGGCTGATCCTTTAACTGCACTTATGTATGCTGTGCAAGTGATGAATTTTCTCAAGATGCTAATCCTTAAGGCACTCAAAGAAAGACAAGAACCTTTCCTCGAGGAGGCTTCAGTACCACCTCCGGGTCCATCTGACGGTGATAACCATCAGAGTCCTCAACTCCCACTGGATCCTTCAGATGAAGAACATACAGAACAAGTGTTTGTTCGAGAAGAGCCATTTTCAAAGAAAACCACAAAACCTCTTGAAGAAAGCTTCACTGCAGATGATGCTGCGGTTGCTTATCCACCATCACATGAGAGCACCGTTTCTCAGGAGACTGATGAATGCTCTCACGAGGTTCCAACCTGTACTGACAGTGCTGCTGATGAACCTGCGCATGCTGTTGTTGGCCCAAAGATTTCTGGGATGAACTCTCGAAAGAAGAAGGGCCAATCAAGCAATGTGAGTCATAAGAAAGGATCGAAGAAAGGTAATGGACAGTCTGTACGGTCTGTGCCTGCTGAAAAGGCCAGGGGGATCAGCATTGTGAGTCGTCTAAATTCAAAGGTGGAGCGAGCTGAAGCATGGAGGTGAAATGGCACAATGCCATGCAATTGTTGTACTTCAACATCCAAACCGACTCATAATGGTTCGCCGTTTTATTCACACTCAGGAGGAACCTTCAAAATTCATTTATCTTTAGTTTCTGAATGGAGTGTTTCTGTTTTCATGTATCTGCTTCAAACTAACTCTCTCCTCATTGGAGCTTTTTAAACTGTGTTTGTTTTGAGATATTTTGTCTTGTATGTTGTCATATTTCATTTAACAGCTGTCATTTTAAGAAAACAATTTAACTGTTGGGGGAACTGGAACATCCCCGCAAACCCTACAAAAGACTGAAATACATGTATCTCTACTCATTTTGTGTGTGTTGTCCATGTGATGTATTGGAGTGATAATTTAATTTGTTAAAACCCAACCATTTGCATTTGTGACAATTCCTGCAATGGCAATTACAAATGACACAAACAGCATGCAGGCTTTGATTCTGCTAAACAATGGCAAGGCTGGTCTCATAATTGACAAATTTAAAGGCACAAAGTACATAAAATGTTTGTGACAACCTAAAGAGAGTTATCTTCATTGCAGTATACACGGGGCATCATCCATTGCAAAATAGAGATTCAAAGCAAATAGAATAACACTCATTTCTAATGCCTATCAACACTTGAACCCTTTGCAGGCCATCAACCAGATGATAAGTAAAAGCAGAACAGCAGCCACGGCCATCATCAGTTTAAATTGCAGGTTCTGCAGCCACATTTTCCGACGGAGTTGCCTCCCTTGCCTTTGGAAGCTGTCTGCCTGAACAAGCATGTTCAAGTATGAACATCAGGTTCAACATAGTCTCAGCTACTTTCAAAGTGGGAAATAGATCACCCAGGAAAATACCTGAAACTGCAGGTTTTCAGTCTTGTCAACTAGAAGTTCAATCTTCTCACCTCGATCAAGAGCCTAGTACAAATGCAAACTGTGGTCAAATTCAGGTTCAAGCCTTGTCTAACTCCCTAAGGTTATAAAAGGAAAAGAAAAATAAGAAGAATTTATTATGACCATTACAAGATACCCTGTTGGACTAAGCTCATATGTCCAAGGTTTTAGTCTGAAAAGCCAGGCAGGGAGTGATCAATGTGCTCAAAATTTATCAGGAAACATCAGAAAGACTAACTCGACATTGTTCACAATAAACATATGTTCAATACCACCATACATCTCTCTTAAAGAATAGGGTAATACTATTTGCCGTTTCCACCTTCCATCAACTACTGAATATCAAATTTATGAGGTGACAACTCATACAAACTAGGATGTAGATCTCAAATCTTTGTCAACAGGAAATTTTGTCATTTTTTTCATAACTTAGACCACCATAAAGATAAAATCAGTAACAAGCTCATGCACAGTGGAAATTTATTGAACATATTAGTCACAATTGCAGTGCGTACAAACTCTCAATGTTCTAAAATGGCGAATATGGCACCCCCATGTTATATTTCAAAAAGCCATAAAACACCTCATATCAATGCTGATAACTAATATGCGAAGAAATGTCACTCCGCAATAAAGAATTTAAGAAATTATAAAGAAGAGGGACTTCTCATTTATAAAAGATGGCACTAGTTTAGGAATCTTGTTAGCTGGAAATCCTCAGATTGCCAATAACACTAGCACATAAAATAAACTACAATCAAACCACAAATATGTGTACCTTCTCAATATTGTCCATCATTATTCCCTTGACCTCTGTAATTTGAGCCTTCAACTTGGACAACTTACTCATTTCTTCAGGATGACTAACGCAATACTGCATGTGTTCTTTGAGCCTTGGCCTGTCTCCACCAGCGAAAAGAGCAGACAACAAAATTAATAAACAAGCTAATCACCGCAAATCTACAATCTAAAAAAACCACATACTCCAGCATAGGGCTCCCATTCATACCCGAATTCTCGATCAAGTTGGTAAGCAAGGCTAAATCTATCATCAAACAAATCATCATCGTCATCATCATCAAGTGGGTGAGATCCTGCAGCATCAATGCTTGCTCCATACCGCTGCATGAAATCATCTCGCACTCGCTCTAGGAACACAAAGGGCACACTCCTCCCACTTGCCTCATCAGCCACAACAAGGAACACTGCACAGATGTGCCACTTACTACAAAAGAACTCAACTCAACTCAAAGAATTCAAACAACAAATCCAAACAAAGAGTCCATACCGAATCCCTTATCCACAAGATAATTGAAAGTGTGGCCATCACATGAAAAAGTGAACCTTTTACTATTTGGTGGTAGCTTCTGCAAGGTTTGGACCGCAACGGTACTGACATTTCCAGAGTAGGACGTGTGCTCAGCAAGCACCACACTACCCTTTGCCACGAAGCTGTAAATCAATGGCAGCTTATCATCCATTGTCGTACTCTGAATCCTCCAGTGAGTGGATCAAGCTAAACACCCAAAAACCCTAGGAACCCATTTCAAACATATGGAAATGAATCAAAATCACTCATTTTTCACAAAGGAAAGATTTATTCAAGTAAATTCTCAGCAATAACGCAACAAATTAACAAAAGAATCCCTAAATGAGAGAATTAAACAGGAAATACAGCAATTTGAATTGAGATCCAAACGCCTCGAGAGCTCCTTCTATTCTGGATCAAATTCACAATACTAAGCGTTTCAATTGCAAGATCGAGATACAAAAATGAGAGATGGAGAATCAAACCAGCGAAATCCAAACCCTAGCTCCTCTCGCTTCCACTACAGGCTTTCCTCGCGCCTTCGGTCCTCTCTCTCTCTCTCTCTCTCTCTCTCTCTCTCTCTCTCTCGCACGTTTTGTTTACCAACTGTCAGGTTTTCCTATAAATTGACAACGCTACCCTTTAAATACGAACGGTGCAGATTAAATCTCGAGGCAGTCTAGTGAATCCTCACTGTTGATTATCGCAGAGAGCGTGATGAACTGATTCAAACAGTGACGTGGGCTGTGATGTATCCCGACCCGAACCTTCTTGCAGAGAAAGCCAGTGATGGGGATAAAAGCCGCAGCGGCGAAGCGAGCTCGAGCTTTGACGACGACGACGACGACGACGATGGAGTCTAGGTACTTGGGCGATGGTAAGGGCCGAGTGCTCAGCGAGGAGGGGCGCGCCGCCGAGAACGTCTACATCCAGGTCGTCTTCTATTCTTTCTCTCTCTCGCTCTCTCTTGTTTTTTTAATCTTTGTGATTTCCTTGGAATGCTTGATGATTTTTGATTGTATAGAAAATGGAAAGGGAGAGGATGGAGAAGATGAAGCAGAAAGCGGAGAAGGAGAGAGCTGCGCATGAGAAGGCTACAGCATCGGAGAAGGTCAGAGCTTTAGATATCTTGGGTTTTCGTTCGTGTTTTCCTTTTATTCTAATGATAGTATTATTGAGCTATTGCTGTTTATCAAATCATAATTTCGCAGATGATAAGTTCAAATTTGATGGCATTTTTAAAAATTTTTTGCATGCAAAATTATGTAGAATTGCATTGAAAAGTCGAAATTTTGATTAGAATTTTCTTATCATCTCTGAGGTTCTATTTTATTCAAGGATGAACTCATCCACAAATCAATGTCTAAGAAAATTTGATTTTGATTTTTTGCTATTGGAAATCAATGTAATGGTGAAGGAAAAGACATATTATCGTGGTTCTACGATGAGGAGAAAAAACTATTCCGAGAAGCAGATAAAACTCATAGTTCAATAGTTTTTATTGTTGATAGCTTTGAAAGAAAGCCAATACTGCATGAGTTTTTGGAATTAATAGTTCATAATAATGAACATAAGTTAATTGTATAAAATAGATTGAAACCTACCCTAAATTTTCTTTTTTCCGTTTTGGAGTGGTGATAGGGAAAAAGCTCCCTTAAACAATTCAATTTACTTTTTTGTTTAAGAAATATGTTTCAATGCTTCATGGCAATCTTCGTTGTTTGCAGAAACCTGAGGGATTGGAGAAAGGCTGATGGCAGCTGCTCTGCCTTAGTCAGGCTATCCAGAGCAGTTTCTCAGTTTTGTACATAGAAACACTGTTAAAAAGTAAATAGTTGAATAAATGTCATTATGTCTGGATGTAATTGTTTTGGCTACTGATTGACAAAAGGTTTGTGAATGCATCACTCTGCTTGATTGCTTCATTGTAGTTTGAGCCATCCGGCCCTTATTTTTGCTGCTTTCTTATTTAGAGATTTGTTTTACATTTTGATTTTTTGAGCACTTGATGATGATGCTTTATATATGTTTGTATATGAAATTCTTTCTATTTGTGATTGTGCTTACCATTGTGTGAGGTAAATAATTTTTTTCGGATCACATTTCAGAGTTGGAGAAGCACAAGAAACTGACAGACTGCATGGCTAATGGTAATTCTTGTTCCATTGAAGCATTGTATGCTGATTTAAAATCATGTTCCTATGAGTTTGTAAATTTCTCTTCCTGGCAGGGTTGCAGTGATGATCTTCAGGCATAATGCTGGGCTGGGTGAAGGCAATGGTTCTATGAGTCTATCTGGGCTGTGTGATAATCTCCAAGTATTTCCCTCTGCTTTCTTTATTATTATCATTATTTTCTTCCAATAAATTCAAGGTTTTTTTCCTTTAAGCTAAATTGGACATTGAGTGTTTTGCGGCAGGCTATGGTTGGTTGGAGACTCTTCTATTTGTTGAACCGTTCCCTGTTTTTCTCCCTTCTATTTTTAACCGTATTATACTTTATTTGAGAGAGAGAGAGAGAGAGCATAAAAAAAATTCTTTAGAGGCTTGGGGATTGCACTGAAACAAGAAGAAGAAACAAGAATGGCATCAACAATGGGGGAAAGTGATGAATCATTTCCAGAAGTTAATGTAACCAGACAATTGAACCTTGGTGTGCCAGAAGAGTTCCCTGTGGATCCTGTTTCATCTAAATTGGCCACCTCCAAAGCTCGCAAGGTATTTGTTATTGAAATTTTGATCTTTATAAAACTATGTTTGATTATTCCAGTTTTAAATTTTGTGGTGGATAAAATTGATGAAGGAGCAAGAGGAAGCAGAGGCGGAGGCAGAGGCAGTGAAGGCAGAGGAGAACGCTTGCTGTGCGTTGACGTCAACTCTTGTTGTCTCCGGTGTGGTGGTGATTGCCATTGGAGTGGCTTTCATAGTGGCCAAGAAGTACAAGGCCTTATGAACACTACTTAAGTAATCTTGCTTAGCCTTTGCGCTGCCAATGTTGTTATTCTTTCATTCTTTGCGCAGGGGGGATAGACTCTAATTTTGTTTTTGTTGTTTGTTTTTGATTTTTTTTAATCCTTCTCTCAGAGGTTATTGTTTGTCTGGAAGTGCCCCTGCGAAATATTATTTTTCTTGTATTATTTTCTTTTATTTTGGTTTTTCAACATGTTTTCTGTTAATTCTGAAATTTTTGTGTATTTTTTTTTTAAAAAAACTATCGTCACGTTGTTACTGTGCTCCACGGATGATAAAGTGCTTGTTACGGAGGAGTTGGCATCTGATTTGGTACAATTTTGTATTTTGCACCAATGAGGTTCTCTGTTCACAAAAAATTCACGGTCAGTTTAATTTTTCATCTTTCTTTCATTGAAAATGATTTTTTTTAAAAAAAAACACATACTTACTAGTGGGGATTTTAACATAATGTTTAAATACAGCTTAATGTTTTTAAATTAATATATATTATAATATAATTTATGATAATATTAAGATTATAAAACAAAAAACTATTATTTTACTAAACTGATTTTTATCATTTTGGCAGATGAACAGACATTATCTATTCATTCATCTATAACAAGTATACAACATCTATATTAATTAAAATGAGAAAAGAATCAGAGTCACTTGAGCAAGAGATTTTGTTTTTGAATATATATATATATATATATCTTAAAAACAGCCGTTACGAACGATCTGTAAGCTTCAAATATTTTGCTTCACCGTCCCGTGATCAACAACCAAAAGAATGATTTATTACTTGCAAAAAAGAAAAAATTAAACACTCAATGGTAAACATATTTAAGTAAATATTTATATTTAAATTATTATAATAATCTTTAAAAAAAAATTAGCAAACACATCTATTTATTTTTATTTCTAACATAATTGGAACAAACATATTTCCTTAAAACAAAATAAATATTTTAAAAATATTGTCAGAGCAGAACATGAGGTTTTTCTTTAAGACTTCATTGAAGTGTGTATGTCCACAGGACCTTCAGTTTTAACAAGCAAACTGACTGAATAAAATATTTTCCTCTGGAACGGAACAAATGTGATCAAGATAAACAGGATACTCAAAAGCAAACATGGGGCACATTCTCCTTTCACTTGGGATTCCTGAGAACTATGATTACTGAATCTCCTCGGAGAAACATCTTGCTGATGAATCTATCCTTGTTCACTGGAAGCGCTTTCTTCTTGCCCTTACCTGTTTTAGGAACCTGCATTTGCAAATAACTCAATTTGTTAGAGTCTAAACAAGCCAAAAATTGAATAGCATGAAGAGGAACCATCAAGCCAGAATTACCTCAGTCCACATCTCCCTAACGTTTTCTAGAACCATGTTACAATGACGATCGAAGGCTCTCACGCGTCCCAAAAGCTTCTTGTTGTTTCGGCAGTTGATCAGCACCTTAAAAGAAAGAACACACCGATATAGATATATATGTCTTGAGATTAATTGACAACAATTGCTTTTTTTTTTATTTAATACCCTTTGTAACAATGTACCATGGGACTATGACTACAAGGAATATAAATTAAAATTCAACAAATTAGTGATGAACCGACGCAACACTCGGGTAAATGCATGCAACACTACATGATTTAAATGTGATACCTGAGTATTGTTCTTGACACTCATCATCAGAACAGAGAGTGGACCTGTGTTGAACTCTTCTTCCTCTTTCTTTCCAGCCTGACACACAACGGCAACATCAAAGTTAACGTTAGTTTAGAAGTATTGCCCTAACTACTTTGACAAACATACACATTATTTCCTTGTAAAACCACTTCCTATATCAGTGATCATTATGTGCCACTGTAAATATGGACAGTTCCTCTCATTGATAATGCAGTTTTCATAGAACATGAAATCCCTTTGCTTCTGCATAACAAGAAATGAATCTGATAAAACAGCACATACTTTTAACCAGAACAAAGAAAAGTTTGTTCTTCATTAAATGATATCTGATTCATGAAGTAAAATTGATACAGAAGCATTGAGCTAGAAAGATGCAGCATACCCATTCACAGTGCCGATGTCAAAGTTTAGAATAATCTTCTTCCATTACAATGAATGAAATCTTTACGTAAGTTTAAAGGAAAATGCAAGACCAGCTAAGTGTAACTTACATTAGGATCTTCTTCCATCGACATGCTGCGAAAAAATAAATGAAGAAGCACAACATCAGTACAATGAACACCAAACAATGCAGTAGAACCTCGTCAGCTTAATCGCAAAATTTATCATCAAGGCTTAGTATTATTAGCAGTGCCGCAAAAGAGCACTTGTAAAAGAAAGTATCATGGAATTAGGGCACACTGCGCCATTCTTTCTTTTTTTTTTCCTGAATTTTGGCGAAAGATGATAACTTTTTTCCCTCTAAAGTAGCCGCAAATGAATAACTCCAATGTCTGATCAATCACCCCGGGAAAGATAAAAAAAGATGATTTTAGGAACATCACACTATGATGCAACTACATTCTCTCCCCTGAATTTTGCAACAAAAATTATAACTTTTTCAGAACGAATGACTCTAAAGTCTGATCAGGGTAAGTAAACAACAAAGTGATATACTAAAATAAAATGAAAAAAAAATCACTTCTTCTGCAATGAAATAAAACGCAAAATCAAGAAAATCCATGGCTGACCAATACCTCGATTTTAAAAAAAAATTAATAGAAACCGGGAAGCTAAACACACAAATTGAAGCATAGAATGGAAATCGTTGATAAAATAAATCATAGAAAAAAACACCAAGATTAAAAATTGCGATAGATTTGGATTAATTACCTGGAAAATCAAAAGACAAATCGATAGCACTCGCAGCCGGCCGTCGGTTCAAAGCTTCGAGAGAGTGAGAGGGTTTGCTAGGGTTTCTCCATTAGGAAGAAGGCGGGTATATATGCTGGAACCATTTTAAGTACATTGTGCTGCGGTACATTGATCCATTCATTTTAATAGAAATATATGATATATATATATATATATACACACACACATTAATAACTAGTAAGTGAGACAAAACGAGGAAAAGTGAAAAATTATGCTAAAATAATTAATAATTTTTTTTTTTGTTTCATTTTATCAAGCTCTGAATTTCAAGATTCATTTTTTGCTGTCAAATAAATTTAATTTATCCATATACATCCCAGTCCCTAAGATGAGACTATAAATTTCGATTTTAGGGGAGAATATGAACTATGATTTTTTTTCACTTTTTACAACACTAAAGTAACTACGCCACTCCGAATATTTTTTAACTTTCATTTATAAATCCTTGGAATTTCAAAATTAATAGAAAAATTACTTTTTTAATTTAAAATTTAGGAATTTATTTTTTAGAAAAAGACATTGTGATTTCAAAGATTTACCAAATAGAGATACAAATTTTTTTTTCCCGTCATTGCACTTAAAAGCTAACTCATATATATATATATATATAAGTTTATTAATTTTTTCTAAAATTTTATTAAATAAAAAAAAAACATGCATCACCAAAATCAATCAAAATCATGTATTTTTCATGTCACGTGATAATTTTTTAAAAAAAAAAACTTGATAATTTTACTCTGCTAAAAAAAATTGAAGTTATTTTTTGTTAGCCCTTGTACAAAAAGAAAACAAATTTCTTTATCCCTATTTCACAACTCTGTATGTGTTTTTTTAAATTTCCCCTTAAAAGTTTTTAATTTAAAATAAATTATGATATATTTATATATATATATTAACATACCTTGCTCGTCCTGTGTCTTTAATAAGTGATCAAATTAAGAGGAAAAAACATAAAAGTAATATTTGATAATTGAAAACCTACTTGGATTAATCTATCTGAATGAAAGCATCTAAAACTTAAGCCACGATTTGATATGAACCACTTATAATTGAAGGAAAATGTAATGTGATTTAAGAAGAAATACAGTTATTTCATTTGATCCAGATAGCCGAGCAGATAATTTAATTTGATTTATAAAAGTAAGTTGTTGGTGACAAACATTTGATTTGATTTATAAAATCAATCATTTATTCCATGAAGAAAAAAAAAAAAAACACACTTCCACAACTACTTTAAAAAAAGCATTCACTGGCCCATAATTGCGTACCAATCTAACCGATCTTGTGATTTACAAAGCTGATGATTTCTTTCATAAAAAACACACTCTCATTGCCACTTATAAAATAAAAATCCAAGAACATCATAATGGTAATAATTGTGTAGCCATCTAACCCGTTTTGATTGATTGGATGCAAGTGAATCAATTGGATCATCATGTCATCTGTCATCAAACTCATGTTGCAGTTGTTTGATGGATGCATCACACCAACTCAATGGCGTACATTGGACTCATTTGTGGTCAAGAGTAAAACATTGGTTGCCTTTTCGGAAAGAGAAAGATAAAGACTCTTAAACACTATGATTAAGCAAGTAATTAAATATTATTGTATATGTTTAGGCGTTGATTAAACTTTGACCACTTATTTTCTAGAATGTTGATTCCATTGTAAAATTTTAATTAAGAAACTCACATTATGTCATTGAGTTTTTTTTTTTTTTTTTTTACTTTTTGAACTTTATTTTCTAGTCTTTTTAAGGGGAGAGTGAGAAAAAGTTTTAATAGAAGCATTGATAAAATAGTATAGAAAATTGAAAAGTAATAGAAGATAATTTATTTGGGTTTGTAGAAACATAAATAATGTTTTCCATCTTGATTTAATGACGTACGTTGTTTAATTTTTTAAATCAAATCTAACAATAGAGAGTATTCCAATTAAAATAAGTACATAGGGAGGAAATTAAGAAGGAAAGCCAAGCCCTAAAGTTAGCTATACCTTTTTTATTTATGATAGGAAAAGTGGAAGAAAAACAAGTAATCCGGATTAACTAATCCAACTACTTCATTAGAAAACAAGACCTTATCATGGAAAGGAAGCAACTTTCTTTCTGTAAGTTATGAATAAAATATTAATAACTTAAAATTGACACAAAAGTACACAACTAATATTAATCAAATATATATATATATATATATATATAGAAAAGAATATGATCAATGCAAAAATAATATATAGAGATTTGAGCTAAATTAATGATTGAACGAAATGCTCATTTAATATAGAGATAATATATATAATATCACAATATACATAACAAATTACTGTTGTGTTTGTTGTGTTTTTTCCACAACTAATGAATTGTTTCTCTATTTTTTAATTATTATCTATTGTTTTTATTCTTGTCCGTTGTTAATGTTTTGTATTTATTTTTCATTATATTTTCTCATGTTTTTTACTATTCATTATCTTTATGAGTACTTAGATGGTTTTTAAAAAAAAAAAAAAACTTTCTTTCCACCTACAGTTAAAAACACCATAAACAGTGCTGTTTGGTATTAATTTTGCATGGAATGAGTCAATTGGTGATTTATCTTTTTAAGTCAAACAAATAAAACAAGATTAACATTCAAAGGTTAATTAAAAGCAAATACCACAAATATAAACTAGAGAAATAACACAACAAGGACTACTAAAGAAATCAAACACTCCACACTGCTTTCTAATATTCATGCTTTGACTTACCAAGCTAATCAAACTCGTCTTCCATCTTTGTCCATGTTCCACAAAGCTTAGTTCTTACTTTGTATGAATAAAAAAAAAAATTAAAGTGAACTTTAATATGCCTTTATTTTGCCCTTTCCAAAATAATGACTTGAAGGTTATATGTAATTGGTCAATAATGGCGTCTGAAATGAAACCATGGCTTTTTGTTTTGCACCTCAAGATAAAGATGAAGATGAAGATGAAATCTCCTTTTTAGTTGGAAGGTGGAGAGGGATTGGTATCCAAACTATTACACTTGATATGCATTATTGCATTAATGGCAAACTTGTCCACCGTGTGTTCATTGTTGATAAGATTTTGACTAGCTCTTTGACGTGGATATATATATATGGTAAGATTTATATACAACCACTATTAATAAATTTGGCTATATATTATCACAGACTCATTAATACATGATATTTTTGTATTAAATGATTGTTTTCAATCTATTCACAGACGTCAGTTGACTTGCAAATTCTCAAGCTTTCATCATCAACTACTTCTTTGACTCTTTCCATACATGCCAATCTTCATTATTATTTTCAGGTAATTATCATATCAAACAGAGTTTTTTTTTTTTTTTTTTTTTTTTTTAAAGGTGATGAAATCTTTGGTTGATCTTGATCAAAGAGCTAAGTTTCAATGGAACATACTGCTAGTTAATAGTTTTATATGGCATGGTTGCAGTATTAATTATATATATGATCTACATATATATATAAAAGAAATTAAGTGTTTATAAGTGTGATAATATTTAAAGTATTTTCTCATGTTCCTTGCTTAAATTTTAGAATAAAAAGACGGTAAAAGATGGTGCTTAAAACGTAACAAAAAAAAAAAACTTTTGATTTAGATAGAATAGACGATGACAATGTATAACACAATCACTGTGTCACAAGATTTGAATATGAAATAAAAGAAAAAAATAGATGGCTATAAATCGAAAGTATATATAAGTTTGGATTACAAATATTATTCATCATAAAATTTGAACAAAAATTCAACAAAATTTGCAATATTCTCCGATCTCATTGACAAATTTAGGACATCAACGTTTAATTTCTTTGATATTGCACAATCTTAATGTAAAAAACATAAAAATAAAAAATAAAAAAAACTAGAGTGAGATTACTGGGTCTCTATACCTATCAGTACATCTTGAAAGACAGAAAGCTTTGTTTCTCCATTGTCCCTAATACTTACTTCTTCTCCCAAATACAAAGAAATTCAACCACCATCAGTAATTAGAAAGTGACTCAAATAACCACAATCACAATAACTCAAAGGCAAAGGAAGAGGAAAGAAGATGAATGATGTGCTAATTTTGTAGAAACTTTCAAGATGATGAACAGAGATTTCTAATACTTTGAAAATGATTACCTCCCGAAGAACAGCAATGTAATTTCACCACTATTTTAACAATGCCAACGAGCAGTTGGACGGGGGAAGTTATTTAGGGTGATGGTAAAGCAAGGGTTTTTTGAAAATATAGCAAAATCAAGGGTTCTTTCTTTTGGGGATATACCAAAGCAAGGGGATACATTTTTCGTTGGTTTTATTAATTTTTCAAATGAATAAATCATCGGAATCAGAAACTCTCTTCACGTGGCAGCCACGTGCTTTCTACTCAACGGGCCCCACACGCACAGTTTAAAACTCACGGTCCCGATCGAAATGACTTTGCATCCAACGGTGGCCCCCGCTCCGCAGTAGACTTCCAAGCCCCATGCTGACAAACAGACTCACTGACGTCACTCACCTTTTGTATATTTATCGTAGTATTTATCGATCACACCCCCTCAATTATTTCATATTTTAGAAGACGCAAACATATATTATATAATATTACCTGGATTTATTATTATAGGTAATAAGTGGAAAATAATTCAGCATCAGACTTTGTCAGCTCGATTCCTTGTACTCTTGTAGTGCTTAATTAAAAAGCGCATTTAAGAATAGGCCTAATTGTATTGGATTTTAGATTATTAAGAAAATAATGGAATAAAAGAAGGGTTTATTTGCAAAAGTCGCAGTGGAAAACATCTTTCCCGAATTGCCCTCAACGACTGCACTATAAGACTTCCCCTTCGTCTCCCTTGCTGCGCGTTTTCTCCATCCCCTGTAATTCTCTATCCACAGCTCGCGCTGGTTCTCTTTAATCAAATGCCACAAGTGGACCTCGAAACCCTAGTGTGCGGCGGCGACGGCCGTGTCTCTTGCGAGACAGTGGTCGCCGGCGAGCCGCCTGATCCGGTGCCGGACGATCCGGATCTCCCGGCGGAGTCCTTTGAGGTGCGGATCGGGGACGAGATCGATTGGGTCGACCTCAACGCTGTTTACGATCGTGACGACTCCACCAAGGGGAACACCAACCCTAAGTCCCAGCATTCCAGCTCGGCGCCCACCGGCGATCGTCGGAGATCTAACTCGCAGCGCTTCTCCGGTAATCTTAAGCCCAAGGCCCCTATCATTGGCCTCCCCAACAAGCTCCAATACTCCGGTTATCTCGGCCGCAGCACCCGCCGCCCTCCCAATAGCCGGATCTTCCCCAAAAAGCGAGGGAAGGGCTCTATGCCGGAGCATGAGCCGGGATCTCCGAAGGTCTCGTGCATCGGCAAGGTGTTGTCGGAGAGGGAGAGGGAACGGCGCCGGATCAGAGGGCGGGAGTCGCGGGAAGAGCGGCGTGGAGGTGGGAAGGGGTTCTGGTCTTCGCTCCTCTGCTGCTTCTCGGCAGATCGGGGAACTGCCGTGGAGTGCATCGAGGAGGAATCTCCGGTGCCGTCAGGGAATATCCCGGAGCCGGCGAGAAGATCCTCTGCCACGAATGCGGCGGATGCGCCGAGCTTAGGAGCGATGCAACGATTCTCATCGGGGAGGAGAGCGGCGTCATGGGGTGGGGACGAAGAAGAACACGTGGCTCTCTCTGGGCCGTTAAGTGGCCGGCGATCGGTGGGATCCCTCGAGGACGCTAGTGCACGATAACGGTACGTCGGTCGAATGCTTAGGATGGTCCACCGGTGTATTGTATTGGCCTTACTCTCAGTGAGATATTTTTCTCTTTTCTTCCGTTTTTACTTGTGCTTTTCTTTGCGATAATTTTTCACTCTTGGCGCGCTTCTATTTGAGAAAGAGAGATTGTAGATAAGAGAAGATCGGATTTTGCTTCTCTCTTTGGTTTTGGGTTTGGTTTCACTTGTTTGTTGTTCTGTTGCTGTGATTGATAGTTGTTTGTATATATATATCAGATTGGTTTTTATTTTTATTATTTTTTTTTTTGGGCAGTGGTTTTAGGGTTTTCGCCAACCAAGAAATTGATATTTTCTTTTTCTATATAAATATGCTTTTTTTTTTATGCAAATTATCTTGTTAACAAATTATAGTGAAAAAGCCATGAATTAGTTAAGTGAGGAATTGAAGATCATTTCTAAGGGGTGAGGCCGATAAATAAAATAACATAATTTGCATCCTTTAAAGTATTTGTTCATTATATAGTAATACTCTATTTGGAAATAAAATTAAAGATACAACGGTGTACCCTCCTACCTCAACGGCTTAAACTATATATATATATATATATATATATATATATATATATATATATATATATATATAATTGAGTTTAGTTTTTGCTTGATTATTATCCTATGATTGGATGTGTTTGTTAGCTCATTTAATAAGTGACTTGGGTGATCTCTTCCAGCTCATATCTCAAACATGAGCTCAAGTCTTGGTAATGCTCATTACCTTATTTATTATACTTATTTAAAGTAAAAAAAAAAAAATTAAGGGTAGTACTAGAGGTGGATTTTTACATTTCCGTGCATTTTATTTATTTATTTTTAACAAAAGCAACATGTGCGGGCCCCAATAAAATGAGATCGTTGTCAGTATAAACAAGTATAATGAAGTTCTGCGTACGCACCCTAAACAAATTTTAAAAAATCAAACTAAGTTTATAAATCTATCTATCATGCCTCTTTAGAAAGAAAAAATATAATAATTTTTATAAAGAATTTCTCAAATTCATTTAACAATACTATAAACAGTATTTAAGCCATTGTACTTCTTGCTCGTTACTGTCTTGTGTCGATATCATTAGAGAGAGATTATCAATGGCTTGACATCCACGTTAATTTATTGGTAAAAAAAAAAAAAAAAAAAACCTACTTAAAATCTATTTATTCATGTTTCTCTCTAGTCGTTGGTCTCCATGTTGACATACAGAGGAACATGGTTTGGTTGGGAGGGAATAATGCTTAATAATAGCTTGGGAGGATTTCATTAGGCGTGGTAGTTTGGATGTTTCATTAGAGCCAAATTAAGTGGCAATACGATATAATAATCATTTAATTGATGAATTATTTCACTAGCAATATATATATATAGTACGAGCACCTATGAATTATGAAGCCACTGTAGCCACCTTGCGTGCAGTGCATGTCTTCTTCACATGCATAATAAAAACAAAGGTGCATTATATTTTGTTAGAAAATTCAGAACAATGAAAACAAGGGAACTTTATATGAAAAAAAAAATGCAAAAAAAGATTATTAATCCGCTACTAATTTTTCAGACGGTAATCTATTACAAAGTGAAGAAATCACATCAAAGATATGGTATGTTCAATTATGGAGTTGAAAAAATTTTTCGATAATACATTTACGCCCTAATTGTATTTGAGCTGAAATTCAAATCCATGAGCAAAAATTAAATGTTCATAGTCTAAAAAATTGTTAGTGAGTATAATATGTGGTTGAGCTAGTGTTAAGTTGTTTATACTTATCTTAGAGAATCTTAGTGCAAAATATAATTTACTAATTTGTAAATGCAAAAGAACTTATGTTAATAAAAATTAAAAGAATAAGAAAAAAAAGACTTTGTGGATGAGATTGAGGAAAGAATAAACAATATTAAATAAAAATAAAAATTCATACGGATCAGTGACTTGATCCGAACATTTTTCTTTTTAAATGATTAACTACTTAAAATATATTAAGTAAATTTATACAAGTACATAAAATGGTGACCATATCTAAAGTATATTAAGTACAAATACAATGGTGGTTATTACAAAACACGTAAATGACGCATAAGTAGCAAAATTGGGGTACAACTTAAGTGATGATTATGTTATCCTATAATTAAGAAAGAAGAATAAGTTGATTAAATACAAAAATAAGCAGACAAATCTTGCTTTCAAACAATGACAAACAATTGCGTAGAGTCATAATTCCATAATCATAAAGTTTAAAAATACAATAACCGAAGATGAGCTTATTCATTTTCCATCAAAAAGTTTAAAAATAGTTCAAATAAATGCAATGTAGGAATATGCATGGGATACGTGATTTTTACAATTGCATAGCAAAATACACACGTGCATGTCGATGAATCATAACAATTTACCAGGTTGTCAAGTGTCATTATTTTACCATCCCACCGATCCTTTGTACATTTTGAATACATTTGACAAGGGTTTATGATCCTATTTTTTTTAAATGAAACAGTAATTTTGAAATCCCAAGCCCAATTGACCCAAGGTGGCTACCGTTGCAGTGTTTTGTGGGCCTATAGATTATTATGACAGTAATGTTTAATTATATTGATTTAAGTTGAAAAGCTTTTATACTGAAATTTTATTGAGGTTCTATTTGGTTATAAAATAAAAAAATCTGGCATAATTTTATTATGTAAGAAATACAAGTGATTATTACATAAATTATGATATATTTTATTCTTATAAAATGAGTGTTTGGTTAACAAAAATAAAAAAAAATATTATATAAATATTTCACACACTTTACAATGAGAAAAAACCACATACTTCAACATAAAATAGAATATTTTTTTATGCCATAATTTTCACATTATGACATAATTTTGTAGTGTAAATTAGATACCCAAACAACTATTATGTTATAATTTTGTGAAAATATTATATCATGCCATAATGTATGGATTATGGTATAATATTGGGTTATCCAAACAGGACCAGACAACAATAGTAACAATAGTAACAATAGTAATAATAATAATAATAATAATAATAATAGAAGGTGCAATTATGGCATATGCAAGAAGCAAGCAATGGATAGAGGATGATATATATATATATATATATATATATATATATATATATATATATATATATATATAGTCATGTAATATTATAACCTATGCTTGTACACAATGACTATTTCTTAAATATAAAACCTTTCCTATTTTGGAAAACCAAGACTTTATTAGTTAGAAAATTGGGGGAAAAAGGAAGTCTTACTGTAAATACCAAATACAACTCTTGCTACAAATATTATTTATTTGTTTTTTTATATACTGTTATATGCTGACTTATTTTTAAATATGAATAAGATTTATATTTTTTTAAAAAGAAAAATTATATACTACCATTTCACAGAAATACTTACTACCATTTTAAATATGAGAACTTTCAATTAAATAAACATTATCTCAATTAAGAATTATATTAAAAGTTAAAATGAGTTACCGGTGAGAAGTTGAATTTCTGGCTTCCTCTCAATAAAATGGTTTAGGTGAAATAATAAAAAAATGAGTTACTAAAACAAAATCTAACCATAGATCATATTGTTGTATAATTTCAAGTCTTCATGCTGACTTACAAGCCACTTAAAAAACAAGTAAATAAAAAAAATAAAGATCTAAAATTAGCTCACACATACTTAAATCCAAAGCTTTAATTTTTTTTCCCCACAGAAGAACTGCATGCCTCCAAAGCCAACTTAAGTCAAACAAATTAATTAAAAAAATAATAAATTAATAATAAAAAATAACAATTCCATCTAGTGACTTGTGGTCCAGTGTAGCACTTTCAGGCGGTGCCGCCCCACTTTCAACCAATAATAACTCACCACGTGGACAAATTAGTGGCCCCACGAGCCCACTTCCTTCCATGGTGGAAGTCTCCGCTTTAATTTCCCGTAAGTGGTGAAAAACCAGGGGGAAAACCGGGAAAAGTGAATGGTAAAGAGGTGCTATTGGGTTTGCAACTTAATTAATATTGCTTTCACACAGAACACATTGAATCAATTCAAAACCTCTCAATTGAAATTAACCTCAATTAATTAATTGCAAATTAAATATTAAAAATAAATATTTGATTAATTCTGCTCAACCTCATTATTATGCATGGAAAACATTCCTCCTCTTTTAATCATTACACCTGTGTTTCTTTTTCTATTTTGAGCCATATCTTTCAAAGAATGGATCAAAAGAGAAAATAAGATAGCTTTCTCATGTTCCTATTGAAAAAAAAGGCTCATATTTAGCATGCGTGTTGAATATATAATTCCACAACCCACTCAACTTCTTCATTGAGAGATTCATAAGAATATTTGCTAACTTCAAATGGACCACTAAATGCATTTCATTCTTGTCTCATTTGACTACCTGCAATCAGGATTATTAAATATCAACCTCTGAAACAAGTTTGATGACTCTAATTACTGGTTTAAAACTAAAGTTGCATTGAAATCTCTCCCATAAACATGTAACACACTATTCAGTGGGGTCCAACTGTCAACTGTCAATGGCAGTTTTGTAATTTTAGAACAGAAGAGGGTTCTTTCCCAACATTGTTTCCTTATAAACAAACACTCTCAATCTCCTTCACTCCACCCATGCAAAGGCACGCCCATCTCTCTTTCCCTCTGAAAACAAAAGGCCAAAAAAAAAAGAAAAAAGGAAAAATGGGAAACTGCTTCATTAGTGAAAAAAAGAAAGAAGAGATAAAGAGTATAAACCATCCATCACCCCTGAAACTGCATGAAGTTGTATCCATCTGCAAAGCCATCCATGAAGCTGGTTGTGAAACTGGTGTCCTTAGGATTAAAATGGTTGTGAGCAAGCAGGAGTTGAAGGACATGTTGATGAAGAAGGGGGGTGTCATCTCTGTTTGTGATGATGCAGTTGATGATGAAAAGAGATCATGCATGGATTGGAAGCCATCTCTTCAAAGTATTCCTGAAGGATATGATCTCTTTTAAGCAACAACAAGCACTGTTCAAGGTTTTCTTTCTCTTTTCTTCTCATCCATCAGTGTAAAGAAAAGGAAAAGATAGCCTGATCCGGAAGATATATCAATATATATATATATATATATATATATATATATATTAATGTAAACTTCATGATCGAAATTTTACAGTAATTGAAATGATACAAAGGTAAATAGTGAAAAAAGAATTAACTTTATTTCTCAGTAAAATCATGTGTGAGTCATCGATTTACAACATCATGTTGATACACTTTGGTTGGCGATCACAAAGAGCCTGAGTGATTTGATTTGGTAAAATATACAGAGCTTTACAAACAGATGCATGCTCAGTAGAAGCATTTATTTGATTTTCCTCTCAACTTCCAGAGCGATTTCGTTCCGACGAGTAAATGGAAGGGCAAAGGGGGGATTGAACTGCAAAATCAGAAGAATCATGAGCAAAAAGTAATTCCCTTCTGTTTGTGAGCACCAAGTACATCAAAGTTCTACCTGTGCAACTTCTACTAATGCATCTTCTTTCAGTTGGAATTGCGTGTCGTTCATGATAGCTTCACGTAATTTGGTTTCTCTGATCTTTACATCCTGATCTGTAACTAAACCTAATTCAAATGGAACAAGGAAAACAGTGGAGCAATAGTTTAAATGATGTTGACACTGAAGAATAATTAAATAAATCATTAAGAAAGAGTCAGGAGCAAGAGTGGAGTAACCATAACATGACTCTAAAAAGTATTAAGAGTCAGTATCCACATATCTTTAAAAAACATACAGCAAGCTCAAGGAAAGCAGAGTATCTTTTTTAATGTACAAAGGCATACAACCTTCTTCATATATAGAGTGTCTTGAAGTAGTTCTTAAAACTGAGGTACAAATAGTAGTGAAACCAGTCGAACAATAGGTGGTTTATTTTCAATTAGTTTATTAACTTTGTTGGAACATGCTTGATGTCTTTTATCCTTGTTCTTTCACATGGTTTGTCCACTTTTATCGATAGAATGTACACTAGAGGGATATACCTGAGAAGGCTGTTACAGCAACAATTTTTCGAGAGACTTCCTTGATGCTTACAGAGGAGTCTTTTGGTAATGGCAGATTAGCACCGTATTTGGAAGGCATGACAAATGACATTTGCCAGCTACCTTGATCATCAGACTGAAGAGCAGAAGAAATTAACAATCAGGAATACTGAAGGGCATTGGCTACATGATTTCTCATTTTATTTTAAAATGAAAACTCACTTGTTTTGTTATCACAGGTGTTGTCATTTCCATTTTCTCTCCATCAGGCCGAACCTTTCGGGTAACCACAGGTGTTGTCATTTCCATTTTTTCACTACCAGTATTCTAAGACAGGAAGATTATTTAAATCAGATACATGGTGATTGAATCATTGTAAATCAGGGTGAGTATCAATGTCAATGTTCCCAATATACCTTACCAAATAGGTAAGAAGCCAAAACATTGAATGACTGAGATGCACCATTGAAATCAAATCCACTCTTTCCAGGCATTGTTGTCTCAGCTATGAAGTAAGGCTAAGCAACAAAAACAAAAAATCAAATTTCTTGGGGGTAAAAAAAAGAGAAGTCCTTATCTTTTTAATTAACAACAACAGGAACAGCTATTGGAAAATGGAAACTCCTAATGAACACATATGAAATTCATACTTCAACTCATAAAAACAAAATACAGAGCACAAAAAACTGATTTCAGATAACCATCAATCTAAAATTCCGAGTTTGTGTTCTAAACAAAAAGTTCCTCATTGAAGCAATGTGTGTTAATACTGAGAGAAAATTATACCTCGGTTTCTCTGACCTCGTATCGCTCCGTGACCTTCAAAACACGAAATTTGATTGTTTCCAGATCGGGAACTGCAAGAAAAGAAAAAAGGAAAATTTTCTAAAATAATCATCAAAATTTGGGATCTAGGAAGTAAAAACTCACCAGCCATGAACGCCTCCTCCAGATTTCGAGCTTCAAATCTTTTCGGAAATGCATATTTCGCAGTCTCCGCTGCCAATTCACTCAGAACTACACCAAATTCGAAACGAATTTTATCAGAGATTATCGAATAACATAAAACAATGAAAGTAATCAGGGAGTCAAATATTCAATGCATTCTATACGTACATCGCTGAGAGAGAGAAGAGGTCTGAGAAGCCAGCGCCATAACGAGGGAGATGCGAGTCTCCAATCCTGATTGGTTCCTCCGGGGAGCAACGCCACCTCTCTCCGCCGCCGATGCAAAGACAGCAGTCGGATTCCGGCGACTTTTGGATCCAAAAACCGAAGGTTTCGCGATGAAGGAACTCGAGATCAAGAGCATTGGCATTTTCTCCTTTTTTTTTTTTTTGGTTTTTTCTCCTCTTAAAATTTCTAATTTATTTGATTGGCTAAAAAGAACATTTGTGAAGGCTTGGCGCCTTGAACACCATGGACATTAATTTTAAAATTGGAAAACATAAAAATGTTGATATTTAAGTGTATGGCGGCCGAAGCATTTACGTCATTTTTTTTTTAAAAATGGATAAACTATGAATTTTTATCTTCGGTTTTGTTATTATTATTTTCATCAGATTTTTTTAAAAAATAATTGGATACACATGATGTATTAATAAAAAGAGATACAAAAGAGAGAATGCAAAAAGGTAACATAAAAAAAAACCAGATAATTTTTGTTATTGATAAAAGAACAATTTTTTTTAATAAAAGAAGATAAAGATTTGTTTTATTCAATTTATTTCGCCATCTAACCTCTGAATCATTGTTTTCTTAAGGATAATTGAACCATTGCGCTTGTATATATATTCCTAAAATTTAAAAATTTGTTTATGATTTTTTTCTCTCAATTTAAGTGTAAGATTGATAAATATAACTACATGATAAATACAGAAAAATTATATATAATAATAATAATAATAATAATAATAATAATAATAATAATAATAATAATAATATGTCCAGTCGAATATCATATATAACAGTTTGACTTTTTTCTTGAGTTTTAAATTAAATCAGATTTTTATGTTTTAAAAAAAAAAGTGAGTTTTTTTGAGTTTTAAAAATTAAAAAGTATTTTTAAAATATTATTATTTTTAATATATTGTGGTTTATCCCTTTGTTTTTAAAATATTGTTATAACCTAAATTATATTGATATTTTTCTAAAAACATAAATTATATATATATATATAATTTTATTATTAAAATAATGGGTATTTATTAGAAATAATAAAAAAGAAGGATAATTCTTGTATTATATTTATTTATTTTTAACATTTCCTATATGTGTGTGTGCGTGAAACGGCAAGGGACATGGGCTCTGTAGAGAATCTTGAAGTCTGGAAACATTTCAGCCATTCAAAACCACTGTGAATGAGATCGAGAGCATCTTCTCATCTCCGAGCGAAACCGCTTCTCTCTTCTCGTAACCTCTCTTTCATGGCGTGCACTTGAAAACCAAACCATTGGCGGCCAAGCATCGTCCATGGCTTCGATCTCCACATGCTTCGCCTCGACGACGAGGCTCTCCCATTTCTCATGCCTCTCGCCTCTACCGAAACCATCTCTGCTCCTCCTACGATCATCTCGGAACCATCCCCACACGCTGTCTCGCCGCTTTCGCCTTGCGATCTTCGTCGATCCCTTGAGGCCTAGGGTTACGATTCCGATTATCAGGGCTAGCGTTCAGGTTCCATCGGGGATCAGGCCCGGTGGTGCTGTGGAGACTGACAAGCTCTCGTCCGATGTGAGGAAGCGGGCCATGGATGCGGTTGATTCTTATGGGGGGAGGGTTACGATTGGAGATGTGGCCAGTCGAGCTGGACTCAAGCTCGATGAAGCTGAAAGGGCTCTCCAGGCCCTCGCTGCTGATACTGGAGGATTCTTGGAGGTATTTTCCCTAATTTTGTCTGCATTGCACTTCGTCTGTGTGTAATTTCTTGTTGTTTTTCTTGATGTTCTTGTGATTGCCTCATATTCTTGTTGACGTTGACATTTCCTGTTTGCTCATTTGATCTTGCGTTAGGTTTTAATGGAGTCTTGATATCTATGCGGTTGCGAAATTGTCCGAATTTTATCGCAAGTTCTTGACATGGCCTAGCTATCTTGCTATTCCATGAACCATAGAAGAATTCATTCTTTGTTGGTATGCGTAGGACAACCTTCAATCTTGATTCTTGTCCAGAAAGTCTATTGTGTTTAACTTTATACTTGGAAAAGCAAGAAAAGAAAATGTTTCCCACTGTATATATAATTAGGTGCACTCTACATTATATTTTCTATGTAAACCTTTTTTGTTGCCTGTTTCTATTTATGACCTTTTAGGCTCTAGCTGTTCTCTGAAGCATTTGTTGGAGAGAAAAATATTTCAACATATTATTGATAGGTTTCAGATGAAGGTGATGTACTATATGTTTTCCCAAGGGATTACCGCACAAAGCTTGCTGCTAAATCTTTTAAAATGAAAGTGGAACCATTGCTTGATAAATCCAAGGTACACTCTCTTTATACTCTATAGTCACACTTAGTATATTATTTGCAGTTATGATGTCTAATTTATCCCATTTTATTGCAGTCTGCAGCTGCATATTTGATAAGGGTTTCCTTTGGGACTGCACTTATCGCATCGATTGTTCTTGTATATACTACAATTATTACACTTATTTCAAGCAGAAGGTACGCTTTGTATTTGGTGCACTCTTGCTAACCAATCTTCAAATATTGTACCTATCAAGCTGGTGTTCATTTTCTTTTCACAATTATTTTTCTTCTTCTGTGTGCTCTGGACAAAACATGACTGAAACATGACAAGGCTCTCTCCTACACGTTTGCAGTGATGAAGATAATCGTGGAAGGCGTGGAGGCAGATCATATGATTCTGGCGTCACCTTTTTCTTTCGTCCATCTGATTTGTTCTGGTGAGTTCCAGGTGATAGCCATATCAAATTCGGTTTTATTATTAGGGTAAAATGTTCTGCAGGGATTGTACCTTGTTCTTGATAGCATAGAAATTTTTGGCTTTGCTGTTGTATTTATCTCAATTTCATTTGAAATTTACTTTCTTGATTTCTAATCTAAATTATACATTGGATGAACTATTATTTGATTAATTGACTCATATATCACAATATTAAATGGGTTAGGTATATCAAGTAATCTGGTACGCTGATATACTATTCTTATGCTTATGGTAAATTTTCTGTAGTATTTAATGTCTGAAAACACTTCTAGACTCAAATTGTGCTTTAAGGGTAGCAAAAACCTGTTCAACACATAACAAAATTATGAAAATGAATGAACAGAGAATGGTGGCTATGTCCTCTGTCTGAAACTCCAACAATTCCATTATTAAGACCCTGATGTTTCAGACAAGTTCTTTTAATATTAGGCATTACATTTATCTCAAGACATTACCTAAGTGTCAAACTTAATGCATATGCTAGTGCCTTTTCCTGGTCACTTCCCTTTTGTTCTGAATTAACTAACATGGAGTTCAAGTTAAGTGTGAAAAATACAATTTCTTGACCCTCTCAAACATCCTTTGCAGGTATTGGGATCCATACTACTACAGGAGACAACAAAAAAGAGATAACGGAATGAACTTTATTGAATCTGTAATAAAAACATGGTTGACTAATTTTTCTGTTATTTAGCTTATTCTCTTCACATTTAAAATGCATTTAGGTGAAGATATTTTCTTATCCCTTAAGGTTTTCTCCTTTGTTTTTGGTGATGGGGATCCAAATCAAGGAATAGAAGAAGAGAGATGGAAACTGGTACATTTTCAATACTTAATCTGACTAGCATTTTAATTTCAATCTTTAATTAATTCAGTTAGTACTTAGGTCATAATTTGGTTATTCAACGATGTTCTCGCTTCATGCTAAGGTTGTTTTCCAGTCCATTGTTTTTTCGTAAGGATCACTGATATTTAAGGCAGCTTTTATCGATCTGGGCAGATTGGACAGTATATAGCCTCAAACGGTGGTGTTGTTGCTGCAGAGGAGCTTGCTCCATATCTTGATGTGCCGCCTGCAAATGAGACAGTGGTAGTTACTTTTATGACTTTATCTCCTATGAAAGAAGAAAATTGCATTAATGAATGTAAAAATTAGTTTTATGACTGCCCTTATGAGTCTCATGGTCTAACAGGATGATGAGTCATACATTTTACCAGTGCTTTTACGCTTTGATGGCCATCCAGAGGTTGATGATGAGGTATACTTTGCATATTGCTATGAGCATGTTAAGTTTCTGGTAATCCATTGTTGCATCATCACACATTGTCCTAGCACTCCAAAGCGCAAAAATATATCTTTGACTTTCTTTATCACCAATGGCTCATCGATAGATGAGCCCTCAAAGTTATTGTCTACTAACTCAATTCTAATTTCTCAACAGTTATAACTTATCATGCCTTTGGTTGATTTTGTTTGGTTAATTCAGATTGGAGCTCTTGATTAGCTTTTCTGAGATTTTGTTGCTACAATTCAGATTATTCTAGACTATTGGCATTTAGCCCTTCTGAATTGCCCAAAAAAAAACTTTGAACTACCAAGTTTGTGTGGCACATTTTGTTATATGAATCATGAGTGACTCAAAAAAAGGGGGAAATTTTGAGGAAAGAATGGCTGCAATGCAGGGAAACATTCTCTATCGGTTTCCATCCTTACAACGAACCGCTTCATCTCAAAAGAGCCATAGAAAAGAATATGTGGGGAATAAGTGGGCTGTGGCGGTTGATGTGGCCAGGAAATTTTTTCAAGAGAAGAAATGGCTATTCAGGTTAGTGTCTTTAAACTTTTACTTTGAGAAGATGGTATAAAGTTTGATCAACTCTTCTGCTTTTGTTTATTATTATTGCTTGTTTGTGATTGCTTCATGTCCTTGGTGAGGATCGTCATTGTTTTTTAAGTCTTTATAGTTTAGTTTTACTAAATTATGTTGCCATGAGAGCTTTTGTAAGAATACTGAAAAACAAGCTTTTCCCAAGGCTCAGGTGTAGATGGAACTTAAACTTGGATGGTTTTATAATCTGTGATACTAGATTTGGAAAGTTAATTATTATTCATGCTGGCATTTTGTGCACTACAACAATTTCACCTTTTCTATTGATAAGGTATTCAAGTTTTGTTTTATTCAAGTCTTGTAATCAACTTGCACAAACATAGAAGGAAATTCTAATGATCACATTGTTTAAAGTGGGATACTTGAACATGTGCTCTTCATGTTTGGTTTGAGCTATCTTGGATTAATTTTATGTGTTTGCAGTAAAACAGGTTCATCTGAGAGAGCAATGGTTATAGGACTTGGAGCACTCAATTTTTTTGGAGTAATTATTTTGGGCAGCATGTTAAAGTACTACTCTGCACTGGCAATTTCTACTTGATCTTTTCTACTGCACATGCTTTCCGGTTATCATGAGATACTTCTTTTTACAGGAGTGTTGCAGTTGCTCCTCAGGGCTTGGTTTCATTTGTTGCCGAGATTTTCCCTTTTCTCCAGGTTTGCTTCCATAACTTTGATATCTATAAAAGAGAGCATTCTTGGTGAATATTTATACATTTGAGGCTTAGAAGTCATTGATAATATATTTTAGAATAAAGAAATAGAATGTCTATGAAGTATTTTTGGGAAACCTAGCAACTTGGACAATATTCTCGTAGCTCTTTTTTTTTTTTTTTTGAGATAATTACTTTTTAGGACAAATATGCATTTATCCCCTTAACATAAAAGGGAAATTATTCTAATAACCTCTTACTTCTACATCGGGACGCTCAAGCAAGCGTGTTGTTAGAGCTATCTGTAAGTTGAGATCTTCCCCTATTGTTGCCTTAGATTAGGTGTCGTGTCGGTTATAATCATGGCGCTTTGCCCTTAGTGTTGTCATGGCCAATATGGGGGATAAGGTTGCCTCTAGTGTTATTGTTGTGGTTGCGCTAGGGTGCTATTGTGCACCTTTACTACTGAGTTGGGGACATGTTTTCGCCCCCAAGTTATTGCAGTTAGGATGAGGTTACTCGCAACCATGCGGAAGCAATTGTGCATCATCTCTTTTAGAGCCATCATGGCCAAGCGTGGGACACAATCACGCCTAATCTCTCTTTAGTTTTATGATGCCACTGCTTCCATGGCAGCCCTATGTTTGGATGCAGGGTGAGATCGAGGTCTTCATTGGCATACACCTTTTGACTTAGATGCAAGTTGTGTTGGTTAAAGACCAATACTCTAATCTTAGTAGGTCTCATGTGCTTGTGCCTTTGAGCTAAGTTGTTGAGGTGAGGATGTGCCACAATCAAGTGTGAAGTGAGAATGCTCACTGTTGTTGTTACATCAAAGTCAGAGCTGAGGAATAATTTTTCCTTGCATGGATAAGGAGTGATCGCGCCTCATTCGTCTTTGCAAAGGCGCACAATAGCACCTCAACACTATCACCACTGCATGGGGCGCTATTGTACCCTATTGCAGCAAAGTAAGAAATGATCTTGCCTACAATGCTAATGGAACTAACACACGGGGTAAGGTTGCTCCTTTGTCATGCAGCTTATCGAGGAATGATTGTATTACATAAGGTGACCACATCACATAGGGGAGATAATGCCTAGCGCTTAGTGGCAACATGGCATAATATCACCCTTGTAGTTGTGACAACATTTAGGAGCTATTGAGCCCTATACTTGGGTGGAGTGCAATCTTTCCTCTAGTATTGTTTTGGCTAGCATGTAGGGTATAAATAATCATCTGTTGTGTGTATGAGAGCAACATCACTCTGCCTTTTGGCTACAATAGTCTCGTAGGTGAAACTACACCTTGTGCTTGACTGGAACAGCGCATAATAGTGCCTTACCACCATTGTATCATGTGACACAATCATTGCCATGAAGCAATCTCACCTGGCATGATGGCTGCAACATTGTTGAGTAGATTGCCTTATGCTTTTTTGCAATGGCGCACAACACCACCTCTTATGGCCAAGTGGGGCACAATTTCACCTTGGGCATTGTGGTGAATGCACAAGACTCGATCGTTTCGTGGGTGGACAATGAGTAACCTTATCTTATGCCGGCAACAATAATGCAAGAAGTGAGATCACATCATTGCGCAATTGCAATCGGGCATAATAGTAGTACCCTATATGGTTATGACAACGACAAGGCACTACTAAGCCTAATTGTGTGGGGTGGCGCTGTTGCAGCTAGTGCACGGCTAAGGAGTAACGTTGCTGTTATGACGGCATGGGGTGCTATTTTGCTTAGTTGCAGTCGAGTGCAAGGGTGCAATCCTGTCCTTGGTGTTGTTGCGGCTAGTGCACAGGGGCAGTTGCTCCCAATCCGTAGGGTGGATAATTAAGTTTTGTGCATTTACCGCAAGGTTAAAGATGAGATCATATCTCACTTGGCCTTAAAAAGATGTTACTCCGCCTTGTTATGTGTAGTCGCAAGGCGTGATCTTGCCCTTGGTGGTGTTTCCGTCTCCTTTTCGAGTGAGGTGCAATCTTTGGCCTCGGCATTGTTACAGCTAATGCAACAAGGCAAGGAATGATTATCTTGTGCAATCATACCACAAAGGAAATAATTGTGTCTCGTGCATCAGTCGCAAGGTCTACGTAAGATTATGACCTACTTAGCCCACAAAAAGGTATTATTGTGCGTTGTTGTGGGTAGTTTCTGGGTGGTATCTCATTGTTGTAGCCATTACGTTGAGTGATGTGCAATCTCTCCCTTGGCATTGTTACAGCTATTGCACTGGGTGTGAGGTTGCATCTTGTCCACATAGGGAAGGTTAGAGGTGAGGTTATGCCTCGCTTGGCCAGAAAAGGATGTGTGATTGTGCCATGTTGTGGGAAGGCATAGGGTTTGACCTTGTCCTTGTTGTTGTTGCAGTCACCACATTGTGTAAGGAGTGATGTTGCCCTTGGCATTCTTGAAGCTAGTGCACATGATAAGGTTGCTTTCTATCCACAGGGGGAGTTATTGTGTTCTATGCATTAGTCATAAGGTCAGGGATGAGATGTGGCCCACTTGGCTGTAAAAAAAGTCCTATTGCGCCTTGTTGTGGATGTGATTTTCATGTTGAGTAAGGTGTGATCTTGCCCTCGTTATTACAACAAGGTCAAGAGATTGTTGTGCCCTGTTGATGGAGGGAATGATCATATCTTATGCATTAGCCGCAAGGTCAAGAGTAAGATCATGCTTCACTTGGTTGCAAAAGGATGTCGTGCCTTGTTGTGGGTAGGCACTAGGCATGATCTTGCTATTAACATTGTTGTTGCCATGATGAGTGATGTGCAATCTCACCCTTAGTGTTGTTGCAGCTAGTACATAGTGTGAGGTTATTTCTGTCCACACAGGGAATGATTGTGTCCTGTGTGTTAGCCACAAGGTCAGGGGTAAGATCATGGCGCCCAGTTGGCCGTAAAAGGGTGCTATTGTGCGTTGTTACAGGCAATGTGTGATCTTGCCCTTAACATTGTTGTAGTCACCATGTTGAGTGAGGTTGCTCCACTGTCATGCGTGGAGAGATTGTGCCCCCACACTTTGGCCATGATGGTTAAGGTTATTCCCTGCATTGTGACAACATGGATCTCGCTCGTAACGCTATGATGATTAAATGTTGTGTATCGTTTTAGCCAATGTTATGACCATCTTATTAGGAACAATCGTTCTTCTATTCCTATTTGTTAACTGCAAGAATGATGTGCCATCTGGCTTAGTTGCAAAAGGGTATGATTTTGTGGCATTGTAACGGGCCCTCTGACCATGTCGAGGAGCAATCGTTCTTCTATTCTCATTAGGAACAATCGTTCTTCTATTCCTGTTTGTTAACTGCAAGAATAACGGGCCCTCTGACCATGTCGAGGAGCTTTTGGGCTCCATTTTTGTGGCATTGTAACCAAGTGCGGGCACGATTGCTCCCTTAGCTTTGTTGTAGCTAGAGCATCGGTCAAGGTAACTTCCTAACACATACACTGGTCACACTAGGACTTGCATCAAGATTCTACCATGATGCTGCAATCGTGCACAATAACCTCCGAATGTTGTTGCAATTAAAGTTGGTGCTATTGTACTTGTTTTGTCCTAGCATTAGTCGTGATTTTGCCCCTGCCATTGTTGTGACCAGCTCATGGGGTATAATCACTCTTCGGCCCTAGTGCCATTGCTGTTACAATATCTGAGATTATCCTTCATTGCAACTATGCTCGATGAGTGATCTCGTGATGGTGCGCATGTACATAAAACGATTTTGACTTGTGTGACCGTTGCAACAACACTAGAGCACAAGAACGTAACTCACCTTGCTGCAAAGGGGCATCATAGTGCCCTATGCTACCACGGCCAAATAGCACACTACTTGACTCATTACAGTGCATCTCGTCGTTGGTTTATATGGTTGCTTCCTGTCATAGGATTGATTGCATTGTCACTCAAGGTGTCAAAATGCCCATGCTGGGCAGCATGGCATGGCTGACCCACTTTAAGGGGTCAACTCATTCTATAATGTTATTTGAAAAATAAAAAAAAATCCCTTTTCAAAAAAATCCCAAAAATCTATATAATAAATCAGTGAAGAATTGAAATAATTTTAAAAAGATATTTTAAAAGATCATGTACATGAAACTAGTATCACTTTTATAAAAAATATAAAACTTAATGGGAAAAAATATCTCAAAGTTGTATGTATATATATGATATATTGTTTATTTTTCATTTCAAAATTATGTGATATTTTTCACGTATGAGGAGAGATGGCACCCTCGTAAGTTTTCATCAGCATCCACCTTTTGGCCAACATGCAATTGATGTTGGTTAGACATAAATATCCTAACTGTGATGACTATAAATAAAGAGAACAATCAAAGGCGAATAAAAGGAAAGAAGAATAACATTTCCAAAATTTCTTCCAAGTAATTTACCTCATATTTTAGTGTGTATGACATGTTCCATTTGGCGTCTGTTACTCACATTCAAATCCTTTGCATTGGCGCAGATCTATGCCGCATCATTTTTTGCAATCCCAGTTTTTCGGTGGTTCCTGCTGCTCAGAACAAACGCAGGCATTGAGAGGCGAAATCTTGCAAGGCAGCAGCGCGCCAGGGCACTTGAATTACCAAATCCTACACTTAAGAGGAAGGTAAAACTCAAATAAATGCATTTCAATTTAGACTGAATTTCACGGGATGAGATTTTTTGTTTCCTGGCAACATGAATCATCTATTAGTGATCTATGTATGCTTCCCAGGCGTTGATATCTTTTTGCTATCAATTCCAGCCATATTGCTACCTGATTTGTATGGGCTAGCAGCCATGTTGAATTTTGCTTCATCTGTTGTTGTGTTGTTCAGCTGTTGAATGCTCGGGACATGGCTCAGAGGATGGTGATTGGATCTGACAAGATAGTATATAGCACCCAAAACGATCTCATTGATCAAGACTATGATGCCAGAGATTGGGAACGGAGGTTTAAGGAATTGGAGAAATCGGATTAAAAGGTCTGCAAATTATTTTTCTTACCTTTGCATCGAGTTCAGGTAAGCACAAAGATTACTGCACCCCATCCTGCGTCCCATATGGCATTTTGGTGTTGACCAGACTTGTGGGATGTTGGAGTCGTAGGTTCTTGCAATGCCTCGCCATCGGCTGTTATCCTGTATATCTTCTTTCTCTTTCAGATCTTATGACCATGTGATTTTCGAATGGACCAACTCTTTTTGATGCTATAGCATCAAAAGTGGTCATTTGTATCAGGCAAGGACACAACAAATGTGGATGTTATCTCCCTTGTAAAAGTATGTTATCGCACGGTAAAAAAGAAGATGAAAATAGGCTTCACGGACGGATGGCTACATACCATGGTATATATCTGTGAATGTGGAAAATGTTAGCATGCTTGGGCATTTGCTTTTATGGGATCTGTGAGGGTGTGCTTACAAAATTTAAAAACTCAAAATAAAAGCAAACGTGAGTAGAGCAGAAGCAAAAGGAGTTAATTTATTTTATGAAAAGTTTTATTCTTGTGTTCGGATGATGTGGGAAGGTCTATTTGGATGTAAAATTAAAAATTTCACCAGGTGATGCATTTTTTATATAATTTCTAAGGATATGCTATATTTACTGTTCATCTCTCTTTTTTTTATATATAAATTTTAAGTTTAAATTGTATAAATTTTTCAACCAAAAAAAATTATAAACCATTATAAAACCCTATTTAAAACATTAAGGTTTCCAAGGGTTATTTTTCAGCTAAATAGACTGTTTATTTGCTCAAATTTTTTATGAAAAATTTTTCCTCTTATGTTGTCACATGACCTTATTTTCAATCAAAACAAGGGAAAATTTTTTCCACCTCCACCATGGGAAAAGTTTTCCATGGAAAATGTAAGGGGTTATGTGAAAAACTAACATGGGAGGGCTAATTTTTTTATTTTATAAAGGAAAATTTTGATTTTCTAGCTAGAAAATAATGCCAATCAAACGGCTACTTTTCATTTTCCACGGGAAAAATTTTCTTTTCCACCTATTTTCCATGTTGTCAATCAAACACAGCCTAAAATCATAAAATCAAAAACTATTAATCATATATCTAAAATTCTAAAAACTTAAACCCTAAATGTTAAACATTCAATCCTAAAGCTCAAGAATTAAGCTCTAAACTCTAAATAAAGAGCATGGGTTCCGCTTTATTGTTATGATCTATGATTTAGGATTTACATGATAAAAAAATTAAATTTTGTTTTTTTAAAAAATGGCATGGACACCAAAAACAAGAATATCATTACGTAATTTTTAATGGATCTTTTTATTATGGATTTGGTTTGTAACTTTGTTTGGATGTTTTATATGTTTTCTTACATTTTAATTTTTTTTTCAAATTTTTAAAATTTAAAATAATTCTAAAAATATTGTTAACATTCTCCAAAAATAAATACTATTTTTTATCATAATAATAATTTGTCGATGTCAAATGTCATATTACCAGCAGAAGTAACATGAGAGTTATGGATATATATTTATACATATAAAAGGTTATCAAACTCTATTAATAATCTTATAAAAGACAAGGATAACAAATAAATTCCACCTTAAAAGGATGGAATCGGATAAATGGTATTCCTAAGTTTACGTAATTATTAAGCTCAATAAAATAATAAATAAGTAAAAAAATAAATTATAGCTAACAATGAAGTTTGCGAGTCATCTTATGTCCGTTTCCTATACCGTCTAACTATGACGGACTTTTCAAAAATTAAAAACAAAATTATTGGTAATAAAACAATAATACTAAACAGAACAAAGAATGCTGGCTCAACCAACTTGATCCACGTATGTTCACTGGTTTATATTGCCTAGGCTTTTACCTAAAATATTCATGGCTATGGGAACACAATATAGCGGTAATTATTTCACATACTACTTGATCACTGCTTTCAGATCAAACAAGTGGAGAAACACAACAAAAGGGTTAAAAGTTTCACTGGTGATTGTCAGAGCTGGATCCAAAAATGGCATCGAGTAAGAGATCCGAAAGGCAATTGTGGTGAAAGCTAAAAGAAATCCCAAAAAAGAGAAGGAAATCATCGATTTTCAAAGATCTACAAGAACTAATGGAATGGAATAAAAGAGTAGAGACTCATACCTGAGATCAATCGCAATAAATTAAAGAAAGAAAGAAAAACAAGCATTGAAATGGAAGAGATCCAAAATAAGAGAAAGAAACAATTAATTTCAAGAGATATACAGAGTAAAAGAAATTGAATAACAGATCGAACAGACTTAAACATTGACAAATCCAAGAAGGATCCTATTCAAACGAATCACAAGAACATGAGCAATAAGAAGAGATCCAAAATGAGAGAAAGAAAATAAGCATGGCAATGATATACATCCAAAATAAGAGAACGAAACGATTTATTTCCAGGGATATATAGCGTAAAAATTGAAGAAATTAATATGGCAAGAGAACAAACAAACTCAAATGCTTGAAGAAATCCAAGAACGATCCATTATAACGAATCATAAGAAAGGAGAGATTCAGCACCTGAGAGCAATGTCCATAAAGATCAACAAATCCTACGCACAAGATCAGGGTTTCTCCTCCATTCCTCTCTCTCTCTCTCTCTCTCTCTCTCTCAGATAAAGAGCTCGCTCATCGAACCTTCTTTATATAGCCACGCTAGACGGGCATCTGCATTCTTGGGGGCAATCAGGTCATTTCACAAAATTGTTTTATTTGAAAATGGCGCACAAATTTAACGGCTCTCATTAAACAACGAAGACACGTGTACGGGCGTCCTTAGCTCAGTGGTGGATGTCTAATCAAGCTCGGGAACAAAAATATATTAAAGTTATGAACCTTATCAAATCTGATTTAACATTATAAACCTCAAAAAAAAAAAAAAATGAAAGCATACCAATCTTTCCCATCATCCTGAACTTGTAGAAATACTGGAACAAAAAATAAATAAATAAAAGAATGTTGGTATTTACTGCTTAAACTGGATTCAAGACAGTAGCATCATATTTCAAACTGAGAGAGGGTTCAAAATGGGTACTGCTATTGGCGCTGAAAGTACTAATTCAGTGCAAATGTCAAAGAGATGTTAGTGCTCAGTGTGTTTCATTCAGACGGTCTTTGCCCCAAGACTGGAATGTCCTCGTACCTCTTCTGCATTATGTGGTTAAAGCCGGAGTTAGTTGATTGTGTTTCCACAATGAGAACTAGATGGGCAAGAATGGTAGTAGTATCAGCCTTCAATGAATCAATATATCTCAGATTAACAATATAGCATCATATCAGGGATGGCCATTTATGATTAACTACAGGCAAAAGAAAAATAACAACTTTAATTTCAAAAAGAAAAGGAAACCCAGTTGAAAGGAACTGTTACCGATGAACAAGTTAATCCATAATTCACAGAAGATAATAGAATCAAGCATCTTCTTCCATCAAAATTTACCCAAAAGACAAAGCCTCCATTTCCACTAGTTACTGAGATAAATCACAAGATGAGCCAGAGTAGCTCTGATTATTGATCATGAAAGAAAACATGTTAAAATTGATATAACTTTAAGCAAGTCCATGTTAAGCAAAATACATGGATAAGAAAAGAAGAAAAAAGAAAAGTTCGCATACATATGACTTAGAACAAATATATCCTAAAGCACATCATGCACAACTGGTGACATTATCTTGGTTTTCATTAATCATTTTAGAATGGCACGTCAAGGAAAAGTAGCTTCCTTGATTTTATCCTTACTCATGTTCACAACCCATCTTGCTTTTGCAAACTAAAACAAAAAATCTATCCAAAGCAGCCTTTCCTAAGAAGTTCAATAAGCTACAGATTCAGTCGAAAATAAAAATACATGTGTTTTGTGGCCAAATAGAGGGCATAACCTAAAGCCCAAAAAGGGTTCTTAACATCATAAAGAGAAGGTGAGTTTAAGATATAATACCCCAACATTGTTGTGCTCCCACAGCTTGTGAACTCCATAATCCACTGCCTGCAGGGAAAAACAAACTCACTTTATGTCAAACAAAATACAAAAGCTCAATGTTGACCAAAAGAAAAAGTCAACGCATAATCAAATACAAAGCAGCAAAATTCAAATCTAAAGACAATGCAAACTGCACATCTAAAAGCTTAAAAATCAACCAGTTCATAATTGTTCAAGAAAAACACGAAATTTATCTGGTCCACGAACATCACTACAAAAAAAAAAGAAGAAAAAATCAGACATCTAGATGAAGATCAAGTAAGTAGTTCAAGATTAGAGATGCACAATGTTCTCCAATCAAGCCTTGGATTAGAATAATTAGTTGACATTTTCATGAATTTCTCTGAAATCAACAAACTATCGTAATTTGCATATCAAAACTATAGCATGAAACAGAAGAACTTGTTAACATTTTTTCATGAATTCCCCCCTATAAATATACCAAAAAGAGAAACATGAAAACAAATCACTATACAATTACCATAAACACTGTTCTGGATCTCTAAACGACCATCAACAAGATCTGAAGCTATTAATTCCTCACAATAACCAAAAGAAATCTACCAACATGGAAATCAATTTGAATGAAATCGATCAGATTAACATCATCAAACCCTAAATATGGAGAAAATTTCCCTAAATCTTAACAGCAATAGATCATAAGATAATGCAGACGAATTCTATGATAGAGAGATCCAAATCAAGAATAGCAACGGCCATACGCGCTCGCCGAGGAAGGCGCCAGCGACGACGAAGGTGACATAGACGGATTTGCGCCGCATAAGGACATGATAGAGCCCTTCCCAAACACCTCGCCCGCTTCTGCCCACCGCCTCCATCGCTGCGCTTCTTCCTCCTCGGCGTTCTCTTCGCGGCGGCTCTCAGTTATTGCGTCGTTTAGAAAATATTGGTTCCTATTTCAAAAAACACCCTCACTTATTTATATTTGCAAATTGTCCCATATTTTGGACACTAATAAAAGCCCGATCTAAAGTTTTCTTCTTTCTATTCCCAAAAAGTTTGTTTTCAATATATATATATAAAAGGACATGAATGTGTAGGGGATGGTAATGAAAAAAGTGTTTGTTTAGAAGAATAATTCATTGGGAATGAGAAAAGTAAAAAATAGAGTTGTGTTAATATTACCTTTTTACCTATTATATAAAGAAATAGTATTTATTTTTAATAATCATTATTTACAAAAATAATGAAAACATAAGTATATATTTTACTATTACTGATTAATGTTTAATTAAAAATTAATTTTTAAGTCTTATTAATTTGATTCCGTACTTATATTTTTAATTAATTACAAATAATATTTATTTCAAATAATTAATATTAATAAAATAATGAAAAAATATGAATAGTTATTTTATTATTATTGATTATTTTTAATTAAAAATTAATTTCAAATAACTATTAAATTTCATTATGTACTTATAATTTTTTAATTAATCACAAATGACATTTGTTTGAAATAATTATTATTTATAAAATGATGAAAACATAAATAGTTATTTTATTATTATTAATTAATATTTAATTAAAAATTAATTTCAAATAACTATTAAATGCCATTACGTACTTATACTTTTTTAATTAATCTCAAATTATATTTATTTGAAATAATTATTATTTATAAAATAATGAAAACAAAAATATTTATTTTATTATTATTATTAATTAATATTTAAATAAAAATTAATTTCAAATAACTATTAAATGTCATTACGTACTTATACTTTTTTAATTAATCACAAATGATATTTATTTCAAATAATTATTATTTATAAAATAATGAAAACAAAAATATTTATTTTATTATTACTAAGCAATATTTAATTAAAAATTAATTTCAAATAACTATTACTTTATATAGTGTCATTTTGAAGTTTAATAAGGGCATAAGGGTCTTTTACTAGGGGGAATGAGCCATTCTCGAATGGCTCATTACCCTGGGAGGGTAATGGTGACCCCCCAGGGTAATGATTATCTCCAAAAAAAAAAACAAATATGGGTATGGGAATCAGTGGGCAATGGTTCCCTCAAAGGGTAACCATTACCCCCATCCAAACACACCCTTTAAGTCTCAAATATTGATAGTTCAATAATCTTATAATTGCTCGTAATCCAAAACCTTAACCCAAAAATTTTTGAAAAAAATAAATTATTTATGTTTTCCTTTATAACACAAAATAAATTATATCCATCCATCAATAAATCAATTCAATGAATCACATATTTTTAATTAAATAGATAAAATTATGCGAGGATGAAGATGATCATCTTTTGATCAAAAACCAACACTCATGTACATCAACTATATTGTATCATAATTTAACTATTGTCTTTGTCACTCAGATTTTTTAGGGTGTTTTTTCATTGTTAATGTTGGCTGATCCCCTCCTAGTGGATTTTTTTTTATATTTTTTTTAGTCTATTGTCTTTTTTGTTATTGTTAAACTATGTTTGGGGTTTTTTTATGTAAGGTGTATTCTTTTTATTTAATTAATGCTAGTGATTTATTTATTTTTTTAAAAAAGTATTATTATTGTTTTTGGCTTTAATTTGTATTTTTAGGATTAATACTATTTTGGGAGGCATATTTATTTATGTTGTGTAATTAAAGGAAAAAAAAAGTAATCTTTATTGGAATAAGATGGCGGTATTTCATTCTTTTACTGTTTGAAGCTAAAAAAAAAAAAAGCATTATTATAGTAATTATTTCTAATAATTATGGGGTTGTTTGGTTGGAAGGATTAAAATAGAAATAAATTTTTATATCGGATAAATCCTTGTTTGGATGTGAAGTAATAAGATTGGAGAAAGAATGAAGAAGGAGTGAGGAGTGTCTGGAGAAATATTCACAATCCTCGAAAAAAAAAAAAAAAAAAAAGGCAGTGTGAATCCTTATCAAGGACATGTTTCATTGCAATATTAGGTTGTGATGGTCTTCTTTATACCAAAAGCATCAGCACCAACAACAATAATAACAATAATAATATGAGAATTCCATTCACTGGTGATGCAGTTAGAAATGTTTTCCGTTTCGAAGATGTGATATGAAACAGTAACTTTATGATCAATTTGTGCTCTCTAGTCTGAGCATGCGGAAGCACAAGACAAATAGACAAATGAAAAGGGTTAGCTGGAAAGAGAACAAGGAAAGAGATGGTACCAAGAAAGGAAGATTTCTCACTAGATTGCCACAGTACTGCAAATACAAGCCTAATTTAGTATATATGCTTTTTTTATCAAGAGAAAATTAACTAAGCCTTTGTTTTCAACTAATATATACATATATATATCAACAGTGTTTATCAACTTAATTTTTAGAGCTATATATTTTCTATTTGTAGGATGAGGATGAGCAAGCTTCTGGTGATGCATTCATTTGCAATGAAATAATTTGAATTTTAGTACATGTCTCACTTTGATTCGCAAACAATAATATACACATGAGAAATGATATTATAATGAGCGTGCTAAAATAAAACGTGAAATTATGGATAACTAAATCAGAAAAAGAAAGAAATGACTGATATTAAAAATGAGTACCAACAACAAGAAAGATGACTAAAATACACCACTAAAATTATAATTCATTATGATTTTAGCAAACATATATATATATATATATATATATATATGTAATCTTCTAAAAAAGAAGAAATGCAGTAAATCAGAAAAACTACTTTCATTGAAAGCAAGCTAGCTAGCTCAAGGAATTCAACACAACTAAAAATTAACAATTCCTTTTGGTATAACTTAATATTTTAGAAAAGTTGCTTATTTTATTCCACATATAAGAAAGCAAGCTAAATTATATAATTCGACATACCACTAAAAATTACAGTAAAGAAAAAAGAAAAAGAAAATCAAAATATCCATCTCTTAAAAAAAAAAAGACTTAACCATTCCTTGTGGCAGAAATATTTCAGACAAAGTATATATGATATCATGTATCTCAGAAAACAATATTATGAATCAAACGCATATATATAATTAAGTCACTTATGGTTTAGAAAATCATATATAACAAGATGACAAACTTAAATAATAAAAATCTCATAGATAAGAAATTAAAAAAAAAAAAAAAAAAGTAAATATAGAAAAGAAGTAGTTACATGAAGAGCAAGCTATAGCTAGAATTCCTTCAACACCGGTTCTCTATCTGCAACGCGCCGGAGTTAGCCGGCTGGCACTCCTGAACAAGAGCTTCACGAGCCAAAACCAAGCCTTTAGGAACAAGACAAGTATCAAAAGCAGCACAGTCAATCCAATCCTTCAAAAAACTCTCTTGTCCCCAGATCTCAGGTATCCAAACCCTACCAGCCATGTCAACTCTATGTCTCTTCAGCCTCTCTCTTCCACCCTCCTCCTCCTCCTCCTCCTCCTCCTCATGATGATGATCTTCTCCCTTTCTCTGACCACTCTCCTGATCAGTTATCATCACCAAACACTCTTTCTTTCCATCTTCTTTTACAGCAGTAGCAGTAGTACTAGTGCTAGCAC
Organism: Dioscorea dumetorum; assembly: GCA_902712375.1. Taxonomy (NCBI): domain Eukaryota; kingdom Viridiplantae; phylum Streptophyta; class Magnoliopsida; order Dioscoreales; family Dioscoreaceae; genus Dioscorea; species Dioscorea dumetorum. The sequence continues at coordinate 7,482,462 of CACTHL010000739.1, forward strand.
TAGCACTAGCACTATTCTGATCTGCGTGAATGGCTTTCTGCAAACCATCTAAGAGAAGAATATTATTATTATAACTAGATGGATTCATTGTGGGAATGCTAGCTAAGAAAGATCAGAGAGAAGATGAGCAGAAGGGAGAGAAGTCTTTATGAGCGAGCAAGTGGTGCAGTGTGTGGGGAGGGGAGGTGGTAAGGGATGAATGGGGAGCTGCATGACACGTGAGAGTAATGGGAGCATATGGTGGAGAAGAAAGTAACGTGTCCTTAATTTTTTTTTTTTTTTTTTTAATTTTTAGAGTGGGTTGGATGTTTGTGTGGCCACTTTGCCACCATAATATGCAAATGCGTTTCTTTATATCTCATGTGAGGTTGGTGCTTGCTTGGACTCTTTTGAGCCAATGGAATGCAAGGATTAGATTGGATTTTTTTTTTTTTAATTTTATTTTTATTTTTGCTTTCTTTTAGGAGGGGAAATGATACTGTTAACAACTCATGACAGAGGTAAAGGTGCAGTCAGATTCCCTTTGAATGGGATGTTGATCCGTGGGGCACTTTTATTGAAAAGAAGGAAGGCGATCGAAGTTTGTGTATATTTTTTTTGCTAGTTTGCTGAGGTTCCACTTTCACTCTTTGTAAAATGGTGGTTGATGATTTTGACTCCACTTATGAGCTATTAGCGAATGGTAATTATGAGCTACAAATGATTAATTTTATCTTAACATCTTTAGAACTTGGAACAGTGAGCTATATATGGGGGTACATCTGATCATGTGTGACATAAGTTTAGCTTTTCTTTTTTTTCAAATATAAATAAGCTCATGCATTAGAAGCATGTATAAAAGATCAGGTACCAATGGGATGTTGTTGATAAATCTCTCTTATTATTTTGTTTTGCTATTTGTTGGAAAAATATGGAATGGTCATACGATGGAATAATAACAAAATAAGATCATATGATTTACCTCCAATATAATTACTTGACAAAAAATTTTTTTTGCAAGGTTCCAAAATAAAATAGACTAATTAAAAAATCATTGAAAACATTTATATGATTATATCCACAAGAAAACCTGTTGTTTTACAAAATAAAACTATCAAGAAAAAGCCACTGAGATCTGAGATTCATGGAATGTATATGTTAATAAAGACATACTATCTTTTTAGACTATATATGGTCCTCTACCGTCCCAACATCACTCTCCCAATCTTTATGGCAATTCACCATCACTCACAATTCACAAACCTATATATGAGCCATGAATAATAGAATTAATAAATAAAATACCTGGCGAATTAATATAGATGGGAAGATGGAATCCAGGATATTTTGATGGAAACCAAACCAACCTCCTCCTCTGTTTTCATTTCAATGAGAGAGTTTGTCCACATAATACCACATTGTCTTTACTTCTCATTCAATGATAGTAGCTAGTTCGTCATCTTCCCACAGTCTTATAAGTTTTAATTTGTGGCCTTGGATTTTAGGATGTTCTCCATATTAACCAACCAATCCCTAACAAGATAAAGAGTGATTTTGCCCATGAATTAGCCGCCACAAAAGTTAAAAGCTTGATATATAGTTAGGATGCGCATCATAGTTTTATTTATCACAATCATAGTTTTACATAAGTCAGATTTTTTTTTTTTTTGAGTGTTTTTGATCTCTAGATTTTTTGGGATAAGATAATGAGAACCTTATCAAATGATTGACCTCTTTTAGTATGTGTTATTTATATACAACAAAACAATTTGAACTCAAACCTCTATTACTTTCATTGGCAAATTAAACTAATTTACCTATATATTATTACGGATAATAAATTTAATCTAAATATCTCAATTATTAATCATATATAGTTTTCAATCTCAAATATTAATGGTTTGATTATTTTTCTTATTTTTTTTTAAAGAACTCCTTTTTAAAATAACAATTCATTTAATACAATTATCTATTGTGAATAATTTCTTTGACAAATAGATAGAAGTCCCGAGGGTGCGGGCTCGCTCCCTGTTTTTTTTTTTTTTTGAAATAAAATTGGATAAACCACAACTTTATTGAAAAGAAGAAAGTACAGAGAAAGGAAGATAACTCTCACCAAAAGTGAGTGAAAAAAAAAGAAAAAAAAAAGTACAACAGAAGTTGAGAAAAACAATAAATAAAACAGACTGGGGAGGTGGAAGATATCGCCTGGTACAATCAGGGATAATTTGGCTCGCTCCCTGTTGTCAATATTTCTCATCATATATATATATATATATATATAATAACTGTTTTTATAAAAAAATATATATAAGTGATTATGATTTATATATAAAAAGTAAGAAAGAGTGACAAGGCTTGATGAGATAGCCTGGTCAGTCTGAAAGCTCCTTCCGCATGGAAAGTGAGAAGGCCGTCACTGCTGGGCTGCGCTGCGACAACTACAAGCATGCTGTCGGAGCCCGCAGTCTTGGGCCAGCTCATCCAATCCTACGCCCGAACTGCCAAGCTACACAAAGCCAAGCAGCTCCACGCGCGCCTCATCCTCTCTGGCTCCGGCGTCGGCACCTCCTCCACCTTCATCTCAAACCACCTTCTCAACATGTACGCCAAATGCGGTGATCTCCATCACGCCCTCTCCCTGTTCGACGTAATGCCTCAAAGAAACCTTGTTACTTGGACGGCCATGATCTCCGGTTTGTCCCAAAACCGGCTCTTTCACCGTGCCCTTCAAACTTTCACTTCCATGTGTTCTTCCGGATTGAAACCCACGCAGTTCGCGTTCTCCAGTGCGATACAGGCATCGGTGTCGTTTGGATCCCTGGTGTTCGGAAAGCAGTTGCATTGCTTGAGCTTGAAGTCTGGCTTTTGTGTCGAGCTCTTCGTGGGTAGCAATCTCGCTGATTTGTACTCTAAACTCGGTTCACTGCCTGATGCTTGTAAGGTGTTTGATGAAATGCCTATGAAGGATGAGGTGTCTTGGAACGCCATGATTGATGGGTACGCGAAAAATGGAGACTTTGAGCAGGCTTTAGCTGCATTTCGGAGCATGTTCCGTGAGAATATTGTTATTGATCAGCATGTCTTATGTAGTACATCGAGTGCTTGCGGTGGTCTGAAGAGCTCCGAATTTGGCAGGTCTCTGCATTCACTGGTTGTGAAGTCTGGCTTCCAAATGGAGACATTCATCTGTAATGCTCTCACTGACATGTACTCCAAGTCGGGGAACATGGACAGTGCTGCAAGAGTGGCAAGGTTGGATTCAGGAACATGGAATGTCGTGTCATGTAGTTCTTTGATTGATGGATATGTTGAGTTGGAACAGATTGAGAAGGCTCTGAGTGTTTATGTTGAATCACGGCGGCTAGGCATTGAACCGAATGAGTTCACATTCTCTAGTATGGTTAAGGCTTGTGCTGGTCAGGCAGCATTGGAGCAGGGGACACAACTGCACTCCCAAGTTATCAAAACCAACTTCATTGAAGACCCATTTGTTGCTTCAGCGCTTGTCGATATGTATGGCAAGTGTGGTCTTCTCAATTCTTCAATCCTGATTTTCCAAGAGATTTCTAACCCAACTGAGATCGCCTGGAATTCGATTCTTGGCGTGTTTGCGCAGCATGGTCGGGGAAAGGAAGCAATGGAAATATTTGCCCAAATGGTTTCACGAGGGATTTCACCAAGCCATGTGACGTTTGTTAGCCTTTTGATGGCATGCAGCCACTCTGGTCTTGTGAAAGAAGGATTGGAGTATTTCAATTCAATGCATGGTAAATATGGCGTGGAGCCGGAAGAAGAACATTACTCATGTGTCATTGATATGTTCGGCAGAGCAGGAAGGCTCAAAGAAGCTGAAGAATTTATCGGTAAAATGCCATTTGAGCCTAACGCCTATGGGTGGTGCTCATTGCTCGGAGCTTGCAGGACACACGGAGATAAGGCATTAGGCGAGCTTGCAGCGGAGAAACTGATTAAGCTAGAGCCCAAAAACAGTGGAATTCATGTCCTCCTGTCAAACATCTATGGCAAACTTGGTCAGTGGGAAGATGTCAAATTTGTGAGGAAACTGATGAGGGATAACAGAGTGAAGAAATTGCCTGGATTCAGCTGGGTAGATGTGAACAGCAAGACCCATGTTTTTGGAGCTGAAGACTGGTCACACCCACAGATGAAAGACATCAATGAGAAGCTTGAAGAGCTCTCAGTGTTAATCAAGGAAGCAGGCTATGTTCCTTTCACTGGCTCCCTGTCATGCAATGTAGAGGAGAGATTGAAGGAAAGGTTACTAAATTATCACAGTGAGAGAATTGCAGTTGCCTTTGCACTGATTAGCATGCCAAAAGCCAAGCCCATCATAGTTAAGAAGAATCTGAGAGTGTGTGTGGATTGTCACACTGCTATCAAGCTCATCTCAAAGGTGGTGGAGAGGGAGATCATTGTGAGAGATAATGCAAGATTTCACCACTTCTCAGATGGGTTGTGTTCTTGTGGAGATTTTTGGTAGTGTTCTTGATTTATTATGATGAAATCATACTTATGAAATTTTGATGAATATTTATATATACACTTGGAACTTTTGTTGGATGATTCTATTTACATTGTTGTGTCACATGGCATGCTTGTCTGCCACTGTTGTAGATATGAGTTTTCATACTTTCATCATCATCATCGTAAGTTAAGGAGGAGACATGACAAGACATGACGTAAAATTTGCAGTCTCTATTGAAAGTCCAATATATCAGAAATAATTACACCATGCCATGCATGGTCTTTATGAATTATATAAACATATTTATCATGGTCTTTCACTGAGAAATAAACAGTTTAAGCATGCTTAGCTAAAGTTATGTTATTTTTTTAAGCCAAGTTTATGAGGTTAGCTTGCCAAATTCCCCACCTGTTAAACATTTACAACAATAATATACATGGAGTTCCTACTTTGGAATATACATTTACAACAATAAGATGAACTTAACAAACCATACTGCACAATCATTAATTCAAGTCCTATACCAAACTTTTTTAAGGCCAATGATTGGTTCAACAGAAAGTATTGGTGGAGCTTATCAGTTATCACGTATATATCTGATAAAAATAATAAGCGTGAAACTTTACCATGAAAATGACGCCACTCTCTATCTCTCTATGTAAAGTTGGACTTAAATACTTTTAATTTGCTAGCCATCAAATAGTAAGTTGTCAAACCAAAACCCAAACCCAAAGCCAAACCAATAGAAAGGTGGAGGGTTACCCTATATATGTAAAGGAGAGGGTAACCTACACAGCAACAGAAGAAAATATTTAATTATATATGTACTAGTGTTTTCATAGCCCTTTGCAAGCACCTTGTGATTCTATTTTCAAAATGAAAATAAGCTTCTTTTTGTGGGAAGGAATCTTGATGTGGCCTGGTTTTAGGTATGTGGCTTGGTTTTGATGTTGACCCTTCAACAAAGTGATAGTACCAAACAAATCCATTCTTAAGGGTGAATTCAAAAGAAGATTGGCTATGCTTTGTGGGGGTTTATTAGTGCAGTATCTTGGTTAAACATAGAGAATGGAGATAACATTATCAATGGTTTTGATCTTTTTCCTTTCCCTTGATATATCACGGTTATTTATTTATTTATTTTATTTTTTTTGAAAAGCTGGTTATTCACCTTGGTTTATTTATGGCAATTCTAGATAGACACGTTGTTTTAATAAATTAAATAGTCACCAATCTCTTTGTCTTTTTTTTTTTTATAAAGTAAATAAATTATAAATGCCTTAAATAATCAAAAACTGAATAAAAAAAGTTTAAGAGTACAAAACTAAATATAAAATATAAAATGTCATAAACAAATATATAAATTCATCGGAAATAGAAACAATAAAAAAATAAAAACAATAGTCAAAAAACCTAGACATCTTGGTGAAAAAAAATCTCTTTTTAAAATGATCCATAGCCTCCGACAACACATTGAAATCTTTGAATTCACAATTTTTTTTTTTTTACATTTGTTTATATTTCAATAGTATAAATTTTTTATTTTTGGAAATGTGGACTAAGGCAGCCAACTTTCATTCGCCCATTAAACATTTCAAATTTTATAAATTCAAAAAGTTTTTTATTATAAATTTGGAATTTTAACCATAACCTTAACAACCACAGCCGCAGTCGTCAAGAAAGGAGGATGGTTCGTGGAAGACTACAATGACAAATGCGGAGTTATTGACAAGTTAATCATTCAGTGTGGAAACAACAACTTTTGGTTGAAATAATTAATAATTCAAAATTCATTAAAATTTGTTTGAAATTTTAGCAAAGAAGATATATCCACACACCTTTTTTTCTAACGGACCATTGAAATATATCCCCCCTTTCTTTCTTTCTTTCTTTCTTTCTAGAGGATAATTAAACAGAGGAAAAGTAAATACATAAAATAAAACATTAGTAATAATAATAATATAATAAAAATTGAAAGAGAGACTTGTCTCGCTCCCATTGAGTGAATGCTGGTTTTGTTAGAGTGCTTTGAAAAGCTCTGAAAAGAGAGGCCTAACTAAGAGCCAATGAGAATGCACAGTCGGTTATAAGGAGTGGAGTTGGAGTCAGTGATTCTAGTGCCTTCCTGCCCCTAAGGACCCCATCCTTCCCCTCTCTCTCTCTCTCTCTTTGTATCTCACTCTCTATCCATCTCCAAAGTCCCACACTTTTGAGACAAAAGTCCATAAGGACAAGATCTTCTCTGCACCATAGCATCATTTCTAGAGCTGATATTATTACTGCTACACACCAAACAAGCAAGATATGTTTATATATATATTTACTTATATACATATTATTCATATACACCCATGAATGGTCAAGGTCCATATCACATGATTCACTAGTATGAGAACTTCTCTCCTCCTCCTCCTCCTCCTGATCCTCTCTCCTCTCTTTCTTCTCAAACTTTGTTTCTTCTTATAATTGTTTGTTTTTCTCTTCTCTTTTACTTGAAAAGTAGAACGCTGTGAAGAGATGAGGACGGACTCTGCAACTTCAAGTCAAGCTCTTACTTATGGAATTCATGGCAGCACTCCAGCTCCCACCAATTTCTTGTTCTCTTTCTTACTTTCTTTTATTCAGTTGTTGTTGTTGCTGCTGCTGTTGTTATTTAAGATGTGTTTTTATCTGATTCTCATTTGTTTGTGTTTAGTGATCATGAAGGATGTACTTATTTTGGGGAGTTGGAAGAGGCACTCATGCAAGGAGTTGTTGACAGAAAAGGCATGTATTTATTTATTTATTTTACTGTATTTTATTTTGAAGGGTATTTACAGACACATGCAGGCAGGAGGTTTGAAATGGTCCTCCACAAGGCACCACCACCACCACCAACCCATCCTTATTGCCTTCTTTTCTTTTCTTTTCCTTTCCCCATCACAGTGATCACATGAACCAAGAGAACTTGGATGATGTGATTCCCCATACTCTCTGAACTTTTTTCCCTGCAGGTTTTAAGTGCTGTTTGTAGCAGCAGAATGGAAAGGAATAACTTGCTTTTCAATCACTGACAACAGAGCTACTCTTTCTTCCTGATTCTCAGACAACTTTATCATTGTGCTTTTAGCTTCATAATCTCCTCTTCTTTGCAGTATTTCTTACAACAAGACCTCCCACTCTTGAGATCTTCCCTTCATGGCCAATGAGATTTCAGCAAACTCCCAAGGTGTTTATATATATATATATATATATATATATATCATCATCATCATCATCATCATTATGTGCATATAAATATGTACATGTTTGTTAATCCTTGTTGTCTTTTTTTGCTGATAGTTTTTTATGCTATGAATTGAATACATGCACAGAACTCACAGTCAGCAGAGAGCACAGATTCAGGATCAGCCCTTAATACAATTTCCCAGTTGGAATCAGACTCCCCAGTGAGCAGAAAGACTTCCCCAGAGCAGTCTGCTACAGAGCAACAACACATGATGATCATGTCCAGAACTGGAGAAGCAGAAAACCATCCACCCAAATCCCAAGAAAAGGTCTTGTTTCTTAAAATATAAATGGTTTTCCTCCTGTTCATTTGTTGATGATTTAAAAGTTTAACTCATTAAAGTCTCCACACAAATCCCAAGACTACAAAGCAAAAGCACAACCCTCTAAAACAAAAGTTTTGTTTGGTATATCCAACACACACACACACACAGCGCCTCTCCTCTGATTAAAACTTTTGTCTTGTTACCTTGTTGAACCCCCACTTACAATTAAATTAAAAACATGTTATGTTATCATAAACTTTTGTTTATTTATTAATTACGCTTCTCCCTAGAGTTACTTTATTATCTTTATTTCTCTCAACCACCAATATCTTCAACTCAATGGTGCAGAGAAGGTTGATTAATGAGAGAGATGGAAGGCCTCTTGACGCAAAGGTTACTGTATTTTACTATTTTTATTTTTTTTTTGGGTTTTATCTATCTCAATGCATGCACATTTACTTTCCACCACGCATTACTCCCTTAACAAAAATAACTAAAATCATCATTCATGGACAGACCTTGAGACGTTTAGCACAAAATAGAGAAGCAGCAAGAAAGAGCAGGCTCAGAAAGAAGGCTTATGTGCAACAGTTGGAGAACAGCAGGGTTAAACTGGCTCAACTAGAACTAGATCTCCATAGAGCTAGATCTCAGGTCTTAATCAAACTTTCTTAGGATCATTGAATTATAAAATTAATAAGTAAACCATCTTTATTTATTAATTTATTTTGTTCATATTTTAGGGTCTAATCTTAGGAGGAGTTGGTGCAAGTGCAAGTGCAACTATGAGCTCTGGTAAAAACTTAAGATCAATTAAAAAACATATGTTGTGATGTTAATTTGCAGTTGATGCACAAGTGATAATCCTTGACAGGTGCAGCAGTTTTCGATCTCGAATATGCTCGATGGCTCGACGAAAACTCGAAGCACGTGATGGAGCTAAGAAACGCATTGCAGACTCATTTATGTGACAATGATCTAAGAATTATAGTCGACGAATGCCTCGTGCATTACGATGAATTCTTTCGATTAAAAGGTGTTGCTACAAAAGCCGATGTATTCCATCTCATCACCGGAATGTGGGTAACTCCGGCGGAACGTTGCTTCCTTTGGTTGGGTGGTTTCAAGCCATCTGAACTTCTCAAGGTCATATATATTAATTATTGCATTGCACTCTAGCTCTAGCTAGTTACTTGATCATAATTAAAATTTAATTCAATTAAACTAAAACTTGAATTATCATCATTATTATTATTATTTGTGTTATAGATTATAACGTCTCAGCTGGATCCAATGACTGAGCAACAGTTGATAGGGATATTCAGTCTTCAGCAGTCATCAGAACAAGCTGAAGAGGCCTTGACTCAGGGACATGAACAGCTGCAACAGTCACTGGCAGAGACTGTGGCAAATGGTTGTCTTTGTGAAACCACCATTAATAATGTAGGGAATAACTACATGGCTCACATTAACAACCAAATGGCCATTGCTCTTGGAAAGCTTGACAATCTTCAAAGCTTTGTCCAACAGGTAACTATTCTTTTTCTTTTTCTTTTTCTTTTTCTTTTTCTTTTATGTGTGTGTATATCTATATATATATTTGTGACAAAATGTGGAGAAGCTACCACAACTAAGTAATATGCACAATCATGGAGTTAACACTCCCAACTTATATATCTCCTCATTTTCTTTGAACCTGAGCTGAGATTTAAATTCACCTCTTATATAAAGGACCTAATACCAAGAGACCAAGAGATGGTTAGCATATATATATATATGCTTAACTTTTTAAAATTGATGTTCGATGGCAGTTATCAGATTATAATCTAATGGCTGTTATTTATAGGCCGGTAGTGTGCAAAGTTCATAGTGATGTTACACCATTAAATACTATTAAGCATTATGACATATTGTTGACTAGTGTTAGGTATTGTGCAGGAATAAACAATACTTTTTGGATGTAAATCTAGCGGTCATTATAGAATATCTCTAGATATGAATTATAGAGAACATGTGTTTGTATATATTTATATATACTAATTGATATCGAGATAATAAAACGATGCTCAAGATTCATTTCTATGGTCAAATAAAAGTTGTAAGTTTTAATTTAATTATATTTTCGTTAAAATAAGTTGGTTTTTTTTTTTTTTGAAATTGTCAAACGCTTGTAGTTTATATTTTAATAAACTTAGCATAATTTTATCCCGTTATGCATTTATTATAAGAATAAAAAGTTCAATATGTTATTTATTTATTTATTTTCCTCAAATCTCATTCAAAAATCAAATCAATAGAAGACTTTCTGTTCCCTCTATGTTTATTGATTTGGTCTTTATGAAAAAAATAATAATAGTGGACTTACATGTGGCTTGGAAGAAAGTGATGATGATTAATTAAATAAATATTAATGTGAATCAAACCCTGGATAAAATTTTAAAAGTACATATATATATATTTGTCACACTTAGTGAATGAAGCCAAATCCTGAATATGTAAAAACTTTGCTTTCAATCAGACTCTGCATCTATTATTCTTTTGTCCTTCCCTTTGTTCCCACTTCAATTTCTTCCATTCTTTTCAACCGACGTATCAAAATCAAAAGGGACATTTGCTCTTCATGTCTTTTCTTGATCATTATTTAGATCATTAATCAACTTACTTTAATGTATTAGATGAGACATTTCCATACATTTTATTCAATAAATATATATCTAAATAACAAGCAACAATGACATGTGTGAAGCATGGCAAAGTCTTTCACCTTGTCACTACTTTGGTGTTGTTTGTGTTTTTGTATACTTTTATTCTCATCACTTTGAAAAGAAGTATTCAATTAAAAACATCATTTAATAAGGTACATGAATTTGCAATTTGATTTATATCATGTGTTATTTGTTTGACATGTTGCACTTGAAGTTTATAAAAATTTGGCATCACAACAAGAAAATTAATGGTAAACTACTACAAGTGTTTCAAATCACTTTCAGAGTGAATTAATGCTTCTCAAATTATAATTCAAAATGTTTAAATCCAATGAATGAGAGAACATTTTAAGTTTCAATTAGTGCCTATATATACATTTCAAACCTCTTGACTTTTATAAAAACAAATATATCTGTTATATGTAAGTATATTGATGAATGATTCCTGTTGTGAAGATTATATTCTCTGAATTTTTCAATGAATTCAGGCTGATAATTTGAGACAGCAAACTCTTCATCAAATTAGGAGAATTCTAACAATTAGACAAGCCGGAAGATGCTTCCTTGTGATCGGAGAATACTACGGCCGTCTTCGAGCTCTCAGCTCCCTCTGGGCTACTCATCCTCGAGAGTAAGAAATCAAACGAAACAACTATGATCCTGTTTTTATTCTCTTATGAAAATCAGCGCTTAACTTAATTTTTTATTTAATTTCATCATCATCATCATCATCATCATCATCATCATCATCATCATCATCATATATATATATACAAGCTGATATAGTATTAGTATTAATCGTTATAATAAATAGCACAGTAGTATGAAAGGTGTGTATCTATATAAATATATGTGTGAATGGTTGGATGAGGCTTTAAAAAATAATTTTTCCTTAATGATTCAACTTTTTTGGATTTATGATAGAGTGGACCACACTAATCAATTAATCTAGATGATGAAGGCTTGATCATTTTCATTAAATATAAATTCCTAATTAAAAGTTTCACTAACTCAGATTGATGGGAAGGTTGGTCTTAAGTCTTTTTTGTAGGAATAAGCATGAACTGCTGCTACTTGTTTTTAATTTTTTTGTTTCTTCTTCTTTTTAGTCTTTTATTTAGTGATAATAAGTGCAACCTTTTTGGCCTCCACTATGAATTATATAGTGGAGTAATTAACTTGTTGGTTCTCCCTTTAATGAAGCGAATCAATCAAATTTTAATTAATTTTCTTTTATGATAAAACAGGAACATAATTCCAGAAGAAAGTGCCTGCCCAGAAACTACAGACTTGCAGATATTTCACCATCAAGTGCCTAGTCATTTTTCAGCATTCTGACTGAATTAAGCTGTATTTTGCCTCAAAAATGATATGTATATTGATGATTATGTTATGTAAAATCTCATGTTGATGAGCTACAGTGAGTTGATAAAGAAAGAAGGCAGGCTAGATCAAAGAGAGAATTAGTGTTTTTTTTTTTTTAACAAAGTTGTTTATTACTCTGCTGCATTATTATAAAATGGGATTTAGTAGTCACAACTTGCGTGGAAACAGGACAAGGTTTGAAGCCAAACACTTGAAAAGAAAATTACAAAGTTGTTGCAAGGATTGGTTGCAACAAATTTGCCCTCTCTTTTACTTTTCCTTTTTTTTTTTTTTTTTTTTTTTTGTTTAATGTTTTCATTTGTTTTTCTTTCATGAATAGATGGGATAGAAAGGTACCCATTGCCAGAGGTTATGTTATCCATTCCATTATGCATTTTATTTGGGTCTTGAATGCTGTCTCGTCTCTTGTGAATATGGAGGTGGTGGTGGCCAGTGATGGGCCCCACAAGATTTTCTGGACGGATTGGACTTTTAAAAGTATAAAAATATCATCTTACTCATCAACAACTTCAAAAAAAGATTTTTCTCTGCATTCCTACTTTTTTGTTTTTTGGTGTGCTGCTTTATGGCACACCATTCTTGTGATGTAACTTTACTTGTTTGTGCGTTTGCTTTGTAGTCTTTGTTCAACTGGTTCTCCTTCCAAAAAAAATTTAATAATTTATCTATTTTTCTTAAAAAAAAATTTTACTTGTCATTTTGGATCCTCAAAGTTAAACAATTAGTTTAAGAGAAAAGTAAATAAATAAATGATAAAAATAATAATAAAGTAAAGTTAGTAGACGTGAAGCACTGTAACACAAAGTCCGGGCCCAGATGGTTTTAATGCAGAATTTTTTCGTTTTTTCTGGCCCGTTATTGGTGATAAGGTTTTCTCGGCGATTCAATATTTTTTTCAAAATTCTGTCCTTCCTAAAGATTGGGGCAGAACCTACATTGTGCTTATTCCCAAAAGCAAAAATCCAAAGTCTGTTTCTGATTTCCGGCCAATTTCGCTTTGTAACACTTGTTATAAAATCATTTCGAAAATTTTGGCTAATCGTCTTAAGCTTGTAATTCCGCATGTTATTGGTAATGAGCAAGTTGGTTTTGTGTCGGGCCGTAGTCCTGTTGATAATATTATCGCTGTGCAAGAAGTAGTTCATACTTTGGAGCATGATAAAGTTAGCCCCCCTAGGATGATTGTTAAAATAGATATCGAGAAAGCTTATGACTCGCTTAGTTGGAATGCAATTCTTGCCGTCCTTACTTGTATGAATTTTCCTCCAATTTGGATCTCTTGGATTAGGGCTTGTATTTCTTCTAACACTTTTTCTGTCATTGTCAATGGTTCTCCTTCCCCTTGGTTTACCTCTTCAAGAGGGGTAAGGCAAGGGGATCCAATCTCTTCCTATCTGTTTATTTTAGTGTCCCAAATCCTTACTTCTATGCTCAATTATGGCATGAGACTTAGTTTGATTCCAGGCTTTGATAGTAGGTTATCCAAGAACTTTAATCACTTGATGTATGCCGATGACTTAATCTTGATCTCGAATGCCTCTCGCCATACTGCCAGGAATATTAAGCTGTGTCTTGATATTTATGCCAGACTAACTGGTCAGAAGGCTAACAATAATAAGTCTGCAATTTTTTTCCCTTCCTGGTTTAACAAGCATGTGGTCAATAGCATTTCGTTCATTCTTAGATTCAAAACCACTCCCTTCCCTTTTATCTACCTTGGGGTTTTAATTTCCCCTAAAAAGCTTGCCAGGTCTGTCTTTAACTCAATGGTTGGCAAAGTTCACAGTATGTGTGCTGTGTGGAAAAAATTATTGCTTTCTCCAGCTGCTAAAACTCTGCTTATTAATTCTTCTATTTTATCTCTCCCTACTTATTACCTTTCGGTTTACCCTATACCTGACCCTATCCTGCTTGAGATCACCAAAATTGTGAGGTCATTCTTCTGGTTCAAGGGTGGCAATAGAAAAGGTATTCCTGCTGTTGCGTGGGAGAATTTAACAATTGCAAAATCTGAGGGGGGCCTTAATTTAAAAAATCTGATTGCTTTTAAGCATGCTTTGATGGCTAAGAACGTTATCAAGTATATTAATCGAGAGAGTAGCATTTGGGTTGATATCCTTCAGTTGAAGTATGGCACTTTAAACTTTTGGAGGGATAAAGCTCCTTCTCACTCTTCCAGTTTCTTTAGAGGTTTCTGCATTTCAGCTTTTAAAATTAAGAATTTTCGCGTATTCGATCTGTTAATGTGAATGCTTCTTCTTTTTTGTTTGATGCTTGGTGTTCTGTGATTCCTCTTGCGTTTTGGCCTACTTATATAAATTCTACTTTAGATCTTGAATCCATCAATATTTCTGATATCTGCCGTAATGGGAATTGGGATCTTAATTGTTTACATATCATATTTGGGCAGTATGCTGACTTTTTCATCGCTAATATGAGTAGCATTGATAATACTTCTAACAATCATTGGATTTGGTATCCCAAGACCTCTTCTAATAGATTTTCTCAGACTGTTTATTCAGCTCTTAACCAGAATGGTTTTAATGGTGATCAGTGGGTTGGTTGGAAGTACATTTGGACCTTAAACATTGCACCTCGTGTTAAACACTTCATTTGGCTTGTCCTGCATGGTCGCCTTCCTACTTGTGACTTTCTTCATTATATAAATCTGGGCCCAAGAAACAATTGCATTTTCTGTGATATGGCTCCAGAAACCGCAAATCACATTTTAGTTTTTTGTCCCAAAGTTGCTCTGGTTTGGAATTGCATTGGTTCTAAGCTTAATAAGAATATATCTTTCTCCAGTGGCTTCACTTCTGGAGATTGGTTATTATCTACCAGATATAACAACTTTGATAAGGCTGTATTTGCAGCTGTGGCTTGGTTCATTTGGAAAGCTCGTTGTGATGCTATTTTTAGACAACAATCTCCAATTTGGAGCCAACTTGTTGTTAAAGCTCTTTTACATGCAGTTGATTTTTCCGGGGCTCATGATCACCACTTGGGGCAAGAAACTTCGTTAAACAATTTTCAATCTGGTTCTTCATTTCGTTTGTCGCCGGCAGGATGAATATTGGAGCAGAGGTTAGTGGCACGAGCTTTTATATTACCAATTCTAACTACTTGGTCTCTTTTTGCAGTTGTTCGATTGTTTGTGTGAGCAATGATTGTATTCTTCAAGCCGTGGCGAGTTCACAATGCATTGAGTATAGTTGCTTTGGTCATCAATTGCAGATTCGCTATATTTTTCTTGACAACACCAACATCTACAATAATATCACAGCTCAGGTTGACACGATGGATTGGAGACTTCTCCCATGGATTACAAGTATTAGGACTTTACTTATGGAGTTGGGCGCTCCTCAAATCCGACTCATTCCCAAGTTTTGGAACCAGCCGGCTTCCATTCTTGCTAAGTTTAGTTGCTCTAACTTGCATAGTATTAGTCTTTTTCATAGAGGCAAAGATCTTCCCCATTGGATTATGAAATCCTTTATTCAGTCTGGTTTTTATTTTATGTAAATTTCTGTTTGTGGACTTTGTTTGTGTTTTGTAGTTCCTCTGTGTGTTTTGTTTCTTTTAATAAATTTAGCCCCTGGGTTCTTTTCTTCAAAAAAAAAAAAAACATGTTGTGCTTGTATGCATCCATTATAGCGGCTTCTCTGCTCAAAGCCTCACATTAATTTGTTCTGGAAATTAATCAGATATATATATATATATATATTCAATAATATGGACAAATCACACACATATCACATATCGAACTCTCCATTTACTACATGAAAGCCAAATATCTTAATATTCACCTATTGTGGCAGTAAAATACAAAGTGTGCACACGCACCAACATTTCAAATGGCCACTTTTATTCTCACTACAATGTTGTAGAAAACTGCTGCTGTGTTTTATGGAATGGGAATTCAGACGGACAGATTCATACAGCACAGCAAACAGTGGAACCTGGATATATAAATTTTGCAAAAATAGAACAAGTATATAACAGCTCACTTTAATTACAGCATGGTCTCTCTGATGAAGCACACTATTTTCACAAATTTAAATAAAAAAAAAAATAAGTGACCTCTAGACATTGGCAAGTTTCCACAGGCCCAGATTACAACCTCCACTTTTATCACAAAATAAATTGCAAGTGGAACCAACAAAACTAGAACAAAGGGGATAGCAACAGTGACATAGCATTATTAAGATTCCAATGCTAACATATGAAATAAGTATATATGAATATGGCTGGAGAAGCAAGAGTAGGAACCAGTCATACAAGTTTGGAAAGGCTTTGCTCAAGAGGATACATCCATGGAAACAAAATGCACATTTCAAACAGGATAAGCAATACCATTAAGAAAAACAATACTACCAAATAAAGTGGTCCTAAGAGCAATTGAGATAGACCAACCAAGTCATGGAAAGATTAGGAAAATTGAGATTCTGGATATGAAGTCCCAAGATTCGTGAAGAATTCTGCCTGCAAAACTATAATGCATAGTAGATCAGGACACAAGAAAAGTAGCCAACTATCCAAAATATTAATGAAAAAAGTGAAAAAGAAATTCTCGTGCAAGATGCACTTTAGCACACTGTATTTGGAGATCAATATGTAGTAAACTTACCTTCAAAGTAATGATTGTGTTTCATCAAGGAAAAAGCCATGGTGCCAAGTCACCGAGGAGCCATCTTCATCGCATGCATGCCAAGACCTGCAAACTTTGCACTAACTGAAGCTGATTTGTAATGATAATTAAAATGCTACCAATGCTCATTTAAAAATAAGATTGTAATTGGTACAAAGCCTTGTCAAGTGACAGAACACAATTAGGAACTGTCAACAATTTTGGAAAGGTCAAAAGTATACAAAAGAATGAATTTCACCTTGTTACAAACCTTCAGGTAAACATTGTAATTAGTTAGCTGTATCCTAAGAGCTAGCAATTCTGATCTAGATTCTCGAATATGCACAGAGGTATTGTTGGATCTCATCAAAAATTCAATTTAATTTCTGAAAGATCGTCCATGGGAATTTCAAGGCCAACCAAATCATGGCCTTGCAGCGCGTCTTCATCAACATTTAGCCAAGCCCCAATATCCTGACCTTGTTCAACATCCAGGTCATCTATAGAGTCTATTCCATGTAATGGCAAGTTTGTGAAAATGTTGTCCTCTAATTCTTTAGATAAATCCTGAGCAATGTCACCAGAAGATGGCAATTCAACACCTTGATTTACTCTACTGCTGTTACTTTTCACGGGATCAGATGCATCTTGCATTGAAGGCAAGACAGTATTCGTTGATTCTGCAACCTTTCCAATAAGGCCATGCCCCGGAGTTGATAACTGAGATATCTTTTGCTTCGGCTTTGTTTTTGTTTTACGTTCACCCCTGCTATTGGCAAACTGACGGCCAGTTTTGGCAGAAGAATTTCTTGTCATTGCATCTTTATTTGGATCCCTCTCTCTCTCAGTCCTCTTCCCTTTTACACCCCCATTAAGAGTATGGCCAAGAGAAGATGTGGCTCTTGAAGCAGCACCAGTAACTACATCATCAAGCAGGACCTCCCTCCTCTTTCCTTTGCTAGAAACCAAATCAGGTTTAACAGAAGTATGCTCAGGTATGTGAGTGGGACTTTGAAATGGATCCAATATTCCTCTGTCATGTTTGGTGACAAGTCCACTTCTCTCAATCAGACTTGACACAGAACCTGAAGACACAGAACAAGCAGCAGCATTTACCACCTAATAATATATACAGTAAAGGGCAAGAACACAGATGGTAGAATGTGAAAAGGAAATTAGCTGATTCCAATAATAGCAGTAATGTAAATTTAAATGTCTCATGTACAATGAAACAACAAAACGATGATCCAACATGCTAGCATATCTCCAGAACAGATAAAAGAGTCAAGGTAAAAACTAAGTTAAAAAATCTGGCTGCCACACCTGATATTCGAGAAGTTATTGGACCATTACGAGGTTCCACATGTTTTCCATCATTGCAATCAGGAGGTGCAGAGATCACCTCATGCAAGGAAGGTTCACTAAAGCAGCTTTGACCTGTTTCCTCAAATTTCTTGCATCTTGCAAGAGTTCGAATTGCAAAAGCCATTGCAATTTGCTTTGAGACCTTACTAGCACCACTCTTATGGCTCGAACCGTATGCTCCTCGACCACCCTATTAAAATAAACATTAGTTGGTGTCATGACGATATCCAAATCAGTCATTATACCACAGCAAGTAAAACATAAAATAAAACAAGATAAAATCCAAAAGTGCAGTTATAATATACCGCACAATTATATATTCAAGTTATCAATCAATAAAAATAATAACATGCTAAAAATGCGCACAATCATTTAAATCATGACCCGCAAAGCATATAACCTCAAATTCCACATCATGATATGTTGGGAGAAAAATTGCATTTCATCATCTTCCAATATACTAATTTCATTTACCATTAATTTTCTGTAAGCCATCTCAACAAGTTTGTTCATTGCAATCTGTTCCACTTTCCTGCAGAAAGAAAGAAAAAGAAAACATTCAATCTCATAACATGCAGTAAAGATGTGATTACAACAATACCAGATAACAGAAATTCATACTTTTTTTCTGTTTCTTTGGCATCTTGAATAGCTTTCTCTAATACCCACAACTGTCTTTTTGTTTCGCTCACCTATATTATCAATAAAAACGTAGGAGCATCGAGTTACCAAAGAGAACAACAAGAAAAAGATCATATCATAGTGTATTCAGACAAATATAGGCAATCATACGCTTACTCAGGAAAACAAGATTAACTTCGCACAGTGTCAGTGCTTAAAATTACAAACAGTAATTTTGATGACAATTACTAACATACCCAGAGACCATGACCTAATGGCAATAATTTTCTTCACTCAAATCATGCATAAGATGGGATATATGCAGGAAAGATTAGGAACACCAAGCCACAGGTTCAGACAATAAAGCAATGAGTGGAAGGGTTAAAAAAGACCCCAGCCCTTCTTTTTTTTAAAACAATCATAGAAATGAATTATAGAGAAAAAAAAAAATTTGTTAGAATACAACCTGTTGATAAAGTCTTATCTTAAGTTCCATTATATCTTTACCAATCTCATCATCATCCCCTTCTGCAAGCTCAGGCTGAAACAAAGTAAAACCAAAGGAAGAAAAAAAATGCAAAATATCAAATGATAAAATAAAATAGTAACAGGAATTAGAAAAGGTAGAATAGAAAATTCAGGCATTGAAATAAATAAATGCCCGCTTTTCTTTGGTTCCCTATATATTAGCTGTTATGTTTGGCAATTACTCATGCTATTTCAAAAGACAGTTGACAATGAGAAAAAGAAAGCAGAAAAATTGGCTTTAATAATGTACTTACCACTGCCTCAGCGTATAGATCTATACTGTGAAGCTCCATCAAGATCCTTTCATCCAAAGACATCTGTTCATAGTGACACCCATTTAGCGTAGCAGAAAAACCACCACTTATAGCTTGCAGCTGATCCAAATTAGTTTGAGGGGATTCGACTAAAGAAACATTATCTGAATGAGAGTTAACACCATTTTCATGAACCACTTTGTCAATAGGAACATGATTCTGGATGGTAAGACATCCAACTTTACCACCCCTGACATGCCCATTGCAGGGAAAAACATCTCTATCAAAATCAATTTCCATTTTATGCTCAGCTTTGATAAAATCAGCCTCTTTGTTGCCATCTTCAGCATAGTTATTTGTACAAAAAGGAGAATAGCAGCTTGCGTACTGATACAATGGGTCTCCTTGCTCAGTGCCAAAGTCAAAATTTTCCACTCCATATTCTACAACAAAAGCAGACAGAAGCCTTTGCGAGAGAGGAATGATCTTTTCAAACCACCTTTGCGTTTCAAACTTTCCAAATACTGTCTGGACAGCACATGATTCATCTGAACAAGCAACACCTGATGTCTTGTTACTTCGGACCATATTTGGACTACTTCCATGTTGTGAAGAAAAAGACACATGAGACGGCTGCATTTCTGCAGAAACAGGGTCACCCTGAAAGAAATACTCAGTTATTACATATTTGGCAATATTGTCAAATAGGACATATAAACTTTTCAAGAAACTGCCAATATAAATAAAAATTCCAATGCTATAAAGCAGGATAAAGCCATTCAGATTCTACAGGCAAGTGGTGCATGGTGTTTTCATGCCAGACTCTTGTTTGCTGGCCATAGTGAAGATAAAACTCTATACAATCCATAGGATGTTATACAATATCATATCACAAGTGACAGCATGACCTTCAAAATATCTTATCATTTGTGAAAAAAGCGGTGATCGAAGCCACAAATGTTACAATGATATTCGGAAAACCAGAGCAAAAAGACGAAGGTTCCATAAGTTCGACAGAAAGCTACATTGGATACCATTTCATTGTGACTATCATCATCAAGCACGTTGGACAGACTTTCATCAAGCTGCTCCACAAAATTTATCTGATACAGAGGTTAAAAAGCAAGGCATTAAGAATACATCCACATAACAATAACAACCAAGTCCAAGAGAAAAGAAAATTAAAATTAAAAGAAAACAGTGATGGTGACAGAAGTAATCACACTTGCCTGCTGCTTTACATAGTCTATATCTTTTATGTTAATAAAAGAAAATAATGGTTCCACCTTCTTCCAGAAAGAACTAGAACATGCAGTATCTGCAGGGAAAAGGGTCTGGATCAAACCACACCAAAAATAAAACAGAAAGGTACAGTAGATAGGGTGTGATACACACAACTAGCATTCCGAGCAGCATTTGCAGCTATGAGCAATTCTTCATGATCATCGTTCAATTCACCTGGAAAAGACAAAATATGAGATGACACAAACACACCAAAAAAAAAAGACAGTTGCATGGATAATGTGCATGAGCAAGCTACTTTTAATACCTGTCAAATCACCAGAAATACTACACATAATTTGCATTGGACGTCCATGAGCTTTGCGGTCAGATGCCTTCTTCGAAGGAGGGCGGCCAATCCTACTGTACCAAACAGAATACATAGAGAAACATCAGTACTTGTATACAAAAAATCTCCCATATAAGTTCAATTTCAGGAAAACAAAGGGGCAGGCAGAAGCAAGGCAAACCTTTCATTCCTATCCAAACCAGGCCTTCCACTTCTGAGTGGCTTATTGGTCTCTCCAATTTCCAGTTTCTCTTTCATCAACGGTAAACCTGCTTTTAACTGCATAGAACTTCTTCCACTCCTGCCCTGTCTTCGAATTCCATCTCCACTTTCTTCTTTTAAAGATAGCTTGTTCTTCTTTGTAGGCAAGACAAGTGTCGGTACTCTGTGACCTGAACTCATGCCAGCATCCTCATTTTCACCATTTTCAATTTCTTTATCCTTGGACTTGTTGTCCATTGCACCTGATTCTTCACTCTCTGAATAGCCTGCTGGCGATGAGATATTCTCAAACTTTACTTTTATTTGTTGCACATTACCCCTAGCAAGCAAAAGCGCTGCTGATTCAGTAGGTGTTAATCTAGCTCCAACATCAGCACCAGAAAAACTGTCAGTTGATGTCTGAGTTTCATCAAGATTAAACACAGGGGAAACAACGTTAGTCCTCCTAGTGCGGGACATCTTTTGAGGCCGTTGACCCACCCACTGAGCTACAGGAGAGGAAGCTGATCCTGTAGGCAAGGGACGCTTACGGTTAACAGCCCCAGACAAAGACTGGGCTTTGTTTAAGGAAGGGGTTTGTTCCCATCCATCATTACCTCCCATTGTACGAGGAAAGTTAGAAGAATTTATCAAAAGGCCACTCCTCGGTGCCCTAGATGCCTTTCCTTTTGTCAAAGGATTTTGGCTTCCCACCAGAGAGTCCTCACGAATGTTTAACCTGTGTAGTAAGATAAGACAAGATCAGAACTGAAAGAAACCATGCTAAAGACATAAATACATCAGTAAAACAAAGGAGACAATTGGACCAGTCAGTGTAAACATCATATACATAACAAGCTAAAAACAACTGCAACATATAATCAGGTTTAGATAATGAATGAATAGATGCCTATTAGACAAAATACAGAAACATGTGTCACCAATTTAGTATATGCTACACGAACGTGCTTACTTATTGCTCCCCTTTGTAATTATCCGTTCCTTCTCCTGTCCAACAGTGCATTCTTTTCTCTCCCTCAGAAGGGAACCAATGTCCATGTCATTTCTAGGAGTGACACGTGAATTTCCACCATTTAACTGGAGATTTCCATCCATCTTGGCACTTCCCATGTTGCCATTAGATGACCCACCTCTGTTAGATTTGAAAAGTTTCCCAACAAGAAAAAAAAAGCGTTGGATGAACACCATGGAGCCAGATGAAAAATTAACATAAGTATAAACAAGTCAAACAAGAGCTAACCCGGAGGATTTCAATTACAATGGGTTATGTAAATTTCTACTCAGGAAATACTTTAGGCACAAAACAAAATCCTTCAAACACACATTTATAATTATGTAGGAAAATAAAGTAACAATACCTGTTATATTTCTCAAACATTGGTTCAGCATGGTTAGCAAAAGAAGAATATATTTTATTGATAAAACAAGTAAGAAAAATACCTGAAACTAGTTCCTTCAGAAGACCGAGGATAAGGTTCAATACTAGGCCTTTGTTGGATGGTCTGTTTAAGCTCTCGGTCAGCATCAATAGTTCTAGACACCATCATGCCAACTGATCGTTTTCTTTTCATCTTTTTATCCCAAGAATCCCCTCCAGCTGAAAATCCAGAATTCTTATCATCAGAAATAACTGAGCCGCCATTGCAAGTCCGAAGCATAATTTTATCCTTATCTAAGACCATATTTTTTTCCTTGTCCAAGAGTGTGCCTTGCCTTAGAGAAGCATTACCACGCCCTTCTGACTGAAACAAATAAGGAGAAGGAGCACTATTTCAAGGCATAACACAGCAAGAATATCTATACATACAAGACATTGATTAAAGCATATAAAGAAGGAATATAAAGCTAAATTTTTTTTATGCTCATTATAAAAAAAACTCATGGGATTCTGTCTAAAAGCATATCTACAAAAAAAACAGAGCATTTAATCAATTTTAATGATCACATTAGTATGTAGTTTTGATGAACTCAATAAATAATGAGGTAAAATTGAGTATGAAAGAAGATGTGAGCCACGTATGCAAAACAGAGTAACATGCCAGAAGAAGTTGCTCAAGATTATACATTAATGAAAAAACAAACCCGAAGATCTGCAATTGATGACCGAGCACGTTTATTGGGAATGATGTTTTTAGCCCTCTCTTCTAATCTTTGAACAACAAGGTCTGGAGCATTTTGATGAACTTGATTCCCCATCTTCAACAAACTTGGACCACCTGGTTTTTCAATTGATGGTGTCTCATTTCGTTGCCGTTTCCGAGGAAGCAGACTACGATACTTTTCCAATTTCACAATGGAGTCAGTCAAGAGTTTTGCTCTATCCCTGATCATAGAGTTGCTAACATCTTCAGCAAGCAATCACCATCAAACATCAGCTAATGTTTTTGCTCCTTAACTAAAGCTTATTATTTATCATTTCTAGTTTGTTTCACAATCTCAAGTATTCATGAAACACATAAAAAAATTTACATGGTACCCATGGCATCATAGAAAAAACTTAACATGAAGAGTACCTTGCTCGCAAAGAACTTTCTAGCACGCTCGCTTTAAAACGTTTAAGCTCCTCCAATGCTATGGGAGGAATAGGCTTCGATTGAACTGACCCAAAAGAATGCTCCTCCAGAGAAACACCAAGAACCCTTCTAAGTTCTCCTGTACGAGAATACCTCTGCTCGCTCATGGAGATTGTATCAAGTATCAGATGCTGAGAGGGAGGAGGGACGTCAACTGTAGGAGATGAAGTTCTTGATGCGCCAGGTCCAGAGGCCATAATGCGGTTCTCTAAACTCTCACGGAAGCTACCAGACCTATCCAAACTGGCACCAGAGTAAGACCCTCGCTGCCCTGTCGGACAAGTAGCAGAAAAGGTCGAGCCATCGAGACTGCTGGGTGCCAGCTCCGCCCTCATGCTTCCAGCCATTTCACTGGAATTCTCTCATAACCAACAAATCCCAATGCAGAGTAAAATGACTCCCGAACAGAACTCCCAAGAATTACACAAGAACAGTATGCTAGATTGGATGAAGAGTCAAAACAATAGATCAAGCGATAACTTTTGAAACTAGAACGACATTCTGAGACATCCTGGCAAGAGAAAAAGCACATATGACACTGACTTAAATAGGCCAAAAAAAGGGATAAGGACATTCCAGACAACAAAAGTAGGCACCAATGGAGGCCCGAAAGAAGCAAAGAAACTAAATGCACTTCCTTAATACCTCAATTAAGCTCCGATTTTTTCAATTGACCTCGATAACTTCCAGCTGCAAACCCCTCAAGAACAACAAGAACTTAATCGATGGAAAATCAAGTTTTTGAGCAAAATTTCAGTGAATTAGATCGAAGAGCTGACCAGAAGAAGACCGCGAACTCGTTCAAGCGCCTCCGCATGAATCATTCAGAAGCTGAATCAACGAATTCAGGGGGAGTATTGCGGAACAGCGGAACCCGCCAAACGGGGCGAGGGCGAGGGCGAGGGCGAGGGCGAGGGCGAGGGCGAGCGAATTGGGGCAACGGGGGCCAAACCCTAATTGGGACCAAACACAAGAAGCCGGCAATCGCCGGCCGGCGATCGGATCCGAACTGGGGGAGAATTGGGGCAATATTGGACGCGGGATTGCTAGGGTTCGGACACCGAGAGCCGTCGTCAAGACGGAGACTTCGGCTTCGCAAGGGTCGGTGAATCTTAAGAAAAGGGGGAGCGAGCGAAGCCGTGATCCAAATGACTCGGGATATGTTCCTTCTCTGATCCCGAGGCAATTGAACAGCTGTGCACGCTCTCCGGGTGATCACTTACGACTTACGAGTTGTGTGCGCGCTGAACTCTGACTCGTTAGTTTGCCTCAAACTTGAGGATTATGTGGGTTTAATTCAATTGTTTATTTAATGTATTTTCTTCTCTCTTTTATAGACGTTATAACCTATAATAACGTTAGATGATGCTCCACTGTATAAGCATGAAACAAGCTTTTCATTTATTTTACTCATGCATTGTTATTTGACATTTTTACCATGTGGATGCCTGTTTTTGGGAAGTGTGTGATTTATTCCTTGGTATGATAAATATATATATATATGTAAACATAAAGCACCACCACATGATATACTGCAAGAATTGTTAGGGGATGGTAATCTCTCTTAATAATCATTTTTCTTTTATTTTTTGGATTTTTTTTAATGCTGATTATTTATGTTGGGTTACTTGGTCTGATTGTTCTTCTTTGTATCGGAGCAAACTCATTCAATTCAGTCTGGCATTATTATTCTCAAATATCTGTTTTCCCCTCATTTAATTCACTATTTAAGTCATGTGTTTTATGTTTAACTAGCAAAATGAATGCATATCATGATAACTATCCTCACAATAAATACTCGTCTGTCCACTCCCCATTCCAACATGGCTTGTCAAATTTAGCAATATTAATTATAATTGCTAATAATTAAATTTAAAATCATAATTTGCTTAGGAAATTCAATATTTTTTGGATAGCATATAACTTTTACATTATATGTTTCAAAAGCTAACATGAATGAATAAACTAGGAATTTTTTTTTCTTCTTTTTTTTTTTAATAAACTAAGATTTGGTTAGTTGGCTTAGGATTGATTGTAGTCGGGCTGCACGCGGACCTTTTGAATAGGACTAAATTATGTTGAATGGTATGGTGTGTATCCATTAATTACAAACAACTCCGTACGTGGTCTACGAATGAGATCAAACACCACAACGTTGAGTTCATTATCCCAGAGCATTAACAGCACCAAACTACACTCACTCATCAACCAAAGCAAAGCTTTAAATTAATTAATAAAACTCCCATGTCAATTAATTTCCCTCCACTCTTTGATTACTCGTTATTATTCTCGGAGAATCTTTTATGAGTACAATTAATTAACTACGATTTTAATTATATTGCAAGGTAAATGATGGATTTAATCCAGAAAAACGTCCGCAACTTAGACTTGGAAACCAATTATAGGAGTTTAATGCTTATTTTTGAAGCATGAGGTGATGACTGTTGAAATTGTTGTAGATAGTGATTGCTGAGCTTTGGTGCCGTCATTCGTCGTTAGTCATTGATATGACATGTAATTTAGGTTGAATTTTGGCATGCTCATTCATTATCAAGCATTTAAATTTGTTGAAGGGAAATTGAAATTAATTACCAACTTTTCCTTGCACAATCCGGAGGATTCTTCCAGCTATATCTTTCCATGCAGTTTATGTTGCCTTTAATGATTTAATTTGGAATAATTCCGGTACTAATATATATGCACCCTTTCCCCACCAATAAGATCTGCTAGAGTTTGGAAGATTAGCCTTTGTGCATATCAATTCTATGTTAACTGTCACTGGGACTGACAAATTCTCTATAAATTTCACCGCAGACTCTGCATTAATCAGGAGAAGTCATCGGCGGCGTTGAACAAAAACATAAGATAGAGAAATCCGCTGGGACAACACAACAAACATCATTATCCATTCATTTCAGCTTGAACAGACTTTGGTAGAACTTAACACAAAACACCGGTTCTAGATATATAAATACTAATTAATTAGAATCAGCAAGCAACGATTTCAACGGGAGACAAGATAAACTATGGACGCTATATATATATGCGACAGATGAGAGCAACTCTAAATAGTACTACGGTATATATCAATGAACATACCTTCTCACCCCAACCCGTCCCAACCAAATGGTTTTGAAAACCCTAGGATCTTCAGATCAACTGAGGAACACAAGCCTAAAGCACGTGCATCACCAACGGCAAGTGTTGCACCGGCGCAGAGTCCGACCCATCTTCTTAGCTGCATTGTTCTCCGCTCGAGTCTCCATGATCTCAATAATCTGAAGAGTTTACAGAAGAAGAACAAGCACCAACAATGACTTTTTTTCTGGTGAAATCCATGCATGCTTTAAAAATTAAAACTTTTAATGTAAGAGAGATGTTAACACAAACCAGCTGCTTTCTCAGTTCCAGCGCCCTCATCTGCAAACAGTAACATCAGCATTAGTTGCTAAAACAAAATCTCAAAAATGGTCACCAACATATATATTATAACAACATATTCTCGGGAAAAAAGGAAAGAAAAAAAGTATTTTTTTTATTTGGGGGATAATTTATTTATTACCTCTTCTGCTCTCAGCCTCGCATTCTCCCCTTTGAGCTGACTGAGTTCTTGCTCGAGTTCCACAGTGTAGGCCTACGTTGCATGCCCATTAATCCCGAGTCTCGAATCTCATGGCATCGCCGACGAACTATTAAATACATGGCAAATATAACAAAAGTTAAAAAGCGCACACACCTGCTTCCTAGCACGAGACCTGGCTGCTGACTCCCGGTTCTTTATCATGCGACGCTGCCTCCTCTCGGCCACCTTCTCGACTACTGCAGCGGCATCAGCTGTCCGCTTCCTGGCTCCCCAACCCCCAATGTCCTGATCAGCTTCCGAATGCTCAACTCCCATCATCATATCCGGAGACACTGAGCTCGCTGGCGAGCCTAAACCACCACTACACTCATTCTCACCACCAACCATCATCCCTCCACCATAAACCCCATGTGCTTCAGAACTCCCCACTGAGAAACTCATCACGGCATAGTGCTGCGTTGGCGCCGGCGAAGATAGAGCTCTGCGGGGATCGCGAACAACACCGGCTTTGATCAAAAAGTCCTCGAGTGTCATCTCGCCGAGTGTTTGCTGACGAGAGGGATTATCAGCAGAACTGGGAGGGTTGAGGCTGTCAGATGGCTGCTGTTCGTTGCGGTGGATCTCGGACCAGACCTCGTCCACGGTCTTGCGAGAGAGAGGAGCCGGGACTGTGAGACTGTTCTGGCGCTGGATTCCTTCGCCGGCGGAGGTGGCCTCGGCGGCCGGGCCGGAGGAGTTGGCCCGGGGCTGCTGATCATCTTCGGCGTTCCAGATGCTGGCGATGAGCTCGTCCATGTTCATGGAGCCGAAAGGTTTGCCTGGCTCGCAGACAGCGTTCTGCACCTCATCTATAGTGAGGGAGTAGAGGGATGAGGATGGTCTCATCGGAGGGAAGGGGAGGTCAGTGTTTTCTTCTGTCTTTTGATGCTCGTTAAGCAGGTTCTTCATCATCCCTGGCTTCGCTCGCTCTTCTTCTGAGCCTGCTGTTATCTTCAAGATCTTCTCTGGCGATCGCTTCGGTCATTCAGAACTGGGGAGTGATCTATATATGCTTTTCCTTTGCCTTTCCTAGTTTTGGAAAACCTTGATTAAAGGCTGAGAAAAAAAGTAATAGCTGATGTATTTTGTCAGAGTCTAGAGAAAAAGAGCTTGCGTGGTGCCAAGGGAAACTCCGTTCTCATGTCTATCGATGTGAAGAAAGTTCCAATAACATCTGATCTTTATGGCCACCAACTAAGCGAATCATAGCATTTACCACTGCTGAAGGACAGAAAATTTTTTAACGGAGTTGTTGATGGGATTTGTATATATATATATACCCCACTCTATTTTTTTTTTTTCAACGCCTTGGTTGTTATTTGATACTTACGTACTTAATTAATCCATTATCTAATTATCTTAATTAAAAAATATATATTTATTTTAAATTTTACATTAATAAATTTGCTCATTTTAATCACTTGAATACTGAATGTATATATCACATACCACTTAAAAACTAAAATAATTAAATATATATTTAATTCAAAATACCAATAAAAAGACAATATATACTGTATATTCTTCCTCGGGGCATGCAATCACTCCAAAGACCACCCATAGTTTTATACCTTACGTGCAAGTTTATAATAACCAACGAGTCAACTTCTTAGAATGGCTTAAATTCTTGTGGCTTCGGCAGCCGTGGCCATTGACAGTGGTAATTTCCTGGGTTGTCTATGAATAACTAAGACGGGTCTGAACAAATGGCACGGTCTGGCACGGTATCCAAAAGGAAACAAAATTAGTGACACAAAGAGGAAGTTCAAGTTTGTGACTTTGCACTAGTTCGAATTCATGCAGTCCGTTTTAGCCACCCGCCGGCTCCGCTAAAACACAGAAGAATACAAACTACAAAGCAAGCATGCCGTACGAACCAGAGCAAGTCAAATACTATTTTTGTTGACCCAAGATAGCCACATGCTCCTACGTTGTTAATTTTTTATTTTCTTACTCTAAAAAGTGGTCCTCCGAGTGATAGCTTAATATTCATGCAGAAAAATCATCCCCGTAGGTGGAAACAAAAATACGAATAAAATATATTTATGAATTAGTTATAATTATTAAACAAATTTTTTAAAATATTAAGTATGAGAAATACCAATCATCAACTTAAAAATAATATAAATTTTCTTACAATTATTTATTTCAATTTAATAATATCAAGTTGAAAATTCATCATTAAAAAAAGTTAGTAAATTTGTGGGTTTTAAATAAATATAAGCACTATTTCACAATTCACATTAATTTATTAATAATTATTTATTTTGATCAGAAAATATATTTTTTAAAGTAAATAAAAATTCCAAACTTTCATCCCAGCTAATTCTTATTGAACAAGTACTCTATGACTTTTCATTATATACAAAAACCATTTTATTTCTGTAAAAAAAAAAAACCATTCTGGATTTATATTTGATCCTTGACCACTTTTCTATGGTTTTTAAAACTACTTTATATTTTTTAAGGTGTATTTAAAAAAACAAATTAACCATAGCCGTAGTATATCTGCTTTTACATCTAAAACCATGAGAACTTTGTCAAAAAAAAAAAAAAAAAAAACGCGAGAACAATCAGAAATCATGTTCCAAATAAACGAACCTCAAAAAAATAATAATAATAATAATAAACTCATAGATAAAAACTACCAAAAAGAGACCAGAAGACCGAAAGAAAGCAATCATCGATTTGGAGAAAACACACACACACACTCACCCCCAAAACAAGCTCAAAATCATCAGAATAATCCAGAAAAAAATCATCAGAACCGGATCATTCACAGAAACAAAACCATCAAAACGGCCACAAAACCGTGAATAAAAACCAAGCAAAAAAAACAAAGAAAAATTACCAGATCGAAACCTCCCCGCTTGGATTTCGTCGATCGTCGAGAAAGGAACACCTTCGCACACCGATCAATCCGATCGTAAGATCTACAACATCTCCAACAACGCATGCATTACCAAAACCCTAATCATCCAAGACCTAAATGAAACTATAAAGGAGAAAAGAAGAGAGGATTTCCACGGATATCAAGAGGAAGATCGAGAGACCAAAGAGGTCAAGGACGAGAGAGAGAGAGAGAGAGAGATTCTCAAGGCATTACCTGAAGAGAAGAAGAAGAAGAAGAACAACAACAACAGCGACAGAGAGCGGTGTCACTCTCTCACTCGCTCTTTCACTTCGCGGCTTGGGCTGATGCTCCCCGTCATTTATATAGAGGCCCTTAATACGGTGATGATAACTCGAATGGCGTTACTTCTATGCGTCATCACCTCTCATATATATATATATATATATATATTGGCGGTTTCACGCATCTAATCAGAAGTTGCCACGTCATCTGTTACCACTGATAAAACAGAGTGCGAGACACTGAAAACTCCGTGGGGCCCACCGGTGATGAGCTGTTCTGCGTTGAATTGTTGACAAGTGTGAGGGCGTGTGTGCGATAGCCTGCCTGGCTAGCCTTGGGAAGCGAGTTCTTTTAATGTTCGGACACTTTTACCCTTTTGGAATAAATAATTATATATATATATATTCGATATCAACAAATGTTTATTATTAATGAAATTATATAATTAAACTAAATTTTGATAAAATAAAAAGATCTTTTTCTAACTCTGTTTGAAAAGAAATTTGAAACTTCTAAAACCAAACGGTGTACATATGGCCTTGATTTAATTTGTTTACTTTATTATATTAACAAGTTTAATTTGAATGAATTCTTGTGTAATATATATATATATATATATAAGTGTTTTTAAATGAGATGAATTTACTTCGTTCAAATTTAAATAAAAATAAAATGCTTTTTTTTATTTTTTCAATTATCAAAATTGCTTCATAAAACCCAAACTAAATTATATATATTACCTGTACATGACTAAATATTTCAATTAAAATGTTTTGCGTTTTGTGCGTTATATATACATAATATATATAATTATGATTAAATATGGATAAATTGAATTGAAACAAGAGAAAATTTAGAGGAAGGAACCGACAATATCCTAAGGGCATTATTGATATTTTACTCTGTGTATTTTATTCCTCAAGATAATTTAACTGTGCTTTTGTCGTATAGAATAAAATTAAAATCGTAACAACACAACTAATTTTTTGTTTTATTTTTGTTTTTTGATAAAAATGACAACCGATGTTTTTGTTTTATGTTTAATGAGTGTAAAACATAACAAATTTATTAACTTTGTCGTCTATTAGACAAAAACTATAATTTTACCAAGCCAGTTTATTGATTTTATCCAATATTAATTGATACAATATAAATTTTTTGTATATTTTTTTATTCAAACACATACAAGATAAACTCTTTTGTTTTCTGAACTATTTAATATATATCCTCAAAATATATATATATATATATATATATATATATATATATATAATTGAGGCCAGCTTCTTGAACGTTCATATAATATAAATCAATAGATATTTATTATTAGTAGTTCATTTTAATCTAACGGTAATGTAACTTTTTGTTTTATTTTTGTTTTTTTTATAAAAATGACAACCGATGTTTTTGTTTTATGTTTAATGAGTGTAAAACATAACAAATTTATTAACTTTGTCGTCCACTAGACAAAAACTATAATTTTACCAAGCCGGTTTATTGATTTTATCCAATATTAATTGATACAATCTAAATTTTTTGTATATTTTTTTTATTCAAACACATACAAGATAAACTCTTTTGTTTTTTGAACCATTTAATATATATCCTCAATATATATATATATATTGAGGCCAGCTTATATATATTGAGGGCAAATTCTTTAACGTTCATATAATATAAATCGATAGATATTTATTATTAGTAGTTCATTTTAATCTAACGGTAATGTAATTTTTTGTTTTATTTTGTTTTTTTGATAAAAATGGCAACCGATGTTTTTGTTTTATGTTTAATGAGTGTAAAACATAACAAATTTATTAACTTTGTCGTCCATTAGACAAAAGCTATAATTTTACCAAGCCGGTTTATTGATTTTATCCAGTATTAATTGATACAATCTAAATTTTTTGTATATTTTTTTTATTCAAGCACATACAAGATAAACTCTTTTGTTTTTCAGTTCGCTGAACTATTTAATATATATCCTCAATATAGGTTTTTTTAAGAATGTTCATATAATATAAATTTATAGATGTTTATTATTAGCTGTCCATTTTAATCTAATAGTAATGGTTCAAAGGTAGGCTTTTTATCTCTAATTCATAATTTCAAGAAATAGGAGAAATGTGGGCCTTAGTAACAAAGGTATCTAATAGCTGTTAGACGATAATCTAACTGTTGGTAAAGAGATATCCATAGAATTGATTTATAAAGACATACATAGTTGATAAATTATATATATATATATATATACCATCTAGAAGGTTTTTAAATTTAAAATCTAAAAACGTTTAATGTAGTCATTGGATTTACATCAAACAGTTACAATTAATTCAGACTCAGTGACAAACAGTATCATGCAGTATTAAACATAGTGTTAAACAGTGCAAAACACTAAAATATATATATATATAATACTTTATAAAATACTCATATAAATAATAGTGACTTGATTATGAGCCAATAACTCCCGATCAATCTTTTTAATAAATAATAATCTAGGTATATATAAACTGTAATAACTTGATTACTTTTAGACCATGATTGTTATACATAATCCTTGCAAAATGAAACTATAAAACACTCTTTTGTCATCAAGTTTTACATATACACATATTTTGGATAAATTTATAAAGTTAATTTATTTGATTTTCTATGCACACCCTCGGAAGTTTGAAATTGCGTGTATACATATGGAGGGCATGCACGCTGAAACAATGTAAAAATATATGCAGACTTTTATAATGGGTGCTGTATTGTAGTTTTGATTCATTTTAATACGTGGAAAAAAATAATTATATCTAATATTCATCTATCTTAACAATGCCACCATGGTTAGACTCAAAGCATTTCACATAATTAATAATTATAGTTTAATGAATTTTAAATTTAATAGATAATTATATTTCTGCAACGTCTAGATTAATAAGAATATTTAAATTAAATTTATATCACACTTCTGAGAATATCAAAATTTGGATAATACTTTTAAATAAAACACGGAATGGCTTCTATAGAAAAATAAATATATAAATTTAATTGTTGATGTAGATACATAACTTTTTGCTTGTCATGATCACTAGAAATTATGATTGTCAATATATATATTTTAAGGTTGATGAAATTAATGTACATGTACTATGATGCATCACCGTCTGTGTCAAGGGACAGTAGGTGAGGTAGGGACTGGACAATAATTTCACACATATGTGATTATTGAAATACATGTATATACTATTTAGTAAATAACATTTTTAAAATAATATTGACAAATATTAATTATTATTTTTGAAAGTATATAATTTTGATGTTGAGATATTTAATATTGCTAATATTAATTAATTTATTTTTATCTTTAAAAAATCTGCAAAATTATATATATATAAAATCCCTAAGAAGTTTTATCACGACAGCACAAGAGAGTAAAAAGAGTAAAAATGAACAAATTTATAAAACTAAAAACCAATATTCTATTTTTTATTTACCTGGAAAACCTAAAAAATATGGAAAAATTAAAATACGATGAATAGTTTTAATATAATAATATTTGATTATATAATTTTAAGTATTAAATGAATTGCATGTCGGGTTGGGCCGTTATAGTGGCCCCATTTACAATTGGGTTCATTGGGTAACACGTGAATGATGGCATTACATTCCGCACCAGAAAATCAATAAATAAATGATCACGTGCGTAGATTGCACGTGATGCCCAAACTAGTGAATACAAAGTTTATTTATTTATTTTTAACCAAATATGATAAACACCAGTTAAAAATGTGAAAAAAAAGAAAGCTCAACAATATGTTTATCCTCATTTTACATAAATTTTGAATTTAATTTGGTTTTTTTTTAAATAAATACTATGCACAATCTGATATCAAAAGATTATGAAATTGATGGTGGAGCATAAAGTTTATCACTCTAAATAACTTTTTTTTTTAAATCTAATAATAAGAATAAACTTTATGTTTGATGTGGAAATGATTTTTTGGATTTATTGCTGAATTGGAAATTTTTTTGTGCATTTATTTTTAAAATTAAGATTTTTTGTCCATTTGTTTTCAAAATTTTCTCTAAAGTTGGAACGAGTAATAAATAAACAGTGATGACAGGTAACAACACAACACACTGAAATATTTGTATAAAAAAGATACATTAAAATATTACCTACTAATTAAGGTTTAATTAGAGTAGGAGAATATCACACAATACTATTAAGTGGTTTTGTTACTAAACCTGTGGATAGGAGCCCTTGTCAAGAATATAATAATAATATTTAGAAATGATTTTTAGGTGCAGTTTGGTTGGGGTTAATTGGGAATATGGACTTTATAATTTTACAATAACTTGTTTGATAATCTCACATTGTACCCTATAATATATTTTAAATTCATATTTTTAATTATATCTATAATAATTTAGCAACTCGCTGTGAAACAAGATATATTTTTATGTGAAAATATATCTATCCAAATATTTATTTCAATGAAGATAAAAATGATTTGAAATCCATTTTTTTTCTTCAAATATAAAACTAAAGAAAAGTTTTATATTTATTTAAAATAAGTAAGTTTGCTTTAATTAACATTAAAAAAATTAACTATATTAAAATTAATTTATTTAATAACAACAAATTTTTATTATTAAAATTTTTTTAATAATTATTTCAAAATATTATAACTTTTCATATTTGACGCATAATATCTTAGTAAAAAAATAATTTATAATAAAAATTTCTTAAATAATTAAATATGATAATATTATATTCTAACCGTATGTCAATCATATATAAATTACACACATTTCAATTAACATACGGAATCATATTCTTATTTATCATATTTTTATATAATATTTCGCGAATTATGACACCTCTATTCTTAATTTCAGTGATTATTTTTTTAATTTGTTTTCCAAGCCGCGAAAATTTCGAATCGCTCCCGAGCTCTCGCCGATCTAGCCTTCTCAGGCCCCAAGAGCGCCGATCTCCGAGCTAGGGTTCCTGGAAATGGCGGCGGAGCAGGGGCAGTGGGTGCTGATGGCGACGGCCAGGTCCCCGACCAACATAGCGGTGATCAAGTACTGGGGCAAGCGTGACGAGGCGTTGATCCTTCCAATCAATGAAAGCATCAGCATCACTCTCGATCCTGATCACCTCTCCGCCACCACCACTGTCGCCGTCAGCCCTAGCTTTGATCGTGACCGGATGTGGCTCAATGGCAAGGTTTATTTATTTTCTCCAATTTTGTTCTTTTAGTCGATTTTTTTCTCCGTAGCAGCACTTTTTTTTTTGGGTCGGTGTTTCACGTCCCCCTCCCCGCGCTATTGGGGACTCAAATCAAATGCCTTGTATGCTTTGGGCTTTCCTGATTGTCTTGTGTTTTTGCTGAGATTGGTTGGTTTTCTGTATATAGCCCATCTATATATAGGGATATATTTTACTTTTAACGTATTATTTATCTAAGTCATTGACTCAGAGAGCGCAAAAAATCATATTTTCTTTGTTATTCGCAAAGTGCTTAGAGTCATGTCTTTTATTTATCTGGTTCTGTACTGAATTTGAACCATATTGTTGCTCATTAGCTCACAGAATTGAGAGAATTCCCAAAGTTCTCCTCTTTTACTTATTTGTTTATTTAGAATTTCTTGCAGTTTGCAGTATTTTTTTGTTTATATTCTGGTAAATGTAGGAAATTTCGCTAGATGGAGGGAGGTTCCAGAGTTGTCTCAGGGAAATTCGTGGACGTGCTGAGGATGTTGAAGACGAGAAGAAGGGAATTCATATAAGGAAGGAAGATTGGGAGAGATTGCATGTACACATTGCTTCCTATAACAACTTCCCTACTGCTGCAGGATTGGCTTCTTCAGCAGCAGGCTTTGCTTGTCTCGGTAATGTGCAGATCTATGCATGCTAATTATTCATGATGGAGGCAGAGATATTTCATTCTCATGAATTTGTTAAGGATCAGTGCCTGTGTGTTGTTTGGCATTATTTGATGTGTTTTATCTAAAATTTTGTGCTTGTTCATTTTTTTCAGCTTTTTCCCTTGCAAAGCTTATGAATGTGAAGGAAGATTGTGGTGAGCTTTCTGCAATTGCAAGGTAATATGTTTATCTTGTTATTGCTCGTGAGTCCTAGATGGAACTCTGTTGGCTTGCCCAACATCATTTTGGAAGCCATTCTCTCTGGGAAGTGAAAACTTTGCTCATTAACTTACACTTAATGGGACTAACTTGCAGGCGAGGATCAGGGAGTGCATGCCGTAGTTTGTTTGGTGGATTTGTTAAATGGACTATGGGAAATGTATGGTTATGAGTGTAATATTTAAGTCGACAAAGTTTGCAAAGCGCTGCCGGTCTAACATAATATTTCAGGTAGCTGATGGAAGTGACAGCATTGCAGTTCAACTTGCCAATGAAGCACATTGGGATGACCTGGTTGTTATCATAGCAGTGGTATGTGGTTGTGTCATGTGGTCTATGACCTAAAAAAAAATTTTTCTCAAATATTTGAAAGCATTTGCATTGTGGTGCAAGCTGCTTGTTGTTATACTTCAATTAGCTCTTCTAGCATTGGACTGATGCCTGCATGAATTTTACCCATATAAATATGACACTTATAAATTTCTTTTAATAAATGTTGAAAATCCAGGTGAGCTCAAGGCAGAAGGAAACAAGTAGCACCTCTGGTATGCGTGAGAGTGTTGAAACAAGCTCGCTTTTGCATTACAGGGCCAAGGTAATTTATATCAGTCATCTGCATGGCCATTTGGTTCAATTTGAGCTTCCTTTTCAGTAATAGTAGTATATTATTTAATTCCATGGCCAACTGGAAAAGTTGGAGATCTTAGTAACTAATGAAGTTCAATCTTGGCTTCTGTCAAACATTAAATAACAAGGCTGGATAGCAAGCTGGTTCATTTAGTTCATTGTTCTATCCTGCAATTTCAGGGGGTGGTCCCTAGTCGAATTTTGCAAATGGAGAAAGCTATTAGCTGTCGTGATTTTGCAACTTTTGCCAAGTTGACCTGTGCAGACAGTAATCAGTTTCATGCAGTATGCTTGGATACTTCTCCTCCTATATTCTATATGAATGATACTTCTCACAGGCATGATCTGTTTTTTAAGCTCGGAATGTGTTTCTGTTGTCATGGATTTTTGGAACCTATTTTTTGTTGTAACATGCTGATTACGTTGCAGGATAATCAACCTTGTTGAGAAGTGGAACCAATTTGAAGGAGCACCACAGGTTTGGGCATTTATTATAACTCTAGATATTATTTAATTGAGCTTAAGATTGTCACCATAAATGCAAGCAGTCTAGAATACATGACACAGCTTGTATTTTCCAATAGTTTCAGTAGATCAAGTAGAGTTTTTTCAATTTATTCAGTCTGCCTTTGTGAATGTTCTGCCATTTTTCTTCTTGAGGTACTTATAACCTTTTTTCTTTTAGTTTCCAAATTCTTGCTTGTTTTGTAAAGTTAGCAGAGGGGGCTCTTCTTAATCATCTTAACATTTAGAACATCTTGTTGAAACCTTTTCATTTATTTTTTTTCAAAATCCTGATAGTTTTAACTGAGGAATCTGCACCATATGCAGGCCTACAAAATT
This sequence comes from Dioscorea dumetorum, assembly GCA_902712375.1. Taxonomy (NCBI): domain Eukaryota; kingdom Viridiplantae; phylum Streptophyta; class Magnoliopsida; order Dioscoreales; family Dioscoreaceae; genus Dioscorea; species Dioscorea dumetorum. Next base: position 7,520,689 of record CACTHL010000739.1, read on the forward strand.
TGCATTAGGTTACTCAATTTACTTCATAGTTTAGAAACTATAAAGTTTGTGTTAGTTCACTGGAACAAACTGGTTTGTCAGTTGAATTGTCCTCGAATCTCTTTTCACTTGAAGAAAGGAGTTTTGATACTGAATCTCATGATCATTGTGCTTCATGTATTCTGGCAATGTCCATATCGGAGTTATCTTGTTTTCTGCCATTTCTGAACGGAGTTATAGATTTTTCACCATGACACTATATATAGATTTTGATGGTCATTTCAATTTTACCATTAACAATAAAGCTAGGTTTGGTAATCATATTTATTTTTTGCACAACAGGTAGCCTATACATTTGATGCAGGACCCAATGCTGTGTTGATTGCTAAAAACCGAAAAACTGCAAGCCTTCTGCTTCAGAGGCTACTTTTTTACTTTCCCCCACCCTCAGGCAGTGAATTAACAAGGTCTGAATGTCTATAGACTACTGGTTGCCTATCTTCTGCCCATGCATAGAAAATTTCATCTGATTCCTTATTTTCTCTAATCTTTTTAGCTATTTGTTGGGGGACAAATCGATCCTGCAAGAATCTGGTCTGCAGTCCATGAAGGATGTTGAAGCTTTGCAGCCCCCTCTTGAAACCAAAGACAAGCCATTGGTTCAAAGGTATGTCGGAGATGTCAGTTATTTCATCTGCACTAAGATTGGCAGAGGCCCAGCATTGCTTGCGGACGAAGGTCAAGCCCTGCTTAGTTCTGAAACCGGGCTTCCGAAGTGAGTTAATTCCCTAGAATAACCATAAACAATGGCATTCCCTTAATAAAGTCATCAAAGTGTATCTTTTATTAGTCAGCCCATTCGGGTGTTCTCTGAGCTATGTTGTAATTTGGTGAACCGAATCTTGTTGGTACTGAGAATTGAGTGTTCTATTTAGTGACGCTGTAGTTATTCAATTTGTTTTAATCCTCACTGTTATCAACAGTGGAAATAAAACCATTTAGAGAGGACTGAAGAAAATTAGAATGAGAAAATAGTTGAGATTTATGTAATAGGGATTGTTTTCCTTGTCATTGCAAATGACAACACAAGCACCTTTCCTTTATTCTGTTTCACTAGCCAATTAATCATTCTTGGAGTTGTTAATGCAATATATTTCTGTCTCTCTTTTTCTGCTTTACCCCCACCATTTCAGTAAGAGGTTCTGTCGCAAGGTTTAATTTATTGTGTATAAGGACTGAATTGCTTTTGAATCAAATATATATATTTTTTCATCAATTGTGCCATTAAATTCAAATTTTAGAGCACTCTTATACCTGAACCAAGATTGATGGGAGTGGTGATGCCATGGACTCGGTTCCGTGGGATTTAAGACGGAACCGAGACGTGGCATCACCACCCCCACTCGATTGGGATCCAAATTAAAACTTTTTTTTATTATAATATATAGTTAAGGGTAATTTGGTAAATTTGCATAGTTTATTTTTCCTCTCCCCTTCTTCTATCATCCTGTAATCTCTTTTTTCTTTCCCCTTCTTCTCCGTTCACTCCGTCAACAGCCATAAAGTTGCACAAGGTTTCGATGTTGAACTTCAGATATTGTTGCAATCTCAGCCATAAACTGGTGTTTTCCATGGCGAGATGCTTCTAATAATTGTTTCACTGCCACTACTCTTCCATCAGAAAGCTTTCCGTGAATCAATAATCATGCTTAATGCAATTAGCATTTGCATTTAATGCCTTGCTTGTTTGGAGGTTTTAGAAGGTATGGTATGGTATGGTTTTATGCAAAACCTTGTTTGGATGGAGGGTTTTATGCATGGTATGGTTTAAGAGGGTAAAATGGACGTTTGAGAACCTCCATTTTACCCCCACTTCTCAACCCTCCAAAATGGGGGGTTGGGAGGGTTTTGGTTTTTTATTGGACCAAAATACCCTTTTACATTTTAGATAATTACTAACATGCCCTACATTATACTAACATGTTATTTTAATTTTGGTTTGCATTAAGAAGTTTGAATGAAAAAGTTTTAGCATTTATGGCTATAACTTAATTGTAATAAATAAAAATATTATTAAAAAATTATGTTTAGCATGTATGTAATTTAAGATTTAAAGGGTATTTTCGTAATCTTAACGTGGTTTAAAAACCTTCCTTTACTATACCCTTATCCCAAATAAGGTATGGTTTACAACCTTAGATACCATACCTTACCATACTTTACCATATTTTATAAAACTATCCAAAACCTTCAAACAAGCAAAGCAGATACACATTTTCAGTGAATCAATAAAAGTTAACTAACCTTATAAACATATCCAAATCCTCATTGTCCAAGTTTATTATCAGGATTAAAGTCTCTTGTAGCATTCCTCACTTCAGCAACACTTATTCCTAGCAAGTCTGCAACATTGAGCTTGAAAGTCATGAGCGCTCGTCTTATATTAATTTAAATTCATGCAAGCATGATATCTGCCAAAAAAATGATAAACCTTGATCATCACTGCTTAGCTTTCTCTTCCTTCTCCATATAAAGATTCCAAAGAATGCAATTAGTCCTAAACACAGCTGCAACTGCAATCCCTACAGCCAACCCTGTGTGGTTCTTTGATGAAGCAGATGGTGGTTCATTGCTTACAGAAAAATCGATGTATAGCGGAGTGAATAGAGAAGAAGGGGAAAAGAAAGAGGGGAAAGAGGGCGGCCTTCTGTTTCTCGGCTTCTTCAACGGCTGACGACGGCTGCTTGACGGAATGAATGGAGAAGGAGAAAGGAAAGAGGGGAAAGAGGGGAAAGAAGGATTACAGGATGATAGAAGGGGAGAGGAAAAATAAACTATGCAAATTTACCAAATTACCCTTAACTATATATTATAATAAAAAAAAGTTTTAATTTGGATCCCAATCGAGTGGGGGTGGTGATGCCACGTCTCGGTTCCGTCTTAAATCCCACGGAACCGAGTCCGTGGGATCACCACTCATATTGATGGACCATCCCATATTTTTCCCTCGTTAATATTAAATTGTGAAATTGGAACTTTTGTCAAAATTTAAATTGAGAAAGATTATACCCAGTGAATTTATCACCTTGCTACAAAGAGGTTGTAATAGACTTCTTACGTTTACCTCTTGCATTTTTACCACTTTTATAGTTTTTTTTTTTTGTTCATCCACCACCCATGGTCATCCTTCATAGATCTGGCATCCAACACTTGAGGATCCATCAACTTTCTGGCTAGAGCTAGCTATTTGTTGGTGGATTTGATTTGAGCGAAACAACCGTGTTCCTTTCCCTCATATTTCTATTGTCTTTAAAAATCAATTACATGAGTTTCTCTTGGATCAATGTAGCTTCAAAATCTAAAGATGTATTTAGATTGCGGAATGAGAATGAGAATGAAAAGAATGGGAATGATAAAAGAATAGTTATGTTAATGAAAACTGTGAAGAATAATTCATTGAGGATGTGAAAAATAAAAAAAGAAAATATGATAAAATTATCTTGTGTACAAATAAATAGTATTTAAATATTATTTATGATAATTTTTAATTTGCGAAAAATTGTGTGTATATTCTCTACTTAAATTATTACCCATATTGATTGAATAATTTACGTCAATTATTAATTTATTATTCATTTTAATTATTATAATTAAGTATTATAAATAAATATTTTGTGTATTGATTTTTTTTTAAAAATAAACTTAGAATGACCCAAACTTCTTCATTTTGAAATTTATTATTTATTTTTAATAATTATAATAAAATATGTACATTAAATTGGTCACATTAATAATTATTAATGTATTTCTTATAATCAATGTCTAAAACAAGGATTTTTTTTTAAAAGTATATATATATATATATATATATATATATATATATATATATATATATATATATATATATATATATAAGTGGCTAAAGCACATACAGAAAAATAGAACAGATTGACTCACAAATATGTTTTACTTCATGTAACGAAACATGAAGAAAATACACTTCCATCAAGTAATCAAAACACAAAGTAAATATGGGGGTAAACTTGTCATTTCCTTGCTATTCCTCCCCATTAACCCCAAATATGGGAGTAAGGGAATCCAACTGGTTAAGACCTATATGGGATTCGATTCCATTCCGCTGCACGTGCATCTAAATGAGTAACAACCTAAAAAATAAAGGTCAAGGTGAGGGTGCATGTCTGAGAGCTGTGAGCATGAACTGTGGGTGGTCCCAACGCCCACTTGTGCGTGGGCCCCACAAGCCGTAGTCGAGACGTGTGTACGCCCCTGTCTTAGTTTAGCGGACCCATTAAAGGTTTCGTTCTTCTTTTTTTTTTTTTTGAAAAATATGGATAAACCACAAATTTATTGAAGAAGAACAACGGAGAAAAACAGAGAAGTCTTTTCACCAGTAGTGAGAAGAAAGAAGAACAGGAAAAGGAAAAAACATAATAAAAAGAAGATAAAGATACTAGGCAGACGGAAGACACCGCATGGCATCTCAGGTTTGCCTAAAGAGCTGGTGAGATCTACTCCTGAACGATGTTGAGATCAGAGTCGCCGGTTTGATCTGCAGCCCGTGCGCTGAAGAAATGAAGAGATCGCTTTATTTTCCGAGAAGCTTCATTAAGGTGCTGCTGTTGACTGTCAGAGGCTGTTAAAAACCAAGTGCAAAGCATGTTAGCAGCTTTAAAAATGATTCTAAAAAAGATAGAGCTTTTGATTGAAAAATGGGAAAATTTCTTTCGAGCCAGATATTCCACAGGATTGCTCTAGAGGTGAGATCCCAAAGATAACGAAGATTATGAGGAAGAGAGGGTAACCAGGATGTCCAGATAGAAGGGATTGATTCTGGTAAGGAGTAAGATTCTAGGACTTGGGAAAAAAAAGACCAGATTCAATTTGAGAAAACACAATCAAGAAAAAGATGATTCAGGGTTTCAGAGGTGTTATGGCAGAGGACACATGTGTCTGTTGAGATATGAGAGTTGCATCCTTTCTTGAAAAGATTTGAAAGGGTAAGTATTTTATCCTCGCCAGCGAGCCAGCAAAAGAGAGTTATTTTGCTAGGACAACGGATTTTCCAAAAGGAAGAGTAAAGTGAACTGCGTATTCCACCATCAATGAGGAATTTGTAGAAACATTTAACTGTGAAATTTCCACTTTTATCTAGAGCCCAGGTGTGAAGATCTTCAAGGTGACTGGAGCAATCAGGGATGATTTCTAGGATGGGAGATATCAAATCTAAAGAGGCTGAATGGAAGAGAATCTCTGGCGAGGATAAAATAAAGACCTATTTTCATTCTATGATATTAAAAAATCAAAAACTTCAATCTAAAAACTACGTGATTATAGTGATTGCCCTCCTACCATGAGCACTGGTTAAGACTCTAATCATCTGATAACGTGTTAGGCAAGTGGTCACCATGCCCTTATTCAACCCCTCCTATCTCTTTTATTATTCTTTTTTTCATGTCTCGTGCTCGTGGGAATAATATATATATATATATATATATATATATATATATATATATATATATATATATATATATATATATATATATATATATATATATTTTTTTTTTTTGCCCATCTCATTTTTAGTTTGGGTTTTTTTTTTGCTCTTATTTTTTTAAAATACATATATATACTTTTGTGGTTTTTTAAAATGTTTATTTTTATTTCTAATGAATTAACGTGGTTATCCATTTTTTTTTTTTAAAGAAAATTCATAATTCATGCATCACATACTATAATACCCAACGTTGTAGTGAATTCCATCTAAACCATTTATTTTTATTTTATTTCTAAAAAAGCTTACTCACTTTATCACATATATACCTCCACATTTTAATAATAATAAAGATGCTATGCCAACTTTTCATATTTGCTGTGCACTCAAATCTTGGATTATAATAAGCTAGCATTAATTAGTCTAATTAGTGCTCTGGTGGAGGCCTCTTTATGCTTCCTCCATCCCTAATTCCCTGACAAAGAATATAATTTATATATATAACCATTAATAGCATCCTCCCTGTCATAGAAAATCTTATAATTAGTAAGGTTCCATCATCCAACAAGACAAAAAGTTAAAAACTGAGACATGCATTCTCCTCTTTTTCATAAGTAGAAAAACAAAAGATGGAAACAATTGCCCTAAATGATTACCTTCTAGCAAGCTACTTGTCAAAATATTTGGTATGTCTTTAAAAAAAAAAGGAAAAAAAAAAGAAAAGAAGAAAAGGCAAGGTTCCATATATAAGGTCCCACAGAACTATTAAAAAGAAATAACAAAACCAAGGAAAGATGGACAACAAAATACCACCCTCTCTACTCCTGCCATACAAATTTCACCAACTTTTTATCTTTATTCCATAGTGATTGAAAGGAAAAGCCTAACAATGCAACAAGTGAAACCTAGAAAATATATATTCACTTATGAAGTGACACTATTTAAAGAGATAACAGAGTGAAAGAAAGTTAGAGAGAGATTCTTAAGGTCCCACATATAGAGCAAGGTTCGCTTTCCTATCTTGAGAATAATAATGAAGATCTCTAGCTTGGTTGGCCTTTGAAAACTAATTAAACAAGGTTGTTGTGGGTCTTGCTTCATTGGAGGCTATAAAAGGACCCCCCTTTTATGCATGTTTTTATGACTATCATAGGCATAGGCTTATATAAGGGATATATATATAGTTCCCTTAATTTCTTAGGAGAGGAGCTAAGGCCATGGCAAGAGTGTTGGAGCCTCTCATTGTTGGGAGGGTCATTGGAGAAGTCTTGGACTTCTTCAACCCAAGTGTCAAGATGACTGTGACCTACAGCACCAACAAGCTTGTTTGCAATGGCTTTGAGCTCTACCCTTCAGCTATCCTTAATAAACCCAGGGTTGAAGTTCAAGGAGGTGATCTTAGGTCCTCCTACACTTTGGTAAATTAATTTCTTTATTATATATATATATATATATATATATATATATATATATATATATATATATATATATATATATATATATATATATATATATAAACATACTTAATATTCAAAAACTACATAATTCCTTATCATTGTTTTCTATCAATCTATCTATCTATCTATCTATCATGTGTTTCAGGTGATGACTGATCCTGATGTGCCAGGCCCTAGTGATCCATACTTAAGGGAACACTTACACTGGTTAGTCATATAATATATATATATATATGTTCACTACATATATTAATCTACGTATGCATGCATGCAATATTATCTAATTAATCTACGTGCATGGCCGCCGACCATCTTAATTTGTAGGATTGTGACAGACATTCCGGGCACAACTGATGCTTCATTTGGTATGTACTTAATTATTTTTATTTCTATCTGTTAATGATTAATTTGACAAAGAATAAAGAACATTACATTTTGGTTTATTTTTATATTTTAAGTTTGTTTTTTAAGTGTTATTAAATAAGAACACACAGGGAGGGAAATGGTGAGCTATGAGAGTCCAAGGCCAAACATTGGGATCCATAGGTTTGTGTTTGTTCTTTTCAAGCAGAAGAAGAGGAGGACGGTGGTCATTCCGGCGACCAGGGACCAGTTCAACACTCGCCGTTTCGCCGAGGACAATGACCTTGGCCTTCCGGTCGCCGCCGTCTACTTTAATGCTCAGAGGGAGACCGCTGCCAGGCGGCGCTAGCTGAATTATTCTTCTGTCTAGCTATTGTGTTAAGTAATTGGAGAGATTAATTTGAAGTTGATTAATTTCAGGACTTTCATCATATCCAATGTTTTACTTTAATTAATGTTTTCTCAACCGAATAATCTCAAAACTACGATGACAATTTTATTGAGAGATAAATTTAATTATAAATGTCTAATTATATAATTAAATAACATTAGTAGTCGCTACATAATATTTATGGTTTTTTGTCAAAAGACATTTGGTTAATTAAAGGCACTAAATGGTTAAAGACATTTGCCGGCCCGTAATAGTGATACTAACATCTGCTTCTTGTTTTTGTCAAAAAGAAATATATTAATAATGAATAATTAAAAGTATTAGGTTTTCAACAACTCTACAGAAAAATGAACATATTTTATATAAATAATGATATAAAGAATGAATAATCCAACTTATATAGCATTCACCTCTTAGGTACCACAGCACCAGCATCTCCTCCAATCCAGTTTATTGATGATTCCATATCTTTACAGTCCTTTTCCACCGTTGGCGGATTCTGCAGCATCACTTTTTAAAATAAATAAATAAATAAATCAGGATTTATTAAAAAAAATTCAACACAAAAATCAGAAAATACAAATAAAAAGTGATAAATTAAGCACACCAAAAATAAAGTAAGAGTACAAAATAAACTACAAAATAAAAACAACAGAAATAAAAGAAAAAAATTTCAACTGCGTATCACCATTAGAAACTGAGTGTGCGTTTGGCTCGCGGAATAGGAATGGAGATAGGAATGGGGGTAATAGAGGGAGTAATGGGAATGGGAGTAATGAGGAGGGGAATGGTAATGAAAACTGTGTTTGGTTGGAAGGATTGGTCATTGGGAATGTAAAAAGTAAATAAGATAGATAGATGTCAATTACCTTTTTACCCTTATAGCAAAAAAATTTATTTATATTTGTTTAATGTTTTCAATTAGTAATATTCACATTATGAATTACTTAAATTAATTAATATTTTTAAATTTGATTAATAATTCAATTAAATTATTTTTTTAATTTTTAAATGTCAATTTTGTTGCATAATTTAATTAGAAAATCCCAAATTTAGAAATATTAAAAAAATATTAATTAATTTAATTGAATTATTAATTAATATAAATTACTTAATTAAAAAAAATATTAAAAAAATTTTGTTCTAATTGAATTATTAATTAATATAAATTACTTAATTTCAATCCAATTTAGAAATATTAATTAATTAATTTAGAAATATTAATTAATTAATTTAGAAATTGACAAAATTGACATTTAATAATTACGCAACAAAATTAATAATTTAAATTAATAATTCAATTAAATATTAATTAATTAATTTAGAAATATTAATTAATTAATTTCTAAATTTGATTAATAATTCAATTAAATTACTACAAAATACCTCCCAAATAGCATAAAACAAAAAATGAAAAAAAGTAATAGGTATTTGGTATAGTAGGTGTGGGTAAAAAAGTAATTACATATGGGGAATGAGTTATTACTCTGGTGGGGGTAATGATTCCACTCTGGTGGAATCATTACCCCACAAAATACACCCCAAACAAAGTAATGGGATTGTGTAAGTAATGATTACTCCAGCTGGGGTAATCATTACCCCCATCCAAACACACACTGAGGTCTGGGAGTTGATCTATTAACTTTTAACTTTTTTTTTTTTTTCAAATAGTGATTAATCTATTTTTATGAAAAAAAAATGAATAATATTGTTTCTGCTGCTTTTAACGCATGAGTTTGTTGTGTTTCTGAGATCATGAGGGGTACTATTGAGATCGAATGTTTTGATATTATCAAGCAGACGTCTGTTCCGAAGACTATGAATTTTCATTGCAGTGACAATTATAAATGGTACTTAATGTTGTTATTATGACGTGTCGCTTGGGAGGAGGATATAGGGGTACCTGCCCATTGGGGCTCTCTGAATCCGCATCTGCTACCTAGATATATATTTATAGATTCATGTCCTTTTGTGTTTTTTCTCAGGCTTTGGATTCTGAGCTCCATGTGTGTGTGTGTGTGTGTGTGTCTGTGTGTCTGTTTGTTTTTAGGTGCTTTCTTCTTTCACACACTCTCCTTCAAATTTCATCAAGTGGAAATGAATGACTTGTGCTACTCTGCACTATAACTCACTGTTTTTGGTTATGTACTGTTGTTGCATTCATTCCTAGGGATAAGAGAAAAGGAGTTTTATTTTTTTTAATTTCATTTTTATAATCTTTTTTAAAATATGGGAAGAAAGATTGTGTTCATATTAATTTTTGTTTTATTAACTGATGTAAGAGTGTTAACTCTATTGCAAGCAATTGAGCTTGAAGGAATGAACAAGTTTCTTTTTCTTTTTTTATGTATAAATAGAGACATATTTACCAATCACAATTTTCAAATTTGAAGGAATGAATTATCTGCAAGCATTAATGAACGCATTATTGCTAGAAGAGATCTCAAATGGGACACAGATTATTTGAACAAATGGAAGTCATTTCTGCTCCAGCTGTTAATAGAAAAATGTTAATTTATTAATGATAGCTGATGTAATAATAAGATAAATACACAAGAAAAGTTGCAGTAAGAGTGCGTGCATTGTATATATTCCACATGGCGCAAGGAAATCTCTATGGTGTATTTCAAATGTATCATCAGCACAAAGGCAAAAAAAATCTCAGTTTTATTTGCCTCTAGAGTTCCTTGGTTTCATTTGAATGCTGGTCTTTCTGGGTCCACATGTTCACAAGAAAAGAATCGATGATAATCTGCGACAAAAAGTAATACATTTATGCAACTAAAGAAGAGAGGTTTTGATTGAGATATGTCAGTAGTCGAATTTCTAAGCAGGTTTAGAGAGAAAGAGGCTAGAGAAATTACCTGGATGATGTGAGAAGCAACACAAGGAAGGATCAGTAATCCAGATTCACCAAGTGCTCCCTTGAGCTGCTCGACGACAGCAACCATCACAGGCAAAGTTTTCTGACGTATGAAATCGAAATATCACATAATGACGGTAAATTTAGTTGAACAAAGGCAGTAGAACTCTAAACAAAGGAGTAAATAGGACTGCAAATTTAAAAATTGTTTTCATAATGTTAACTTGTTAAGCAGTCAAGTATTGATTTTGCCTCACAATGTCTCCTCATGTGAAGATACTTCAGACAATAGAAACAGTGCAAATAATACCTGACTGGCAACAATGATGACAGCAAGTGCATTAACTTTCTTTGAAAAAACTGACTGCGAACCAGAAAGAGCCGAGAGGCTCCACACCGCAAGTGTGTTCAGTGCCAACAGAGCAAGATGTAAGAGTCTGCAAACAGTGAAGAAAAATTATAACATACACATCAGTACCTACAGAAAATGCAGTAACTTTTCTCTTTTCATTTGAAATGTGCACTCAAGGAGTGAAAACATAAAAAGAGCAAAGCTGACAAATAACATACGCCCCCAAACTAATAGCAATGGCAAAAGAAGTTGGATGTACGGCCAAGAGCAATGGTCTTGATTTGCTCACTTGTATCCATGGTACCTGTAATTACACAAACTGGTAATTCCGATGCCAAAGAAAATGAAGCATGATCAATATGCAGAACATTTAGCCTTGATGGGTGCAAAGTCACTACTAAATGCGATCACCTCATGGGCAATGGCAAGCCATCAATACCATGGTCAAAGATTTAAATTTCATTCCATCTGTTGAAAGGTAGATATAAATTTCATTCCTCTATGGCCACTGCCTGCAGTGAATCAAATTTATATTCCTGTCGCACTTCAATCTGGATGTATCAACCAGCATTGTCCCTTTGCATAGACTTGAAAATATGCCCACCACGACAATCTGCCCCCTTTCTCATGGAACAATACCATAAGATCAATTTTTTCGTCAGTCTCTTCATTTTCTCTTAACAACTTAATTAGTTCTCTTATAAGTTCATCTGTAAATTGACTTCGCTCAGATCAGATCCACAATGATTACATCACTGCTTGCATTTTACATTGCAATTCATGTAAGTTAGACTTAAAAATGTTTTACCCTCAAAATTATAAGAAAAAGATTCCATTTGAAATGCACCTTTTCCACTCTTCTACTCTCTGTAAGAAATGTCTATTTTCAGCGTGGGTATGGCAATAATATTAAAGTAATTAAGAGGCCCACATAGGTTACTTTGGTAAATATGGATTGAATATATAGGCTTGGTTTCCCATCTTATTAGCATAAGATATATTGCACTAGATAATATTTGATAATATGTTTGGTTTGCATCTAACAAAAACTAGAACTGTTTTCTTCCGCTAATATTGATGTCAATAGGTTTTAAATCAAACATCCAACATTTGCCAACTTGAAAGAATTGACATTGAGTCGAGTATGGGATAAAAATAAACCAATGCATACCACCTCTTAAGACATAGCTCATTGTCAAATTCCATAGTTTCAAGAAAATAAAAACTGATTCTGCTACAAAGCAAATCTGCTACAAAAGCTAAACCAGAAAACATACAAAGGAATCCATTTAGATGTACATTCACTCATATAACATGCCTTGCACGAGTCACAGCATCATATAAAGTGAGAGTGTAGGGATAATTTGACAGGTATGAGAGTTCATATCATACCAAACTAAGAAGTAGAGCACTTGCCAATGACAGAGAGTGACGGTTTTGGTCAACAAACTCAGCCACACCTGCAGTGCAAATCATTGGCCAAATTTGAAACCACAAGCCATAGTATTCAAGATATTTAACAACATCAATCATATTTTTATATACTGTGGAGTGGTTCAACAATAAATTATTGAATTAGAAAATGCTTATTTTCATCAAAGAAGTTATAGATGGTTGAAAACATACACCTACTACAATTGATGTTCAAATAACCTACGTCTAGACACCTCTAGACAAGATGGAAAATGAATAAGGTAGGAATTGTAGAAGTTACTATTTGCATAAGTGGTGATCGTCGATAGATAAATTGAGGACTAAAGCACTTACCACTAAGACTGTCCCTCAGCACCTGCAAGATGGCAAAAGCTTTTGCTTTTGTTAAGTATCATCATATGAGAAAATAAAATAATATACATTTTAACAAGCAACAAAAGGACATGCATGGTTCACGTTTAATGGCAGTATCTCAGAGATGTTGAGACAATTTTGTACCCATAGAGATATGTAATCAAAGTCGTTCTTGACATTATGGCACCCCTTATTAAAGAGGAATAGCATAACCAAGGAAAAATGAATACCATCATGCAAAATCTGGCAACCAAATAACTAGAAGGGGACCTAGATTTATAGAGTTGAAGAAAGGAAGTTATTGCAGAATAAGTGATATCATGACATGATGTTTCTGATTGAATGTATTTGATGATATTCAAGATAAAAGAAAACAAAATACCAGTATATTTACCTTCCCTAGAGCCAAAGGAATCAAAAGAGTGTTGACAAGGCTTCTGAATAATTCCAAGGTGGGGACAGATATCCCTCCTCCAGTCATTATAAATATTGAAAGTGAAAATGGCACCTGTGACATTTGGAAATTATAATTTGAAGAAATGACAGAAAGCAATTATAATGGCAAAGATTTGACTTACAATCATGATGCCTAACATGTTAGATATCACTGTCATTGCAAGAGCAAGAGCGGCATTTCCCCCAGCAAGCTGCATTGCATGCATAACAAATTCAGCTGATCAGATTCCAATTATTAAGAAAACTCCCAACAGGGGTAAAAGCTACTAACTTGTGTTAATGCAATTCCACTTGATAATGTTGTTGGCATGCAGCAAAATACAGCCACTCCTGAACATCAATCTTGAAAATCAGAAATTAGCCAATATTGTACAGTGAAGTCATCATTAGAGATGATTACTATTATATGCAGGAACAGAAAAGGTTGAAATGAGCATAAGTAAGGCAGAAAAACACTTCTGCCCACTGTGTACCGGTCACAAATTCTTGTGGCACCAACTTGAGTTGCAAAATAAGCCTCGATAAAAGAGGTGTAAATAACAAGATAGAACTCTGCAGAGATAGAAAAAAGAATAAGGAAACTTAAATAACACGGTGAACAACTCTCTAACAAGCTATAAAACAAGGGGCCAAAATACTAGGGAACGTGAACTTAAAAGGATGAGCAACACAAAATACTCATATTTGTTAGATACAAAGCAATATATTATCCTAACCCAATTCAATCAAAACACTTAGAGGTCTAAGCTTATATTTTCAGATCCATATTTACAAATTTAACCAATGTAAGACTATTAGCAAACCAATAAACTAAGCTTTGATATTAAAGTAAATGCGACCAAATATATAATCGAAGCTAGATTCAACCCAAAAGCTTAAATTATAGGATGAGAGAACCACAAATATGTGTTTAAAAATATACTTACTAATTTAAGTGCTATGGGACTATTAGTTACTCTAACAATTTTACAAGATAGGAGATTAGTTTAAAGTAATGGATAATATAACCAATTCATTCAACGACCCAATTTGTCGAAGACCATTATTAGCCAGTCTTATGAACAAAGAATTTAGCTTCAATAGTCTTTTGTTCATGAGAGTTAGATAGGTTAGCATTTTTTAGCATGATGTAGCGGACACGGATGTGCTACATATGTAGACTAGGATACAAGTGTTGGGAAATCTCAAAATTCGAATATGGAGCAAATAGTTTTCTATCCAAATTAATAAAGCCACATATTGACATAGCAGATGTGCGCATAGCAATAAAATAGCATAAGGCAATACCATAAGAGAAATAATACTCATGATGAACCACTTCAATTAATGTAAAGATCACTAAAGGCTTTCAAGAAGCAAAAGGATCTTAATACTGATAGGTTGTCTCTGGGCATAAAGAGGGCTCTTCACCATGCATAAGAAACAAGTTTAGATTTGGAGTCATACAAGACCAAACACTCCCGCAGGCCATGCTTCAATAGCTGCATCAATTTCTCTACTCCTCAGTGTAAGCCCTGTTAAAATGAATACATCCAAGAATACTTAAAAAGAAAAAAAAAATACCATTATGCGTTGGAAAACTTACCTGATATAAAAAAAATTCCAAAGGTGCTGACTCTAGACAGAGAATATTTGTGGGCAAGACAACCAAGGGTAGGATCTGCAAGCCCAAAAGCTATTCCACAGACAAGAGCTACATAAAGAAGGTAAAAATAAGATAAGAAATTGTTGCTCTAACTCCTTAGCTATCACACCATCAAAACATAAAACTTAACAATGAATTAGTAGTTCCATGCCACAATAAAAGCATTCTGGCAATTAGGAGAAAAATCCTCATGGATGGCATGTGTTTGATTCATTCGCATGTAGTTCTTTAGAATATAAATGTTGAGATACCTATAGAATCCCTTTACATATGGAATTATTGGTCTCTCAGATACTGTATTTCTCATGAAATTCCACTAAACACTAATATCTACTAGATTATGTAAGCACTAAGCAAAGATAATAAAAAAGATTCTTACAAAATTTATGATCAGCATAAAAATAAGTTCTTTAGGACATATTGTTGATGGTAAAAGAACAGATGCTACCTAAAGGAAGGAAATTTTTAGCTGCAAAGTCCAATAACGGTCGGGCACAGGAGAATGTATCTAAAGAATTAGAATGCCCAAGGTGTTGATCTCCTCTGCCATCCACCTAAAATGAAGCCATTTGCATTTTTATTATTCAGAAAAATTCCAAACATATTTTCCAACAAAAAAAGAAGTTCCAAACATACATGTTAGCGCAAATTAAGAACTACAAGGTGAAAACCCAATTCACAGTACACTACAATGGGTCAATGATAAAGAAAAATAAAACAGCAACATATGTGCTCTAATAATTTTTTTAATGACGGATACTAAAAAATACTATCTGAATTTCTGGCGGCCATTTTCAGGATATTAAGAAAGAAATCCGAAATTTACTACACACAAGAGCTAATAGTGTTTATACATGTATGATCGAACTACTCGAGAAATGGCTAAAAAAGGCACAACATTCAGTAAATGAAGAAAAGTACAATCGAAACAGCTCAAAACCTGATCGGATCCTCCGACGGCTCTTAGACGTCGCAATTCATGGCGGAATTCTCGAGAAAAAGATGGAAAAGAAAGAGGATAAGAAGAGACACCGGAGAAACGGATAGGGGCTGAAGAATGAGATGTAAGATGGCGATGGATTCCACCATTACCGGAGGACGTTTGAGGTCTAAGGTACAATGGCTGGAGTGCCTTCACGGCCATGCTAGCTTGGATCGAGAGCGAAGCGAAGCGGAGGAACGAAGAGCGCTCAGATCAGATGAACAGTGAGGGTGTTTTGGTCATAACGCCCTAAGTAGCTAGTTTCCAAGCTTTTTTAATTATAATAATAAATCCCCAAATTTTAATTTATGATATAATTCACTGTTATATCTCCAAAAATTTGGATTTTTTTAAAATAAAAAATGTATGGATCACTGGTTTATTAAAAATAAAAGACTAACACAAGTGAAATCAACTAATAATAAAACTGTTACAGTATAATAGTGATTTAAAAGATTTACCTAATGATCCAAAAGACCATCTTAATCATATATCGAACTAAATAGCATATAATTAATTTTGGAGATAAAATTATCTGTTAGATGCATCCCATCTATTCTTTCATTATGGTGGGTTTGAATTATTTCCTTGGGAAATGCAAGTTGGGGATGGGAGATAATTCATGTTATAGTTCATGACACTCAATTAAGCTTGTTGTCCTTGTTCTAACCATTAAACCATTTGCACAACATCCTTTAGACCAACTTAGACAACATAAATAAAGCTTTAAAATATGGTTGTGCCCCTCTTAAATTAGTTATACTACACTGAACTGTTATACTTGTCTTCATGGATCACACACTCCACAAAACTCTCAGACTCTTGTGGTGGTTTTGGAGATGATGCTATTAATGTCAACCTTGAGGGACTTTGAAAAGTAGTGCTGCCTGGATTCTTCACTGCAGTATGGGATAGCGTCACTAATGTACTTGATAGGAACCAAACAGTTAGCAAGAAGAGCTTTGGCTGTTGTTGTAGTAGATTGGTAGTCATAGTAATTGCTTGAAGGAATGTGGTTGAACTCATGAAGGTTGATCTCAAAGAGTTCTTCTTCAAAGTTGTCTTCAATTGTCTCCATTGACGTTTTAGTTTCTTTGCCTTGAACTCTGATACTTTGTATGGATGTTGCCATGAAACAAGCAGCTCAGTTTGAAGGTTATCTGGGAGAATGGGGTTTTATAGTTGAGATTTAAGGAGGAAGTGGAGGTTAAGTGCAACCTCTTTCAACAAACACCTGGGTGTTTGAAGTTTGTTTGGTGATTTGGTTCAGAGGGAAGTGATGGTGGGTGGTGACTGTTGTAGAAAATCTGGCAAGAGTGGCTGGAAAAAACATTGAAATATTGTTCATTGGTTTATCACTTCATTAGAATGTGTCTTGATCTTAAAATGCACGAGAATTGTATGCTTTAGCATGTAAAAAAAATTTAAAATCCAAACTATTTTTTTTTTTTTCCAAAATGGATTTAGAGTTTAAGTCTTCTTGCTAACTGTTGAAGGATGAAAATGAGTAATTAAGTGCAAGTAAAAGATGAATGATGGTTTAACACAAAAAATTAAAAACTAAAGTAATACCACCAATGATGTAATCTGCATTAAAGTAAACACATCTTTTTTAAATGCAGGGACTACAATAACATTTTGGCTTGGAAGGACCAAAACCAAACGTTGACAATTCAGGGACTAATCGTGCAGTTCAACAATTTAGGGACCAAAATGATATTTCGCGGATGCCATGTGAGAAAAAGGCGCGGACTTGTTTACCAAAGCCACGGCACCGGAAACGCTGTCAGAAGATGTTCTCCAATTCCCATGAATCAAAACCCTAATTGATCGCATCGAAGCTAGTGATCTCCCCCTCTTCACTCTGTCGCCATCCGAGAATCCCCTACTCGCTGCGCCTTCGATGATGGCGGCGAGCGGCAGCTTCTCGGGATATACCGCAGTGGCAGCTTGCGCCGCAATGGCGATCTTCTACGTCGCGATCCTCTACTTCCCGACGCTCCTTCTACGCATCCCGCCCCCGACCTCCCTCGAGAGCTTCATGCTCCGCCGCTTTGCCTGCGCTGTCGTCTCCTCCCTCATCTCCCTTGGTTTCTCCTCTTTGCTTCTTGGTGTAAGCTCCTCATCTCTCTCATCCGCAGTTGGAATTTTGGTTTCAAAGTGTTTTGATTTTGTTTTGCTCACTATTTTCAGGTTGGAGATTTTAAGGAATTGCCATTTATCTTGAATGTTTATGGTATTAGAAGTGATCATGCTGTGAGCTCTTGCCCTGTAATTTTGTTTTCTGTTTAACTTTTCACTGTTTACTATTGTTGTATTATTGATTTGTTGGGCAGTGGCAAGCTGTGGCCTTTCCTCTTCTTTTGACTGGGCTCTTGTACGCTGGGTCATTTGTATCGAGGGCTCTGTTGTTCATTCATGCATGGAAAGGATGTAGAGACGGCTTTTCATTTGGGGCTTGCTTATGTGTTATTGTTGAAAGATGCATACAAGGGGCACGCTCTTCGGCCAGTGATGTGTTGGCTTGGCGCAATTATGTAGTGGTCAGCATTGTTGCTTGCTTTATCTAACATTTATCAATTTATTCCCTTGTCTTAAATGCACAAATGTTTTGCCTGCTGTTTGCTTGTTGTCTGTGTTAGTAACTATTTGCTGCTTCAGGTTGAGTATTTTGTTGCGGTTAGCGCCATTTTTTGTCAACTATATTGGGAATATTTGTCGTTTCGGTATGCTTCTTGGTTCTTCAACTTAAAATTTGGAACAACAGCATTATGAAAATCTGCAAGTGATGGTTGTGGGTGTCTCCTGTGATAACATTCCCATCTTTCTTGCCTAAGTTTCAATAATCTTTTGTATAACCTATGAAGCAAAGTTTATTTTTTTATTCTGTTAATGGATACCAAATCTGAGTAAGAAACATCATTTTCACGCTGTATTTCCCTGCTATATGAAGGATGACTCTGAGCAATTATCAAGCAGACTATGTTCTCTTCAATGCAGTATTATATGTTAGTTTGGTAATGGTTGCAGAGCTTCCCTTTTGCAGGACTAAGCATTTCAGTGTTAAGCAATCTTCATTTTACAGGCACCGATAACAGAAGAGTTGGTGTTTAGGGCATGCATGATACCCTTGCTTCTTTGCGGTGGACTCTCGGCTTACAGCATTACATTTTTCAGCCCAATTTTCTTCAGCTTAGGTAACTAGGTACCCAGCAATGCCAAAGCTTGAGAATCCTTTTTTAAAGTTATGCTTTTTGATGCTATGACAAGGCACATTGAAAGTTCTAGTTGGGAATTTTCCCCTTATTTTGCAGCACACTTGAACCATTTTCTGGAGCTTTATTATCAGCAGAGGTATAACTTTTGGAAAGCATTCCTAATTGTAGGTATTATTCTCTCAGCTGTCTACTTTTCATGCAGGGCACCATAATTGGATTGCCCTCGTCATCTCCCTTTAAGAATTTATGTATTTTATTATTATTTTTGTGTTAGGCTGTTTTAAAAGGTTGGATTTCCTTTCTCACCTCCTATTCATTGCTGAAAGCATAACCCATGACAAATATTATAAAGAGATGGCTAAGAAATAAGTCTCTGTTTAACTTGATTTCCAAGCTGACGGTTTATAATTGTAGCAGGGTTCATTATTTAGCGCTTGTTTTGCCTTTCATGTATTTGATTTAGATATATATGTCTGCACCCTTGGTAGCGCTTTCATATCAATGTTCATATTCTTGATTCTCATTTTTGCTGTGAAATTTTACTTGGATATAATATGTTTCCCAGGTAACCAACTTGGTTATACAGTGATATTTGGGTGGTATGCATCCTTTCTCTTCATTCGGACAGGTTTAACTACTCCATCTAGCAAATTATTCTCAGAATTTTTGTATATGGTCATGGTAAAGTTTTGGTGGTGTCATCTTTTCTCTTCATTTGGAAGGATTTGTGATTAATAAATTTCAAGGACTATTCTCGATATATAATTTACATTTATTGTTGCCATATTATACTTTCATAGGGATATAATTTTTAGTCTTCTTGATTGGTATATAAATCTGTGTTTGGAAGATGAGTTCATTTTGGGCTAAAAAGCTTATTATTTTTCGTCTTCATCAAGACCATCACAATTTAAGTAGATTCCTTGTGTTTGATTTAATTGGTATACCTGACCTCACTTTTATCTGCTAATGAGCATGCATGTGATTTGCTAGGAGACCTCCTTGTTGTATTGGTGTTTTTCCAATCAAGAACCTAATGAATACTTTTACTGCTTCATGCAGGGAACGTAGTGGCTCCGATTGTTGCTCATATATTTTGTAATATGATGGGTTTGCCTGTATTTTCTTCACCCCGAGGACAAGGTTAGTGAACATTAATTTTCAGGCAATAAAAAATGATAAATGTTTAGCTCATACTTTCTGTATGCTTCTGGTTCTGGTCTAGTTTAGGTGCTGAAGAAAATGAAATCATGGATATGTGCTTGTTGCTGATTCTGTGATGAGTTAGAAAGTTAACCTTACTAACCAAAGGAAACAAATATGAAAATTTCCTAGTTGTTGCTTACGGTGATTTCATTGATACAAAGAAACCTTATGTTCATAGTAACTGCATGATGATAAAATAAGGGAAAGGTGCAAATTTCTTGTATTGCCCCCCATAAAGTTGATGGTTTAAGAATATCAACCAAGTACCATATCATAACTGAATGTCAGATAAACTCACTATATCAGTAAGTGGTTATACGGGGGTTTATACCATGTTATCTCATTTGTACTCATAAATTTTCATTGTTGTTCAAGTACTGAGCTGGTGTTAATGTGCTGTTTGATTTGTATCTCAATTTGCAGGAATAGTGGCAATCTCATTTGCAGTTGGCGTGGTAGGTTTCTTCAAGCTTCTTTTCCCAGCCACCAGGCCAGACCTATTCAATGACAAAATTGATGATTGTAGCTGTTGGCTTGGCTACTGCAATGGGTAATCCAACTGGAGAAATGGCCCTTAAACTGTGATATAGTAACCATCAAATGAACAGCCCATTTAACTTTTCTTTTCTTTCCTTTCCCTTTCTGAATATTGTGTACCTAGATCTTCAATCTAATTGAAGACTTGATATTTGCAAACCAATTATCAATTCGATGATTATCAAATTGCATGTCTTGCTCGGGTGACCAATCATCAATATTATATTATTAGTGTCTAATATATTTTTCTCTTATGTACAAAGAGTTACTTCAATGTTTCATCCTAATAATCCCCAGCTTTAATCAAACGAACTTACCATAAAAAGAGTAGAGGGAACCGCTGTTTTAGACATGATGAATTACCTGGATCCACTGAAATCGTGACCCTTTCACCAGTCTCTCTTGTTAACCATGATGAACGGTACACATTGAAAATTTGATCACTCTCAAAACAAAACTAACGGTCTAGATTTAACCTTGCGGGCGAGGCGGCGCTTTCATTTCGATGTTTCCCTCCCTATTTACTTCATTGAAGATGAAAGGCTTCTCTTCACTCTCGTTTTCCCCAGCTTCTCTCCAGTGTCTCCGTTCAGGTTCGGATCCCCCGCCACTATTTTCATTATTCAGTGTCTCCAATTCGATCTAAACTGTGGAAGTTTTGATGTTTCTTATGTGCTGGAATTTGATGTTTATAATGATTGCTTTCGATATTTATTAGCATTGCCGATTTGTGGATTCATTTTTGGAACTTTACATGCATTCTTGGCTGGAATGGTGTTTGTTGAGTGAATCAATGCGTCTTGTGGTTTTTCTGTGACTGGTGTTGGTTCTTTTGATGATTAATCGAAGTTGTGTGGACTTTGCTTTTAGGGTATAGCGGATGCTGTTCGTGTCCTTGTTTTGTATAGTTGAAAAAAAAAATCTGATAATTAGTTGGCTGTTGGATCGATCGAAAACGGGGTGTCAGAGAGATGTCTTTGGTTTAAATCTCTTTGGAATCGAATCCATTTTTGCTTAATTAAGGCTAAACATTTTTGTTCAATCTGGACTTATAGCGAGTTGTGAGCATTGACTAAGCTAGGTTTATGTGTTGGGCTCTTATTCTTTAACTAATTATTAAGATCTAGATTTATTCTAGACAATAGAAATGTTTTGTGCGGGCGGGAGTCGAATTATTGTAATTATATGAAACTATAATAATTTTTTTCATGCTCCTCTCAGTCTTGTTTTGTAATTTGACCATTCAATCACTGCTGGTGGTTAAGATTGGTTTAGATATCTGTATTTTCTCCTTCCTTTTAATATATCTTGTGGTTTATTTATTTTTAAAAAAAATTAAAAGACTACAATGATCCTCTTCTTGGCGAGAAGAATGTAACTAGGAATTTGATGCCATTAGTGACCTTATTATCAGTGGAAAATTTCTTGAAAAAATGACATTTAATTAAAAAAAAATCTGTTGACCAATTGCATGACGAGTGTTAGAATATAGTAGTTATTATGTCAAAATTGTAATATCGAATTCAGATTTATAGGATCTCATATGCATGAGACCTTTGGCTTGTGGATGGACTATAATTTTCAGTTCAAGGCTTCAGGCCATTGTTTGAGGTATAAGTGAATGCATCTTTGAGTCCTTATAGGTTAATTAAATGTTAAGTGAAGGAAGCCACTTCCACATGCTGTATTACCTTGTACATTTTAAGATCTATGCTAAGGTTGCTTGATGTGTTAAAAAGTTTTCAATTCAAAGCCTGCAATACTCATCAAGTTGCAGGATTTGACTTGGAAACTTTGTGAGCAAAGAAAAGATAAGATGTCTCAGTTTGCAATGGAGCACAAACTTATAGTAGCTGCTTTCATCCTCGTTTACTTTACGTCAAAACCTTTTCGAATTATTTGATGTCATCTTACGCGCTCTTCTGACATTTCCTTTGGGCTCATTTTGTGTGCTTCTTTGTCCGGCCAATATTAAACTTGTAGAGTCAATGGTCTTTGGGTCAATTGGCATTTGGGTCCCCCGTGAGGACGCTTCGCAAGTGGCGAGAGTTCGAATCCTCGGGGTGAAGGTGCATGTCTGAGAATTGTGAGCACGAACTGTGGGTGGTACTAGCGTCCATATATGCGCGGCCCCACAGGCCGCAGTCGAGGCATGCACACGCCCCTGTCCTAGTTTAGCGGGCCCATTAGAGATTTCGTTCTTCTTGACAAAAAAAAAATATTAAACTTGTAGATCACTTACGCGCAGTCTCACCCACATGCACAGGGCATAAATTAGTCGCTTCATCCACTTTTTTGATGTCTATTTTTTCATATAATTGAGCAAGCTTAGAAACATCATGATTATAATGTCATGATGTGGTTGGAGTATGCTGGATTTTTGTTCTTTCTAGATAAGTGGTGATTGTTTTTCCTCACAAAAGCAAATATTGGCCATGGGTTCTTTGGTGGGCCATGCGGTTTTATCTGATTTTAGAACCATGCTACTTGTGATCATAACTTAATGATGAGCTTTAATAACATAATAATGGCGGCCCTATTCTTGTTCAATGGCCAATCTACCCTATTTGTAGCTAGTTGGAAACAATTATTGTGTCATAACTGCTGGAAATGATGAAAATTATGAAGTCTTTTTTGCTGGGCGCCTAAAGTTAGAACTTGAGTACAATACTGTAGCGAAGGCCCTGCATAAACAAGGAGCAGCGGTTTACCATAATTTGCATTAAGTTCGCTTCCAGAGCACTTTTCCAAGAAACCGAGGCTTATAAGGAAATCTAGAAGATTGTTTAACGTATCAGGGGACATTATCGGCTCTCTTTGCGACTTAATGTTTCTCATGTGAATAAGGGGAATATGTAGTTTTCTTGAGGATTACAAAGGAATTTTAAGTGGTGATTTGATAGGCAATTGGTAAGTGTAAGAAATTTACAGTCAAAATTGATGTCCTTGAGGGGCTGTTTGGTTTTTGGTAATGTGAGAACATTATCATCTGTTACGTGGTAATATGAAAAAATTACTATGTTTGGATTAGGGCCAATAATAATATTGATGGTCATATGAGATTATCATATTTGAAATTTTACCAAAGATCTTGGTAATTTCATTATCACCATAATAAATAGGTATCTTGAATTATCAAAAAAATAGTAATGTGATAATTATTTTAGGTCAAATATACCTTTTTTTTTTAATAATTTTTAAAAAATGCAGGATGCAATATAAAAAATTCACTGAAATCTTTTTTTCTTTTCATTTGTATGAATTCATATACATTTAACTTTGTAAATTAAACATTTATATATACACACTTATTTAAAAATAATTCATATAATGACCTGTATATATTTGACTTTATAATTTAAACATGTATAGATACACATTTATTTTAAAAAAAATTCATTTAATGACATGCCTTATTGTTTCATGTTTCAATTCTTTAGTTTTATTATTGAATAATGAATTCATTGAATCAAATTTGTAATGTGTGACTTCATTAAAACAATTTTGATTTATTTTTTTTAAATATATTACAAGGATTTTTGCTATATTAATTTAAATATATATATATGCTATATATGTGATTTCGATGAGTAGATTTTTTTAAAGTTGAAGGGTATTTTGGGAATTTTACACTTTACCAAATTAATTATCATAATCAACCAAACTCGGTAATGGATTATTCCCGTTAATATGAGTTCCCAACCAAACATACTAATATCAAATTACTACAACATTTCAGTCATATAACACTCACATCCTTATTACCGAGGTAATCTCATTACGCATAATATCTTATGACCGTAAACCAAATGGCCCCTGAATGTAAAAAGATTACCTTACAAGGTCAAAAACTTGGTGCTTATGATCAGTTATAGCTAATAACATGGCCGAGTCTTGATTGTTCTCATATTTGATAATTTAAACATCTTTTTGAGGTGAGCCGTTGTTGTCCTGATGTCCAATTCTCCTATATGATGCCATTTTAGTTTTTGGCTAACTGGAGATGGCATGGAGATGCTGATGATTTGGAGAAAAAAAAAAAGTAATGGTTGTTTTTAAGTTGAACATTTATTTTGTGAATATTGCCGGTACAAATAAATATTACTCTTATAGTAATCGATATCAAAACTCATTAACATATTTTTGGCTCAAAGCAATTACCCTTGGTTCAACATACAGAAGATGAACCTTGTCATAAAAGGCCATTAATTTTATTTTACTATGAGTAATGTGGAATTTTAAGATAAGTCATTTTCAATATCCAAGTATCTAGCCATGGTATATAGCGTGGTTGTATTTTATTGAGTTGTTTATGTGTTGAATATAAGACGAAGGAATGACATCCTCAGTTAATTAGGTAACCAAATGCTTCTGACCAATATATCTGCAAAACTTATATATATCTTAGTAGGAATTCCCGGCCTTATGTATGAGCTAACAACGTACATTCTGAGCTTTTGGTCCAGAAATTATGACCCTTGTGCTTGAATCTTATCCATTTTCTTTGGCGATATAGTTTTTTATTTAGTTGTCTGGTTCTCCACTCCTATTTGACTAGTTTTACAGGATTTCCAGTTCGACTAAAATATTAGTATAAGGGCACATTTTGGTCCTAGATTATATGATGAGATTATGACAAATGGGGTTGAAAAGAGACATCGATTGGACTTCTAACTCAAGAGCACATGACGTATGATATCTTCTGGTCAACTACTATGTACGACAGAGCAGATGTCATGTCTGATTGATATTATAGATTTCTAGTTGGACCCTTTGTTTCTCTTCTTTGCAATCCTTCCTCTCTGTACCCCACCTTGAGACTCTAGTCCTTCTTCCATTTATAATTCTCATTGACTTACACCAAGTGTCTGACATCTTTCTTTGACCCTACCTCCCTGCCATCAAGTATCAGCCCTTCTAAACTCGGACATAATAATCTCATCAAAGATCCCATATTCTTTAGGACCAATATTAAAAGGCTAATGATCTTAACTCTGGAAGCTTTAGGAGCATTTAAGTTTTCTTTTATATTTCGCAAGACTCTGCTTTTATGTCACACTCTTATTTTACTACTACTTTCCCAATTTTGTATATCTCAGTTCTAAAGCTTGCGTTTCTCTCGTGACTTTGAATTTGTACCTTTTTTGTGCAATTACATGCAGCTAGTCTATATATATATATTAACGTCATCCTTGTTATAGTTTTATCTGTTCTTTTGCTTTTAATAAAAATAGTTAAATCACGTTTATTAATTAGTTGGATCACCCGTATTCATAGACTGTTTCTGTCCTTTTCCACGCTTACCGTCTGTCTGTTCAAGCAGGAGGTTTACGCAGGAGACACTTGATTGTTATGAGTTTCAATTTTATATATTAGTTATGATATCGGGCAGAAGTTAAAGGGTTTCTTATGATACGCTCCATGTAAGTCTTAGATTTTCTTGCGTACAGATTCTCATATCTCTTCCGTCTTCTTAATTTTAATTTTGCTCCTACTATATTTATTCTGGAGGCCAAGACAAATAGAATTAGTCTAGTTGGTGGTCCAGTTATTAAGAAGACAGAATAGTCTCTTTCGAAAGATTTCAGATATCCTAAATTAACTGCCCTCCAGAGCCAAATACATAAAGAGTCAAGACTAACATTGAGAGTCGAGACTCAAACTATTACATCTGAACATTCAAAACGAGTGCGATAAAGACATCAGTGCCTATTTGTTTGCATTCGGAGCCTTGTTTGCAGCTGGGCTGAGGTTGAGGTCTGGGATTGAATTTGGGTTGGGACTGGCACTAGACTTGCCCAGTTTCTGTTTGAGCTCGGACAGGAGAGCCTGGTTCTCCTGGTTAAGTATTTGTGCCTTCTTCCTAAGCCTTTCATTCTCCTTCATTATGTAACAGTTCTGCAAGTACAGCTTGGAGTTGAGCCTTTCCATGACTTGCTGGCAGGAACAGTACCCTGAAAACAAATACATACCAAACATCAGACAAATAGGGGGCATCTTGGGAATAATATGAAAAGGTCTAAAGACCTGAGAAGTGAGAACTGGTGGATAGACAATGCATGAGTTAGACTGGAAGTGATTGTGTAGTGGCTATAACACACAGTTCTATGTAAGGGCTGAATAGAAACCTTGGTTTTCTCAAAGTCCAGAAACAGATAACAAGAAGGATCTGAAGCCTCGAAAGCGTCTGTAACTAACTATAACCAATGGACTCTAAAATCAAAACGTCGAAAATACAAGCCTAATATATAGACTGCCCAAAACAACATGCATGACTTTATCATTGTTATGGGCTCAAAGGCTGGGCCCACCACAAGTTGCAGCCTTAGTTATCTGAATCAAGCTCGTCCTTCTACCCTATAAAAACCATGAAAACAAAACACAACGAGGAAGAAGAGATAACTATAAGATTATACCTCCTTCCAATATGCTATCTTCAAAGAAAGTACCAGCTAGAAATGAGAAGAGACTTGAGTAGGAATAAATCAAGCAACTATTTATGAAGCAAAGAAGAAGAACAACACCACTCTTATCCACTTGGCACATTCAAACAATGTGGAAACCCAAACAAGCACAAACATGATAGAGAAGAAAACAAGTAGACGACACCCTTCCTTCATACTTAATTCCAAAGTAGCACTCAAAAGAGGACGCTACAAGAGTTTGTTTCTCTTTGCAAAGTGTATCACCTTTTGGTTGGTTGGCGCTCTTAGAAGAAAGCAAGGGATTTATGGAGAGAGGGAGAGAGAGGGTTTTGAGTGAGAGTTTGGAAGAGAGTCAATTGAGCAGGAGAAGAGAAGGTTGTGGCCTGTGGGTAGGGGTGCATAAGCGGGTGTAAGGGGATGTATATATAGAGAGAAGAAAGGAAGTGAAGGCGGGGTTGTAGTTTGTACTAGGGTTTTGAAGAAGGGTGGGGGAGGGGACATGCACCCTCATGGCGCTGCCACAGGAATCATGCATGTGTTGGGTGTAAGCAAGGCGGCCGGTAGGGGGCGGGCTTTTGGTGTGTGTGAGCACATGATGATGCGAGAGAGAGGGTTGGAAAGATGTGATGCCGTCACGTGATGATGGGGCTTCAGGGGTATTCTTGGTATTCTAAGAATGCCCGGTGAACACCCCCCTTTCTTTGGGGCCCCTCAAATGATGATGAGTTTCGGCCGGCCCAAGATTCGCAATGATGGCCCTTCCCTCCTCCATCATCACCACACCCACATCGATGCTCTTTTGTTTTTTCCCATTATTACCATTATTCTTTTTCCTCCCTTCTCATTAAATGTTCTTAATTTTCATTTAAATCCCTCCGCTCTATTTGATCCTTTCTATCTATGTTTTTTTATAGCATACTATTCTTTTCTCTCCCAGGCATACAGTGTGTTTCAATTATTTTTGTATTCGATGTCGGAAATGACCTGTTTACCCTCCTTTCCTAAAGTGAACAATTAGATGGAGAAATATAGCAGTTAATCACGAAGAATTAGTGACAATTTCTATTTGTTGAAGGTTGGGCCTAGAGTGCCAGGGTGGCAATGGACGCTTGGCGTGACGGCCCAACAAGAAATTTACAGTTTCGACCCACTGGGTTAATGGGACCATGGACAAAATTGTCATCTGTGGCTCCGAGCTCGTGGGGCTCGTTGCCTCACAGAGGATTACTCGCTGGCTTTTGCCCTTTGGTCTTTGGTAAGGCACCAGGGATATGGCTTTTTTTTTATCCCATGGGCTACACTGCCCTTCTTGTGTGACACCACGTTACAACTGGTTAGGTTCTAAGTGAAGCGTACTCATCCGAATGCATGTGTGGTGTTTAGTGTAGAGTTTAGTGATAGCAAGTGTATTAAGTAGTGGGTACTGTAGTCAGAGGATGGATGAATAGAAAGGATGATGAATTAGAGTGAGATAGAATCAATGAAGTGTAGACTTGAGGCAGCACTCTTCACTCATTCCGTCCGAACTATTATAACTACGCTGGTTTTGGTCTGCAATGACATGATGGCAAAAACCTAGCAAAGTAATGATATTAGCTTCTCTCTCTTTCTCTCTCATATTCACTCTCATGAAGAAATCCTTGCATTGCCCTGAGGGACATTATTTGTTGGGTAGGGTGCAGTAATGTCTGCTGAGCATATATGGCTGGATGGGTGTGTTCATGACCATCTACCACAACAAGGATGGTGTTAGCGTTTCAATGAATTAATGTGGCCTTCTCCTTATTCCACAGAAGGATTTTTGCATGGATCCGGTACATAATGAACAGCATTGAATTCACCTCTTGATTTGACGAATTTGCCCCCCGCCCCTCTCTCAATTTAGCAACTGGTCGTTGTTTTTCCTTTTCTATTTTTTTTTTTTAAGTATGTCTTCTGGTGTATCTTATTTATTTATTTATTTATTTATTCATTGCAGTCAGATATTTGCCTGTAAAAATTCTAACAACTGCGTGTGTGTGTGTGTGTGTTTTTTTTAAGTGGTGTTTTCTTCCGAGGGTAAGATATGTGCATACAAGTTTCAGGTTTTGCAGAGGCATATATGCATAAGTTGCATTATTACCAAATGCCTTCATTTTGAATTTTTTACTTCATCCCACAGAAATCGTATTGTATTCTTATTTTGTATATGCGTTGGAAGATGTTTGTTTTTTGTTAGCTGCATGACTAGGCAATACTTTTAGTGGTGGATCTTATTGGAAAAGGCAAGTGAAGAGTTCATACGAAAGGTCTGATCTGATAATAAAAGAAAGGGAACAAGTGATGAGTAATTTTCCCTTTTTTCCATGTTTCCCTCCTTGAACCTCGTCATGCTCATGATAACAGGGTAAAATTTGATTGGTCTGGTTTCCAATGCAAGTACATGGATTTGGCAACACAGCAAGGAAAGTAAGGGAGCAATATGTTATTTTTTGGATGGGTTTGAGAGAAGGTGGGCATCCCTAGACTTGGCAGGGTTGAGAAAAAAGAAAGTGCAGATAGATCTCCACCTCTGCAAACTTTGCTTGCTAAGGAACTACATCTCTGTCTGAAACTCTCCTATGCTATGATGATACTTTTGTGCAAGAAACTTCATTAGTGGAAGCTCTTTGGAAGACGGAATATAATCATCTTAACTCATAGAGGTAATATTGCATGGTCAGGTGTCAATGGGATCAGATCACTAAATGCTTCCACATGCCTTATCCATTATGAGCCTCAGACAGGTCCTCTTCCTAGCTGTGCTTGTTTCTGCTCACTGTCCTTAGGTTTTTCATAATTTTGTGGGGAATGGGCCGATTGTTGAGTCCATTGGGCTGAAGGGAATATTCTAGCCCATTCCCTGTTCGTGCAACGAAATAATATTTAGAAGTGAAATTGTTTCTGGTTTTACACAAGGTCAGGAAGGTGTTCTTTGATGCATGTCTGACTATACATGGATATGATGTAGCCATTCATTCATAGGTTTAGTAACTTTTATGAGAAATAGAAATGCATTTAATACCACTTTAAACTACAAAAACGGAACAAAAGTATTTTGCATATGAGAAGGATCTGGATCCATTTGTCTTGTATTGAGTTAAGTTGGGCAAATTATTTTAGGAGTGGGTTATGTGAAACAGATAGGAGAATATCTCTATGAATATGGTGTCTATTTTCATTAAAAATAAATTATGTAAAATATCTTAGACAATGATTAGAACGACTGTTTGATTTATTGGTACTAGATTCCTGCATAAAGTGTTTGTCTAGTTGAGGAGGTTTGTTCGACTCTTAACTCGTGCATGTAAAAAGCACATGTGTTTTAAAGCTGTGTTTTAAAGCTTTAGATTTCTTACGTATAAATCTATGATATGATTTATACATATTTATTAACATTTTGATGTTTTTTTTATTTTTTTGTTTCACAGAGTCAGGGAAAGAATAAGACACATGATTTTAATAGATTTGCGACCCGGAGAGGGACCCATCAGAAGAATATTCTCTTACTTGAGGTACTTCCCTGATGGTTTACTTGAACTGAATTGAAGCATCACAATTATTTGGAGTTGAATTGTTATTTGTTGAATAGATTTACCTTGTTTTCATCCGTTAGATATGTTATAGCTGAAGATGTGGGTGCCTCATTTAGATCACACACCGCTGGAATGAATTGAGTAGCTTGTGAGAACTGAGAACAAAGCAATGGACCTTACAAACTGCTATATAACTTACCAGGCTCATCTAACACTTGTTCTGATTTAGCATACCTGTAGAATGTAGAATGATCAAACAATGCGAGTCTTGAACTAATTAAAGTGGCTTGAGACATTACCACAAATCGCAAATCCTATATTCTGCTGCTCTCTGCTCCCTCATCCTCTGAGCTCTGTAAACACCGTTAGACTTCGTAAGACGTTAGAATTTGTGAGATGATCATTTTTCCCATCTCTCTCCTACTCATAATATTATTCTAGCATTCATATGTTTCTAAATTGAACCAGTGATCCAGTGATCTGGTCAGGATCGTTGAATTTCACTTGACGGGGTCCACTTCCCCCCCCCCCACAGCCATAAGATCAACGCTTATGAAAGATGGCATTTGGAACCAGAATAATGAAGTGAAACATCATGAATTTTCCCTCATCTATAATTCTCACATGGAGAATGACAGGATTTTCAAACTTTGATGCTATACAAATTGAGAATACAAACTAAAATCTTTAAGACACCAAATCAGATGATGACTGGTATGAAGAAAAGCATGGGAGGAACTTTGGCCGAGCCACCAAATTCCCATAGAACTCATACTCTGCTTCGTAGTCATGCCTCCTGGCTAGTGTAGTAATGATGCTTGACATCCTCTGAGCGGTTCTCGTGGTGGGTGGCATGGAATTGTGGGAAGTGGGGATTGAAGAAGGCTTTGGTTTCTCTCGGAGGTCGGCGTTGCCCTTGTAGACGGCGCCGAGCTGGAGAAGAGTCACGGTGTTCAGAGTCGAGGGCGAGAGAGACATGAAGCAGCCATGAGACGGAGGAAATTTTCAAGTGGAGATCCTCCAATAAACCTGTATTTATTAAGGGTTTAGATTCCTAGATGCAACATATACCCACTTGGAAATAGGTTTAAATCAGATTACGAAGCTATGAGGAGGTCTCCACTGCTCGACTATGGGGGCTATTCTCTTGGATTCGATCGAATGAGTGTTATTGAAGCGTTTGATTATGTGATCTTCGCTATCCTCAAGCTCAGTAACATATCCCATAATATTTATAGATTAGTTTAATTACCTTCTGAAAAATATATCTATTTCTTAAGTACTTTAATTTTACGTAGAACTCACCAATTCAATCCTCAACCTCTTATCAGTGAGAGAAATGAAATTCCATCTTCGTTGTTGGAGAAGGGTGATTGTGTTATTTTTGTCAAACTATGCCAACAATTCCGTAGGCAATCCCCACTCAACCATTGAAAATCAAGACACAAACTTAATTGAGACGGTTGTGTAGCGACATCACACCAGAACCTCTCCTACAGCCAAACGAGGTTTAATGCTCAGCCTCCATTCAACCTTCGATCCCGAGTCGTTCAACGTCAAGATCTCAGTCCCACGATGTTCCACATCAGCAGCTCAACAAATCGGTCCCAAATCACTGCCACCGCATGCTCACTGTCGGGCCCGCGCGTTTTGTCCTCAGCCGCATAATGACTTCCCGCTACCAACTACCCTCAGGACTAAACAAGAGAACAATGAGGAGAGACATTCTGAGTGATTTTGTGATCGATAGAGGAAAAAGGGGAGCTATGAAGGTCACCGATTTTAGAGTTCTAAGGCCATTGGTTCACTTGCTAGTGCCCCTTTCCTTGCACTGGATTGCCTATGAGATGGCTTTGCCGGTCCTTGTTGATGTCATCACTGGAGCTCTCTGCCCTGCCGAGAATTCTTGCCCAGAAGCAATCTATCTCACTGGTATCCGGCAGACAGTATGTTTGAAGTTTATACATTTGTGTGTGTTTGTTGCGGTGGTTGTTCTTTGAGTGTTGAGAATTCCATGGTCTTGTTTGCCTGTGTACTTTACTTGTTACCATCTTCCTACTTTTAGATTGTGGGAATTTTCAAAATAGCGGTGGATATTTTGTTGGGGCAGCTTGCAGATGAATATGGGCGCAAACCTTTGCTTCTTCTAACTCTGTCTGCACACATAGTGCCATTTGGTATTACTCTTCTCTGATTAATTTCGGTAATTGATTAGCACCTGTGACTTTGCCATATCTGAAAATTAATCATGTTGCAAGTTGGGTAAACAACCATCTTTCTGCTGTCATTAATTCCAGTAATATGTTGAAAAAAATTCATCCTTTGGTCCCTATTTTTTGGTATAAGTGGGCTGGCAACTCAATGAGGATTTACATCTTATTGGAAGCTGAAGTTGAGCTCTTTTAGTAATGAAAAATTTCTCGTTCTGTGGTTTATTTTCAGCGGTACTTGCATGGGATCAGTCCAGGCCATTTGTTTATGCTTATTTCATTCTTCACACAATTTCAATGATCATTAGCCAAGGAAGCATATTTTCCATAGCTGTTGCTTATGCTGTGAGTTTCATTTATTTGTAATATTTTAGTTTTTTTCCTGGTTGCAATAATGGCATTGATGAATGTTGTATACTATGATTTCTATCAGGCTGATGTTGTGGAAAGCAGTAAAAGAGCAGCAGCATTTGGGTTAATGACAGGACTATTTTCTGCTACTCATGTTGTGGGCAATATATTGGCGCGTTTCCTCCCAGCAGAATGGATTTTTGGGGCATGTTTTTCATAGTTTTAGTTTGCAATTTTGTCAAGATTTTGCATTTGTTCTGCGTATTATTTTCTGATCTGCATTTCCAGGTTTCTATAACTTTGTTGATCTGCTGCACAATATATGCTAAATTATTGCTGCCTGAGACACTAAATGGATCTTCAAGACCACAGCATTTTGGGCCTTCTTCAATTGTGTTTCTTAAGATCCTCCAGGAGAGATGGTTTTCAATGAAGGACACTCTAACTCTTATCAACAGTAGGTATGTCATACTCTCTGAAATTTACCCTTTCGGAGTACGTTCTTGCCGTTCTCTCGGTGCACTTTGAAGGTTTATCTCTTATCTAGTAGGTGAAGCTTATTTACCTGCATATTTCTGCCAATATTATCAGTTATGTTAAGCACTCTTTTTTCTGGCTGAATCACCATTGTTTACATTGCAGTGGAATACTGAGAGGCATCATTTACATTACATTCTTCTACAAATTGGGAATGACAGGTATCATCAGTGTCTTGCTGGTACGCCACTCTCTTTATCATCATATTGAATGGTTTGCATTCAGGGGTTATCTGGTGCCATGTTTGAATGGTTACACTCTACATTATAAAAGATGTAGATTAATGTTATCCTATTACTTTTATTTGCAGTATTACCTGAAGGCAGTATTACCTAAAGAACAAACTTAACACTTGTATTCTTATTTGCAGTATTATCTAAAGGCACTTTTCGGTTTCAACAAAAACCAATTTTCTGAAATTCAATTGGTGGTCGACATAGGGTCCACATTCTCCCAGGTTGCTCATTCGAATTGGACATGATAAATTTCTGTGGACTTTTCCTTGTTTTGATTTTTTTTTAAAAAATGAATAAACCATGAATGTTGATTTTTGCTATTTGATGGAGATATTTGTTTATTTAAAATCATACAATTTAGGTGGTATGCAAGGATATGATTTATTGAAGTGTTGTAATTTTGGTATTTTATCAGGCTTTACTGTTCCCACTTATCAATCCTTTGGTTGGAGAAAAAGTGATACTATGCCTGGCCTTGCTGGCTTCCATTGCATATGTAAGTGCATCAACTTACAATTCTTTCTTTCACACTATACTTTTAGACATGCAACTTTTATTCATGGGGAAATTTTCTTGTACTCATTTCCCTTGCAGGCTTTGTTTTATGGGTTAGCATGGGCGCCTTGGGTATGCATTTTTCACCAAAAGAAAAAGATTAAAAAAAACGTTTTTGAGTGAATGGCCTCTCTTTTGCAGGTTCCTTATTTTAGTGCCTCATTTGGAGTCATATACATCCTTGAGAAAGCATCTGTAAGTAGTTCCCAATTGCTGATTTAGATTTAGTTAGAGAAATAATTATCTCGCTTATATTTGCTGAAGATTTTCTTAATTATTGATGTCTGTACCTTGTATAATGAATATTGAGCCAAAACTAATATCTCTGGTTCATCCACTTTATCAAAAAAAAAAAAAAAAAACTAATATCTCAACCTCCACAGACTTATGCAATTATTTCAAAGGCTTCAAGCTCGAATAGTCAGGTGCTCTTCTTAAGTTGAGTAACTGTTGTTCATCACATATCACTCTGCGGTGTTAGGCCATATAAACTCCGTATGAAAGAGAGCAAAAGCATGACCATTTCTTTTATTCTCTACAAAGAGTCCATATTTCATCAAATAAAGGATTTTGCAGGGAAAAGTACAAGGCTTTTTTGCAGGTGTTGATGCGTTGGCCACCTTTTTATCACCACTTGTAATGAGCCCACTGACATGTTAGCGACTAACTAAATCCACCTCTAGTCACACAATCACTCTTCATTATATTATTAAGAGTTTCATCTTGACCCTTATCGTTTCAGCTGTCTTTATTTCAAGCAAGGCACCTTTCAACTGCAAAGGCTTCAGCATATTATTAGCTTCTGTTTCTATGGTATCTCTCTTTGTTTATTATATATTTATATATGTTTAACATTCAATTAATCATCTAAGCGATTATTACTATTTTAATTTAGATGATTGCTTTGGGACATGCTTTGTTGCTGAATTCTGAAGATAATGAAAGAAATTGTGAAAATGGAGACGCCACAGATGAATCCATGGAGGCACCCCTTATCACCTCTCAGTCCTGACCATCCCAGACTTCCAGTGGACTCATTTCCTGTAAGTTCTTTTACCCTAGCTATTGCTGGTCCTCTTGGAAATGCCTTGCTTTTGCAATATATAATGTGAAACCATGATGAATGATTTTCACAAATGCCTCTCATTGATGACTGTCATCATGTGCATGCTCCCCGTTATTGTACTTAATTGGGCGATCAAACATCCACATTGAATTCCCATTGCTTCACACACTGACACACTTGACCTTCATTCAAATTGTTCTTCTCTTGCTTGAAGTAGTAATACATTTGTTTACGGATATGATTTTAGGAATCAATAATTTTTTTTATAGAAATTGTGGATAAGCCATGAGTAGGATTCCAATCCTCGATTTTTTGCTAGGGAGGGAATCATGTACCAACTATCTTATTGCATGGTTAGTAGAAATTAACTAGCCAACACCTTTATAACTATATTCTTGTTCTATGCACCATCTCATCTTGCAGTGAAAACCTCTAAACCCTGACGTTT
This sequence comes from Dioscorea dumetorum, assembly GCA_902712375.1. NCBI lineage: Eukaryota > Viridiplantae > Streptophyta > Magnoliopsida > Dioscoreales > Dioscoreaceae > Dioscorea > Dioscorea dumetorum. Next base: position 7,556,820 of record CACTHL010000739.1, read on the forward strand.
CTAACCTCCAAGCTCTTCTAAACTCAAGATCTTAGCCTAGCATACATACATTTTTTTAAATTGATTAAGTGATCCGGTGATCTGGTTGTGAGGTGGTTCACTTCGGCAGGCATAAGATCAATGTTTAGGGAAGATGATATTTGGAGCCAGATTATAGCGAAATATTATGAATCTCAAGGCTATTAAAGAATATACACTGAAATTCCGAAAAGCACAAAAGTCAAATAACTCATTTAAAGAGAAGCATATCCAACTACAGAAGCAAGCCAGTGAAAAAAAATCACAACATTAATTTCCACACTGGACGTAACTAATTAGCCAAACAAGAAAGACACAAGCTATATTGAAATATTTCCACTGGTGGTTAGCTTAGAAGGTTTTTTTTTTTTTTTTAATCCATTTTTATTGTAGCTCCTCTTTCTTCTCTATGTTTCTTTTCTCATTTTGCTTTAGTGATCGCCCAACAAGCAAGCTACAGGTAGGTGATTTTGAAACCTTTAGTTTTGCTTTTTGTTTATTTTAGTGGGGTGGTATTTATGCTTTGTTTACTTTCTTTCCCATATATTACTATTTATTCATTTATTTTATAAATTTGTATGAATCAACCCCACTCAGAGGTCATGTGTTCAGTATTTCAAGTATTAACTTTACTCCCTTTATATCCCTGTAAAGTTAAATTACTAATTAAATTCTCAATGTAAAGTGTTTTTTTTATGTAAATAAACTATAATTTATCAAAAAAAAAAAAAGTCAAGTACAAGATTATAAAAGAGAGCGGCACTGTAAAAGGGGGGCCACAGAAGTCCATTGGTAATGAAAAGAGGATGAAAATAAATAAAATAAAATAAAGGAGATAATTTGTCTAAGACGATCAAACGTCAAGTGAAATGTTAGTGCAATGTGGATGAAAAAACCGTTGTTTTGTTCTAGCAAAAAAAAAATCCAGCAAATAACCTAAATAAAAAAGATTTTTTTTGGTTTATGAAAGCTAGAGTCGTATTATAGTCTTTAGGAGGGAGATTAATAATGAGACAAAAATGATCTCAAATTTGAAAGACAAACAGCCATTCGAGAACCATATGGTCAACTAATTCTTTCACCTTATCACAAAATAATTTTTATAAAAAAACAATTATTCTTTTAAGAAATATCTCTATTTATTAAATAATTTAATTTATTATTATTATTATTTAGAAAATATATTTAAACAAGAAATCGAACGTTTGATGTCTGATTTTAGAAAAAAAAATATTAATTCCAAAAAAAAAAAAAATGAAATACAAACATTTTTTTTTTCAAGGGTGCTGATTAATATCTATCAAAGTAGTGAATATCCAACACACGGCAACATTAATTCAGTAGACCATCCAAAATGGAAATGTTTGTATAGCGACATCACGCCAAAGCAACGCTCAGTCTCCATTTTTCCTTCGATCTCAGCCGTTCACTATCAAGATCTCACTGCCACGATGCTCCACATCAGCGCCTCACACAGTGCCGAACCAGTACTACGCGCGTGCTCACCCTGCCAGCGCACGTGCTCACCGTGGGGCCCGCGGGTTTCGTCCTCAGGCGAATAATAACGTAGCTCCCCGCTACCAACTTCCCTTGCCGGAGAAAACTAAAGAACAAGAAGCCGGAGACCATCTTAGTGATTTTCTCATCGATAGAGAAAGATGGGCGCTATGAAACTCACCGATTTTAGGGTTCTAAGGCCACTGGTTCACTTGCTAGTGCCGCTTTCCTTGCACTGGATTGCTTATGAGATGACTGTGCCGGTCCTTGTCGATGTCATCACCGGAGCTCTCTGCCCCGGAGAGAATTCTTGCCCGGAAGCCATCTATCTCACCGGTATCCGGCAAACGGTATGTGTATGTGTGTTTACGGTTCTTGTTCTTGGAGTGCTGAGAATTCAGTGGTATTAATGCCTGCCTGTTGTGTGCTTACTTGTTACCATCTTCTGCTTTTAGATTGTTGGGATTTTCAAAATAGTGGTGGATATTTTGTTGGGGCAGCTCGCAGATGAATATGGGCGCAAACCTTTGCTTCTTCTAACTCTATCTGCATCCGTAGTACCATTTGGTATTGCTCTTCTCTGATTAATTTCGGTATTTAGCACTTCTCACTTGTTATATCTGAAAATTAACAATGTTGTTGCAAGTTGGCCAAACTACTATCTTTCTACTGTCATCAATTACAGTAATATGTTGAAGAAAATTCATCATTTGGTCCATATTTTGAGTGGTTTTGCAGCATCGATCATGTTGTAAGCCGAAATCGAGCTCTTTTAGATCTGAAAATTTTAAATTTTTTTTCTTCTGTGCGTTATTTTCAGCGGTACTGGCATGGGATCAGTCCAGACCATTTGTTTATGCTTATTTCGTTCTTCACACGATTTCGATGATCATTAGCCAAGGAAGCATATTTTCCATAGCTGTTGCTTATGCTGTGAGTTTCATTTATCTGTAACTTTTTAGTTTTGTTCCTGGTTGTGACAATTGCATGCATAACTGCTGTATAATATGATTTCCATCAGGCTGACGTTGTGGAATGCAGTAAAAGAGCAGCAGCATTTGGATTAATAACCGGACTATTTTCTGCTGCTCATGTTCTAGGAAATGCATTAGCGCGTTTTCTCCCAGTAGAATGGATTTTCGAGGCATGTTTTCCATGATTTTAGTTTGCAATTTTGTTGAAATTTTTGGTTGTGTTCCTTGCATTATTTTCTGATCTCTGCATTTCCAGGTTTCTATAACTTTGTTGATCTGCTGCGCAATTTATGTTAAGATATTGCTGCCCGAGACACTAAAAGGATCTCCAAGACCGCAGCAGCTTGGGCCTTCTTCAACTATGCTTGTTAAAATTCTCCAGGAGAGATGGCATTCAATGAAGGATACTGTAACTCTGATCACCAGTAGGTATGCCATTGCTATCTGAAATAACCTTTCCATAGTACATTCTGTCCATTCTCTTGGGGCATTTTGAACATTCGGTTGCCATCAAGTTGGTTAAATTTATATACCTCTATATTTCTACCAATGTTATTTGTTATGTTGAGTACTCTTTTTCCCAGCTGAATTACCGTTGTTTACTTTGCAGTGGGACACTAAGAAGCATCACATACATTACATTCTTCTACAAATTGGGAATGACAGGTATCAGCAGTGTCTTACTGGTATGCCATTCTCTTTTAACGTCATATTAGATGTCTGGTGCCATGTTTGAATGGTTACACTCTACATGATTAAAGATGCAGATTCATTTAAATCTTATTAAGAAGAAACTTGACATTTGTATTTTTATTTGCAGTATTACCTAAAGACAGTTTTTGGTTTCAACAAAAACCAATTCTCTGAAATCCTATTGGTGGTCGGCATAGGGTCCACATTCTCCCAGGTTGCTAATTCTACTTGGACACGATAAATTCCCATAGTTGACGTTGATATTCCCTGTTTGATGGAGATGTTTTCATTAATTAAAATCATGCAATCTGGGTCATAGGCAAGGATATGATTTATCAAAGTGTCATAAATTTGGTCTTTTACCAGGCTCTATTGTTCCCACTCATCAATCCTTTAGTTGGAGAAAAAGTGATACTACGCCTGGCTTTGCTAGCTTCCATAGCTTATGTAAGTGCATTTAACTTAGAAGTCTTTCTTGCACGCTATAATTATAGATGGGTAACTTTTTTCATGGGAAAATTTTCTTGTTGTCATTTCCCTTGCAGGCTTTGTTTTATGGATTAGCATGGGCGCCTTGGGTATGCATTTTTCACTAAAAGAGAAGGAAAGAAATATAATTTTTTTGAGTGTAGGGCTTCTCTTTTGCAGGTTCCTTATCTAAGTGCCTCATTTGGAGTCATATACATCCTTGAGAAAGCCTCTGTAAGTAGTCCCCAACTGCTGATTTTGTTAGGGAAACAATTTTCTTGCTTATATTTAATGGAATTAAGCTTTAAACATGAATTGAGTTTCTTAATTATCGATGTTTGTTCCTTGTATAATGAACATTGAGCCAAAACTTATATCTCAACCTCAACAGACTTACGCAATTATTTCGAACTCTTCAAGCTTGAGTGATCAGGTACTCATCTTAAACCAAATAACAGTTTGTCATCGCATACTACTCTATAATGTTAAGCTATATACATTTCTGTACAAAAGGGTTCAGAAATATGGTTATTTTTTCATTGTGTTCAAAGATTTCATGTCTCGTTAAATAAGGATTTTGCAGGGAAAAGTACAAGGCTTTTTTGCAGGTGTTAGATCAATTGCCAGCTTGTTATCACCACTTGTAATGAGCCCACTGACATGTTAGTGACAAAATTCACTTCCGATCACACAGTTACTCTTCATTATCATCTTATGAGTTCCATCTTAACTATTTCGTTTCAGCCTTCTTTCTTTCAAGCAAGGCACCTTTCAACTGCAAAGGCTTCAGCATATTATTAGCTTCTGTTTCTATGGTATCTCTCTTTGTTTATTATATATTTGTATATGTTTAGCATTCAATTAATTTTCTAAGCGATTATTCCTATTTTAATTTAGATGATTGCTTTGGGACATGCTTTGTTGCTGAATTCTGAAGATAATGAAAGAAATTGTGGAAATGGAGACACCACAAATGAATCCCTTGAGGCACCCCTTGTCATCTCATAGTCCTGATCTTCTCAGGACTCCCAGTGGACTCATTTCATGTGAATGCTTTAACACTAGTTAGTGCCGGTCTTCTTGGATGCCGTGCCTTGAAATTCGATTGTAATGTGAAACCGTGATGAATGATTAGTGGAAATGCGTCGCATTAATGATTGTCATGTACATGCTCCTCATTAAGTGAGCAATCAGAGACATCCACAGCATGAATTCCCATTATTTTTAAACGACTATTATCATCATTCAAATTGCAATATGCTCGTACTTCAAGCAATACTTTTTTATGTGTATAATTTAAAAAAAAAAAAATTATGGATAAGTCAGGGTAGGATTCTAAGTCAAGAGAGGAGAAACAACTTGTGAGGCGGTTGTTGCATATATTACCAATTAAGATTGTTGTTTTCTGCTTGACTTTTCAAGAGTGCAGGTTAACACTAATATCAAATAAAATTGAAAAGAAACACAAATCTTATTTAATAATAATTCATTGTCCTAATAAACAATTTCAGCCACAGGCTGGTTGGGAAGCCAAACTGCTTAACCAGATCTGATCAGCGACAACCTGCTCGTCATCATCGTTCCGGTGCCAACTCCACTGCGCATGAGTCGCATTCACCACCGAGAACTGACCGTGCCCGAAGCTCGCCTCTCTGAACAACGATATCGCTGGCTGGGGATCCAAGTAATCCGTCGCCAATCCTTCCCTGTTTCCGCCATCGCCAATAGTTATATACACAGGCCCACACCTATCCTTCTTATTGTCGAAGACGCGATCCTAAACAACAGCAACAACAACAACAATCATAAGTTATTAATCAATCACCTCAAATCAGATGAAAATCCAAACTTAAATACAAACAATTAATTAATATGCATGATAACTTACAAAGCGTTCATATGCATGAACATGACCAGCAAAGACAACATCAACCCGGGCCTTGTAAAGCAAGTCCTCCATGGACTTCCTCATCTCCTCCCCCTCACCTTGATGAGCCTCATTCGAGTTATACCACGGCGCGTGCAGGAGAGCCACCAACCACGGCGTCCTCTTCCTGTTCACCTTCGCCAAATCCCCCACCAGCCATTTGTACTGCGCCGAGCCGGAATCGAAGTCAGCGTACGAGCCGAGCATGAGTACGTGCACGGCGCCACCAGCCACGTCAAACGAGTAGTAAAGGTTGGAGTCGGACGAGCTCGTCTCGTAAGGCATGCGCCAGCGCGCGTTGTAGGCTTTGAAGGAACGGGGCTCCACGACGGGTATCTTCTCGATCTCGTGATTCCCCTGCGTCACCATCCACGGCCGCGCGCTGGCCAGTGGCTCGACCAAACGCCCGAACGAGTCCCATAGCGGCTGGTATAAGTCGGCGTACGATAAGTCACCAGGAAGAAGCAGCGCGTCGTAGCCGGACGCCGCCAAGTGTTGGAGTGTTGAGTTAGTCCACCCGGTCTGACCCAAGTCACCGATCACGGCTAGCTTGATTGGGAGTCTGGCCGGTGGGGTCTTGAATGAGAACTCACGTGTGGGGTTGGAGCCGCAACGGTAGTAGTAGATGGTGTTTGGACTCAAAGGACCGATGATGACGTCATGAATGCGGCCCGAATCGTAAAGCACGTAGGAGTAGGAGGATGTGGATCCTGTGGCCGAGTGTGAGTATGATGCTCCCGATGCTGTGCCGTAGTCTACTGTTGATGGAGCGTCATCTTCTGTGATCCACGTCACTCTCATCTTGTCCGCTCCAACCAGAGATATGTGTACCTGTTTATCCAAGGAATCTTTGAATATTCTAAAGAGTATACAAATTTTCTAGTTATGCTTCTTTATTATTATTATTTTTTTTTTTTGAAACGTAAATAAATATAAAAAGAATATACGTGTATATACTATATATATATCATTTAATAAATTTTTTATTTGTCACATAAAAGAACCAAATAAGAATTAAGACCGATTCAGGCTTTCATGCTCAATATTGAACACTTATAATCTTTTTACTATGTATATATATATACATATATATATATGATGCGGCCGGATCAAATCAAAATCTTATTACTTATGATAAGATCAGAAGAGATCTTTCTCAGACTAATTAATCACCGACGTTCTGCCGTGTAAACAACAAATTGGAGCAAATAGCGTGCATTCTGATGTAGGGTCAAGACAGACATTTCCATGTTACTTGAGTTAAATCTGTTTGAACAACCACTTGCAAGTTCAGAGCTGCTCTTTGGTCACAGCCTTACAGGGCAGGATTAAAAGGAGAAAAAATGACGTGTTTCTCTAGGTTAAATAACTAAAAAGGCACGTACGGTAGATAAATAAAAAAGATAACAGCGTTAATTTCCACACTAGGCAGGCGTGACCAAATACGAGGTAACAAGGCGAAACTTTTGCGTCATAGATGGAAAGAATTAAACCAATAATAAGAAATTTATATTTCCACCGTTAGTTCGCCTACCACTAATTATCTCTCTAAATCTCCGCATTACTATGAAACTACTTTTGTTCATGCAATCCAACTAATGAAACATGAACGCTTGGCAATTAAAAACATTGCTGCATATATATCAAACGTCAATGATATATATATATATATATATATATATATATATAGAGAGAGAGAGAGAGAGAGAGAGAGGCATGTACCTGTTGGGGGGTGAGGCCATCGGCGTCATCAGCGAGAGGGACGGAGAGAATGTCTCTCGCCGGCGGCCGTTGATACGAGACTGACGAGCCCACCGAGGAAAGGAAGAGAAGAAGAAGAAGAAAGTGATGCGTCGCCATTCGCTCTTCTGATTTAGCGAAATGGAAGAGAGGAATGGGCCCCTTTTTATAGATTTCAATCGTAACCAAACACAGATGCAGACACGTGGATGGCAGGATCATATGCCACGTTTCCTTCAGCTATCTGTATTCACGGGTCAGCGTTGGCGTTGTTTATATATTATATTAATTTTCTTTTTCAAGTATGAACGAGGATGATGAGTTAGTTATTAGAATTTTCCTGCTTACCGGTTTTGTTTTACTGTTTGACTTTTGAAGAAGCATTGAGATGGTTGAGATGAACTATTCCACAGAGACATTGTCTTACATCTATCTCGTTCGTGATAAGCAGCTTGCTTGTCATATTTGACTTGAAACCTTCTTCTTTGTGGCGCTATTTACATCATTAATGCAATTGTTATTATTAATGTTATTTGGATGAGAATTTGATGAGTAAGTACCAAATTAACGGGTGATTAATCGATATATGCAAGTATATGGCCCGGTGTAGCTGTTAGAACAAATTTTGTAAAGCATGTATCTGGCCCTAATAAGAGTTTGTCAATCTCACTCCAACGCCAGAATACGTTAACTTCAAATAAAAAAAAACGTCCCTGCCTAGCATGTTCAGTGACAAGCTTTTTAAGTGCAAATCCCAAACTCATGTTGTTTTCAATGGGCAAGAAGAAGCTTTAAGATTTTAAGAAAACTTGAGGAAGATGGTGCGGCTTGCTAAGGCCTTAAGTAGAGTTAGAAATCTATCAACGGATAGATTTTTATCCGTTGACAAGATGAACAACTAGAAAATTAGCCGTTATAAATATATGCAGAAAATTATAATGAAAAACAAAAACAAACAGCTAGCCTAACATGTGTTATGTAAAACCAAATTTTATTCTCTCCTAGAAACTTATATATATAGAAAATGACAAAAAATCTATATAAGGCTATGAAAAGTTTTTTCAACTTCTAATATGGGACTACACAAAAGTGAAAAAGAAATAACCACTTAGACTCGAGTGTATGAAAATATGTGAGTCGGGCCAATGGACCCACATATTACTGTAGCATCATTAAAATATTTTTGTAATATAAATTTTATAAATTATGAGTTATCCTTAAACATTGCATCTGGGAATCATCCGTGCTTTCCTCATCTCTGGCAAGATGTTTTATCAAGAATATTGCGTGAATCCTTAAATAGTAAGAATATAAATAAAATAATAAAATATAAGTAATTATTTATACTTTTAATTCTCAATATGATCACAGTCGGGTGCAAACTCAACATGGACATTTTTGTTTCTATCAAAGAAAAAAACACAAAGAAAAACAGAGACCTTTTCCTTGCGTGCCTGCTTTCTTCCATCACTTTTGTCATCTTAACGCCGTGACTCCCCAACAAGCTAGGGGTTCATCATCTTCACGCCTAAATTTTATTTTTTTCATTTTTTTATTTTTTTATAAAATAAATAAATTATATTTATTTTTTAAAAAAAAAGGGAAAGTACAATGAAGTTTAGGATTATGACATTGATAAATAACTATTGTAAATAAATAAAATAAAATAAAATGTGCACTCAAAGTGAAACAAACAGAAATAACAATTATATTTCAAACAAAAACAAAAACACTTTTTTAGAGTGGGAGAAATTTATTAACAGAACTTGTCTCAATTGAGATCTTTGATCAAGCTATGATGATCAATACCCAAATCAAGATCAAGATCAAATTTCTTAACATTTCAAATATTAATTTGAAATTTCTTAACATTTCAAATATTAATTTAACTCTATACCCAAATCAAGATCAAATTACCAATTAACTTTTAAAGATTAATAGTATATAATTTTTCTTTCTTTTTTTTACATTAATTACCTTCAAAAAAAGATAGTCTTTATTTATTAAATAATTTTAATTTATTCCTGTAAATTATATATATATATATATATATATATATATATATATATATATATATATATATATATATATATATATATATATAATGAATAAATCGCATATATGAAAAAATTTACGAAGGTTAATTATATCGTTAGATAGAAAACCACAACTCCTAGTAGTGGAAAAACGAAAAGCATATTAAAAAAAATAAAAAAACAACAACAAAACAATCTAAAATAGAAATCAGCTCAAGAAAAAAAAAAATGATCGGTCATTTGGTATTTTCAACAAGTGGAGTAATCAAGGAAAAACTTGGATCTCTGAATAGGATTCCATAAAATTAAGTCAGTGCTTTTGCAACCTATGATAATGGTTCTAGACAAAACAAAGATAAGCTAGCAGTAGCAGAAGTAGTAAAGAAAAATTAAACACACAATCATTTTGCTCTAACCAGATAATCCAAATTATAGAAAGTTAGAGAAAATGTCAAATTTTCCTTTTTTGGTTTCGGACGTTTAGTTTCCACAAACTCAGAGGCCATCGAATTAAGGAGGTTGGGCAGTGAAGAGAGCCCGAACACATGCATGGCCTAAGTGATGTACGATGACATCAATCAAATTCATATTCCATCCTCCTATCCCAGCCGTTCACTATCCATCTCACAGCCAGGTATTTACCAGACTGTATATAACTTATTTGATGAATGTGAAGAATTAATTCTGTGTGGTCTTGTCTGATAGCTTGTTTAATTGTTATCTCCTTCTATTTTGCTCGCTATAAATTTACAAAATAGTGGTGGATCTTGTGTTGGGCCAACCTGCAGATTAATATGCCCGCAGATTAATTTTGGCGATGTTGCATGTTGGGTAAACAAAAAATCTTCTCACTGGCTATTGAGCTTGATGGTAAAATATATGGGAATAAAAGGAATATGCATTATGTGGTTTGTTTTCAGCTGTAATTAGGTTGCAACCCTTGGTTTAATTAGTCCTATATTGCCCAATTGATGGAGTGTCCATGTGTATATATGTGGGGGTAGCTCCAACCTATTAGGCCGGTCTTTTGGGTTGTGAGTCAAAAAAGTGTCTTGCTGGTGTGCCACCACCATGTTATCATCCTTATCGTTTACCATGTTTAAACTGTTTTACTCAACATAATGAAAGATGTGGATTCATTTTATTTTATCAAGAAGAAGTAACTTGAGACAACCACTCTTCTATTATTTTCTTACGAGTTTCATTCAGACCATTAATTAATTTCGGTTTATGATTAATTAGCTTCCGTTGATATGGTATCTTTTTTTGTTTAATTATAATAATAGTTATATGTACATCTATATATATATATATATATATGTTTAGCATTCAATTATCTAAGCGATTATTGCTATTTTAATTAATTAGATGATTGCTTTGGGGAATGCCTTCGTTGCTGCATTTTGAAGATAATGAAAGGAATAATGAAAATTGAGAGGGGCCACGGATGAATCCATTGAGGCGCCGACCCCCTATCATCTCATGGTCCTGAGTCCTGACCATCACAAGTTCCCATTGGAGTCATTTCTTGTAAATTCCTTTTAACACCTTATATATATATATATAGCGCAGGTACTGTTGGATGCCTTGTCTTGGAAATGCCACACTTTTGCAATAGATTTATTATAATGTGAAAACCATGATGAATGCTTATTGGAAATGCCTCCCCATTCATAATATTATCTGTATAGAAGAATGATTGCCATGTATGTGCTCCCCATTCACCATTATTATTCTACTTAATTGAGCAATCAGATCGAACACCCACAGCATGAATTCCCACTGTCTCATGCGCTCATCCCCTACATGCCTCATTCAAATTGTATTATTTTCTATTCTTATTCTTTTTTTTTTTACCATTTGATCATATTTAGTGGTTAAAAGCAACCCATATATCTATCTATGTTATGTAGTTTGTCTCACTGTTTTTGTTGTAAACTCTCTAAATTAATGTTTTATTAATGCCTGTAGTTTGTTCACTTTTTTCCAAAAAAAAATACATTTTTTTTTATAATTTATCTTCTTGGAATAGCTTCACATAACACCATCTTTTACTATTAATGCCAGTAGTTTGTTCCATACTAAAACATCCAGCAACAAGAAAAATAAAAAATATTAATTTAATTTCAGAATGTTCAATAAATGATAATACTTTAATGAAACGAAACTTAAGCCATTAGTTAGGAATCAAAGACGCGTGTCCTTCACACCTTCACATTCAATCGCAAATAATATTATAAACCACTACGAAACCGCCGCCGGCCATCCATTTTAATAAATAAATAAATAAATAAATAAATAAATAAATAAATAAATAAATAAATAAGAAATATTTTAGAAAAGCATGAGTCATGAGAGAGAAATAATAATCCGTTAAATTTTCGCGTTTTAAAATAAATTTCACGATAAACTAACAACATTTTCATAATTTTTTTCTTTTCATAAATAACTGAAAGCGACGACACAACCACCATCGATCCCGGCAAGGGCTCACAATCTCCGGCGAGAGTTCCGGGAACCGCCAATAGAGCGATCCGAGCCGTTGATCAATGGCTAGAGGAGCGAGGTGAAGCAACAGTAGGAACGGTCCAGATGGAATCATCATCAGCGTCATCGTCGTCGTTTAGATCTTGTCCAGCTTGGGAGCCAGGACGACGGGATTGGCCTTCGCGATAGCCTCACGCCCCGCCGCCTTAAAGTCGAAGGAGCACCCGTGCTTCTCCGGGTACCGATGGGTCCCACAGTAGGTGGCCCCACACCGGCAAGGGAACCCCGTGAACCCTACCCTCTTTCGGCAAGACGCGCACCGGCTCGCCTGAGGCCGCTCCGGCGCCGCCGCCGTCGCAGGCATGTCGGACACAGTCGTGGCGGTTGCTGGAATCGACGGATCAGCATGAACAGTGGAGGGGATTGAGGAGGAGGCGGTGGAGGACGGAAGGAGAGATTTCTCGACAGCGATCTTCGCCGATGAGGCTTGATCCTCTTTAAGGCGGTAGTCACGGTAGCATTTGGAGCAGAGATTGAGCGTCGCGGGGCTACCGAAGAAGCCACAGTTGTTGGCACAGAGGCGGTGGCCTTCCTGGCATCTCTGCTCTTCAGCCATGATCGATCTCTGCAATGAAACCCCAGCGCTGGGTATGAGATTCAATAGATCTATAAAGAAGACGTGTTCCCAAAGTCAATCAGAGATCCGGAAAAACGGAAACCAATTCTAGAAGCATCGTACTAATTAAGCAATCGATTTCTAAAAACTAGATCCAATATAATTTTTTTTTAAAAAAAAAAACCAAAGAGAGAAAAAAAAGAGAAGAGGATTCAACTACCAATTGAGAAGTTTGGGGAATTTGGGGGTTCTCTGCTTCTCTTATTGGCGTTGTTGTTCTTGGAATCAAATGATTGAAGACGAAGGAAAGCAAGAGGAAGGAAAAGGAGGGGAATATAAGGGAGGAAAAGAAGGAAGGAAGTCGGTTGTTGAATTTGGTATGCTAGAAAACAGATCACCAGCCTGGACTTTGGAAAGAAATAGAGAGGAGGTTAAATACAAGCATGTTGGCTTTTCTTTTTTACCTAGGCCGGTACGTTTCTCCGCGACCTATGGCCTTAATGCTACATGACGCTGACGTGGAGGCTCCGGAGTCGTTTATATGTCCAAACAGGCGAACAAAGTGGTTTCCGAAGATCCAAGGTGCGTCCTCGGTTTTATTTTATCATCGATTAGCAAAAAGAACGTTGTTTTTGGAGTTTATTACAAAGAAACCAAAGGTCTTGTCGGGTTTGTTGTCAGGCGCCACGGTCGGCGGGGTATTTGTCAGGAAGTGAATGCTTGCGTGCGGGATGCTCCACCTCAGAGATATGGATCGAGTCCGGTGACAATTTGGTAGTTTTGATGAAAAACCAGGGTGACTTTGATTGGTGTCTTGGAAACGGGTCAACAATGGTGGCTAAAATCACCACGAATCGCCCTAATCCCGTTGAGGCACACCACTACCATGTTGCCACCACCTAAGCTTAATTCGGGTCCCACAAGTTGAAAACACAATTAAAAGTCATTTTCCCGCTTTCAACCAATTTCATTTAGGAGACGAGTCCTAGAACAATATTGTTTTTAATTTAGTTTTTAATAGAAGTTGAAATGGATCGTGATGTTTTCAAACTAGAAGTGAGAAACCAAAAAAACATATTTATAAATATATTTCCGGGAACGCGGTTTGATTGAGGCGACGGTCCACACGGACGCTGGCAAGTCATTTCCAAGGAGAGACATGGCAGTAAAAGGCCAGCTCGTAATGGGGCATGGGAACTCCATCGAACCCAGGAAAAAGGAGCGAGTCGTTGGTGGCGGTCCCCGTTGCTTGCCCAGAAAGGCATGCGTCTTCGGTGCAATTAATCTAGGACCTTAAGAAATGGTGATCATCTGGTGCTTTCTAAACTCGAACCATTTCTAAAGTTCAATCACGCGGGAGTAGTTATGCAAATGTATTCTTTATATTAACATATATACGTGCAATGAATATTAATATAAGCTGACAAGAAATAAATAAATAAATAACAGGAAATTGACACAATTTAGCCAACTAAAAAAAAACAAGAGACCTATCTGCAGAAAAATAAAGAAAAGCTGTCATTTTTATGATTCTGGCATGTCAATTATAAATTGTTTGTATAAAACCCTTGCTTTATTTATTTGTTTCCACCACTTAATTCACTCTTTAAAGCTGCTCGCTTTGCCATATCACCGATGAAAGAAGCCCATCAGGCCATAGAAACAACACAGCCTTCTCACTAATTATTGCAATTTCCTTGTTTTTGGAAACAAATATCAAAAAAAATCCGTGGACACTCACAAGTTACAAGCCTCAAGGCAGTAAAGAATATAAGACAAAGTTAACCGATAAAAAAGATTTACCTGGCAACACATGCCCCCACTTTTAAGGGCGTCTGGTGCTTGAAATCCCCTCGCAAATTGCTTGTCTGAATTGGCTTTGCAACATCTCAAACGGGTAGGTTACAACAAGCCTGATAATAATAAATATCATGAGGATCTAATGGTCACATCAATTATCACCTGGCTGATCTGATGATGACCCAGATTCTTGCGCACCATTAGCATGTTTCATTGCAGCAACACACTGCATTTCAGGCAGGCTCGGTAATATCTGGCAACTGCGACAAGACAGATTATCATCACAGCCATTGTCACATGCCCCACAACGTGTTGCACACAGCCAAAGTCTCTGTCCCTCGGCGTTCTTGTCATCAATGGGAATATGCCATGACCCTGTTTCTGACTCCTGCAAGCCATGCACATAATAAAAATATATGATACAGTACATAATATAAACACAAAGAAACAGAGAAGACTATGATGAACAATAGCCAATTATCCATGACCGGTAAACATTGCATAGCATTAACGTTCTGTGGCTCACAAATCCTCAAAAGTGATGGCTGCCATTCAGTTCTATCAAAATTGTTCATATAGGTTGAATGAGAGGAAAACTGTGAAGAGCTGAACTAGGTGTGGGTGAAAACAAAGATGCCACTGGAAAACCATCAGCTGCTCCTTTTTCTTAATAAAGAAGACACTCAACTGCATGTAGCTGCAGCAGAAAAATGACTACAGATCCAGACCAATGGACAAGGGCAACCCAAAAGTGCGATGCAAACACTCCCTTAAATGCTTTGCCTAAAATCAACCAACAGTTTTCTGTTAGGATTGCCAAACAGCAGGTTGCTGCTTCTGAATCAGTAAAACTGAGGACGAAATCGAATGGCAGAACCAGCAGCTGCAAGAATCCCACTAACTCCAACCACAACTTCCACCCTCCAACATATACATTTTTCAGCTGAATAAAAGTGTCACAGATAGAGCACTAGATTCGGTAGTGCCTACACTAAAGGGTTCTATATACCGTATAATCTACTGAAGAAAATAGTAAACCTTGTAATCAAAGAATCACATGACAATGCACCAAAATACTTTAAAAATTATACCTGAATGACTGAGGAATATGTGAGTGGCATATGTAACACCAAGACACCTTTTGCAAATGTATATTTAACCTGCAAATTCACAAAAAAAAGGTCAATTATGTGCTATTTCACCTGATCAGATCCACAAAAAATATATCAGCCAGCTCTCCTAATTAACTTCAAATTTAAAGTACACAATGCAGGCTGGATGCATGACTCTATCATGAAGTGATGTGCTTGAGACCTATAAAGACATTGCACCATAGTCAGGACCAACATAACAACCACAACCTTGGCAAAACTAAGAAACCATCTAGTAAAGCGGCATTTATCTTTCTAGGAATTAATAACTAGAAAGACAAGGTGTACAAATATGTCACAGGAGAAAGCATTCCCAAAACTTTCATCAATACGATAAACTCCTAATAATGAGGATGGATTTGCGGTACACACCTGATGTCGCTCTTTCCATTTGGGGAAGAAGTTACTCCCAAGGAGTTCAAATATGTGATCTCTCATTTCATCATTAGTCACAAGCAAACACTTGAGCCTAACTGCTGCATAGAGCCAATACCTAAAACATAACCAGATAACAGGAAAGATGACCACTTCAAATACTTTGTAAAAGTAATTCAGCGACTGGCAGGAAAGATGAGATTAATGACACAATCATACGACATATGTACATTTCGAAGCTCCCCAGAAATCTCCATATGGGGCTAATAAAACAAAGACTAGTGAAGAAAGGTCAGTATTAATATCTTTTACCACAATAATTTGTTATCAGAGATTAACAAAGAGTCATTTCATAACAATGATACAGTTACATGATAGCTCAGAAAAGCTGACCCTCCTTTGACTTTTATAAATACGGATTTATGAAGAAATCATTCAATTCAGTGAAATCCTATTAGACTCATAATATGAGCTCAGGTGACCACAGATACACCCACTAATCTCAAGTAGTGATTATCTTTTTTAATTCATTACTTTCACTTAGTAAATTGCAATCTTGATGGCAATAACTAAATAGCACGAAAGCTCACCAGCAGCTAATATATTAAGACATCAAAAACGCTTAACAGATTCCCTACCAATCATCATTGGATCCACTTGGTGTCGTATATAATATCCCCTTAGCTCTCCAAGTCTCAATCAACTCCTTCTGTGAGGGATTTTCCATGAACACACGCACCCGCTTACTATGTAATATAACAAGCGGCCATTTCCCCTGGCTTCTTTTATATAGCTCATTAACAACGGCATCAAGCTGCTCCATTCAGTAACATACCATTCAAAAAAGCATCAATATCTGCACATAAATGTTCCATATAAAAAAGACAGCAATCCACACCTAGTATGCATCAAGAGCCAGCACAGCTCAAAACCCAGACCTGAGACAAACTGAATCCACCGTCGGCAAAATTTTGTTGATAAAGTCCAACATTAGCCCCATCCACAATAGCTTCATAGGCAGCATGTTTTCCCAACCAATCCTAAACAAATAATGTCAGGATAACGGAACTAATCAAAAAGTACCAAGCAGAAAGCTTGGAAAATCTCTAACATCCTGTGACAGTTTAGTGCAGGAAAATGAAAATTTTCAACATTGTTTCCCTTTCATCAGGTTACATGTTGATCAATCACATTCAGCTAAAATAAACACTGGTTACCAGAGAGTGAAACTCCGCATGGCATTCATGTCACTCAGGTCACTTTTTCAGCAATCCCAATCAGCTAAAACGAAGAAGGATGATTCCTTTTTTTTTTTAAGCAAAATCAACCACCATTACCTGAAAATTTGTAAAATTTGACCATGTCTCCCTCGACATAGCCAGAGAGGCCACTGAGTCAGAAAACAGCTTGGTCTCCTTCTGAGTGATATCCACACAAGCCAGCGTCTCCGAGCAACAAGAACACGTGCCTCCCAATCCCACACTCCCCCAAGAAACTCTCCACTGCCCCTTTCCCAGCCACCCCAGTCCATGCCAACCTCCTCCATTCACTGTGATCGCATCTTTTACAGCACTCGCATCCCATTTCAAATTCCCGGCCTCCCTGGCGCTCTCACTCCCAAACCATCTCTCCACAACTTCCGCAGTCGATCTCGAGACACATGCCACGGAACCCCTCAACTTCAGCAGATACTCATAAACCTTCTCCTCTCTTCCCAGCCTCGCGCTTACATCCAACAATGCAGCAATCTCCGGCTCCTCGGGAGAGATTCTATTCAAAACCATATGATTCTCCACATCGTAAGCCTTATCCGCATCCAAGTTTTTGCAAAACCAGGAGAGCGCCGGGCCGTAGGTTCTCAGTTTCGGAGAAGCACCGTACTTTTCTTTCAGTGTTTTCACGAGGTCGAAAGCGAGATCCCCACCACCATCGATTCGGTGGGCAGCGATCCGGGCCATGGAGGTGATGGTGGCCTCGGTGGGGAGTGTGCCATCGGTGATCATGCGGTTGAAGATCTCGAAACCGGAACTAACGGCGGAAGGCTTATCAGGGGAAGATAGGGTTTCAAGAGAGGACGAGCAGAGGTGGAGGATGTTGTTGAAGTGGTATGAGGTGAGATGCGTGCCATCGGAAACAGCAGCTCGATAGAGCTCAAGAGCGCCAGTGAGGTCGCCGTTGCGGGAGCATGTGTCAAGGGCCCGCCGGAATTGAGCTTCCGGAGCGTGACCTTTCTTCTTCTTTTTCGATGGCGGTTCCATCGCTATTACTGGGGCTTGCGAAACCCTTGAAAAGCCCTAATCCGGTGATCACATTAATACCATCCGATCTGATCTGTTGATCGGATCGAACGGCTAAACTATCCCATCTTTTGATCAACGTTTAACAAGACCGCCACGTGCATCCTCGCGATAGACACTAGTACTTATCTCAAGACAACAGCGGCGCGAATGTTCGCCACGTTTTTTTTTTTTTTTTTTTTGGGCAGCCTTGTTAGTTAAACCAAGCAAGCAACCCGGCTTTCTTGAGTATTCGTCTTCCCGATGAGTGCTCTCTTATTTTTGGATCGACAGCCATGGAAGCGCTATGTGGGCAATCTGGAGATAGAGATCGTTCGTAGCGTTCAAGAGAGGACTAATGGCCTCCAACGGAAATGATGATGATGATTGAATGGTATAAGTGAGATTAATTTGCTTCAATTGCGTTCGTTATCACGGATTGAATTCTATCTGGTTTTTCGTATTGCTGTTTTTGAATTGATTTCACTCAGTAATCAATCTTTGATTTTTGCAGTTGAGTAAGGAGCAATGAGATAGATGAATAACATAAATAGGAAGCTTTCCACACAATGCAGTAATACTAATTGGGTTCGAACTTTTAGAATGAGACAGAGTAATCAAGGTAGTAGGTTGTTCACACGATGAACTGTCTCTGATGGCATTATTAGGAGCTTTTGAATTAATGCTTTGTGGCTCGCCAATGTGGTAATCCATTTATATTGGGAGCTTTTGATTAATAGACTCAAAAAGTTTATATTGTGGTGTAAATGTGTAATGCAAACTAACTACATATCTTGGTTTCGAGAGGTACTGATGATTTCCATGAGGGATTGAGATAGAGAGAATACCATTATCTTATGTGAATTTTTGCTATGACTGATCAATAAAGATCTGCAAGGACATGTTTTGTATCAAACTTTATATTGACTTCTACAGAGAACATGATTATGTTTTATCTCATGGTAATCTTTGAGGTTATATATATATATATATATATATATATATATATATATATATATAGTAACGAAGGGAAGACTTGGTCCTTTCACTTTTTGTTTTTGTGTTTTTTTAACCTCTTTATCGGTGTGGTTAAACGACCATTAGTTCCGATTAATGGGATCATTAGAAAAGCAATTTGATCAAATTGGCACCTTTTGGGAATTGCCGGTAACCAACAATATTCCTTCCAGATGAACTACCAACCTTTTCATTAGCGCAGTTGGATAGTACCAACTAAAGCTGGTAATTGTACTAATTTTGAAGAATTTGGCGCTACCATATTCATGGTAAAGGCTAAAATTTTAATGTTAAACACTCCAAGACCCTCATTGGTTTTTCTTGACACAGGTTCTTTTCAACTCATCTAGCGATACCCTTTTTCTTACCACACAGAAAGCTTTTCATATTTTATCCAAATTTTAGCGACAAATAACCGAACAAAGACCGAGTATCCCTTCTAGTATATGCATAGGAATTTAGAAAAACATCAACAAAGATTACTTCTGCTGTGTACACAAAAATTTGTAAAAGCATCAACAAAGATCACTTTTCTATCAAAAATAGATGAAGCAATGATGTACTGGATCTGTAATAATTTAACACTCTTACGCTTGTTGATTGTTGACCTAAAATCATTTGATGACGGTGAAGCAGAGTAGATTCATTGAACATAAGCTCATCCAAGTGCTACCATGACTTCTTTTCCAGCCCGGATGTCTGGGTTAACCGATTGGGACACAGTTTACCTAGTGTGATCTCTGTCTAGCCTACACATCAGCAAGTATGGTCTTGGAGCTTTATCTAATTTAACAGAGGATATTCATCTTTCATACATCATGTGTTATTAATTAGAACTTTTTGATAGTTCTGTTTTTCTCATAATGCTGTTGCCTTGTAAGGAAGTTTTTGAAGAACCACAGTTTTTGTAACCTTCGTTGTCTATTGTTATTCTCAATGTTTTATAAACTGGTGGGATTTATTTGTGTTTCTTCTTAAAAAAGAAGACTTTCCTAATTGCCTTTTTGTTCTTATTTTTCTCTTTATTATAAGGTTGGTATGGTTTTCAATGCTGTCTTGGTTAGGTTCACCAATGTCTATTTACTGTTTCCCAGTGCATTACTGCACATTCATGGCTAATCTGCTTGAACAAGAGAATGTGTTGAATTGCAGAATTTGGTCTATAGGATAAGGTTTCACACACTCTAGCAAGTGTTGCAGCCATATCAAGTTTGTATCAATTTCATCCGGGTTGCAGTGACCTTTGCATCTGCCTTGTCACAGTAAATGAAACATCTCATTCTGCTTACATAGTTTCCAACCACTTGTGTCAGTATTCAGAAATCTTAATCCTACAGGCCCATCTGACTAATGTAATGGTATCATTTGGCCTTTCCAAATGTTAATTCATGGAAACCAAGTGCCTATATGAAATCCAGACTGATGAATGCATTGCCTTCATGTAATTGTGATCAAACTATTTTTGTGTTCCCTGTTTAAATGTATAGGTATATATTGTTGCTGCATTGATAATTTCCTTAGCTTGCGTGAAGGCTTCACATTTGGATTTCAAGTCACTTATTGTCATTTCTCTTGAATATGGAATTTTCTTATCATATAGGCATCGGAATTAAAGATTACCTAATCCTTGGGCAAGATAAAATATGCTGATCTTACACAGTTTATTATGCTTTGGCATAATTCATTGGAGATAGAGGATCTGGTGTAGCTTCAAAGATATAAACATTCCCCTGTATGTCTTGCACGTAGTTTTATATTTCTTAGTAATAAGATTTTGCTGGTGAAACTGCATTTAAAAAGGGATCTATATTAGTAGGGAGAAAATGTTTTTTTAAATGTTTAATGGATATAATATCAGACCAAGGGGCATGTGCTGCCTAATCATCTGATTAGTGTATTCAAATAATGCTACATAATTTGTTTTGTAGTTAGAGGCTTAGAGCATGTGCTTTATCATGTCATGTCTCTTGAATTAACAAAGATCATGCACATTTGTGCTATTCTATTGGTTTTAGATCAAAGACTGTTTGCTGGTTTGCTGTTGAGGGGGCAGCATCATTACTTCTTTCTTGTTTACGAATTTAGGCTGCATCGTATGTTTTTTATACTTGAGTCTTTTATGCTTATAATTAAAGATGGAAAGTTCTTCACCTCTAGCAAGTAAAGTAACTAGCCAGCTTTGTCTTAAAAACCCTGCTTTATCTAACTTCTTGAAGTGATCATTCATCACAAAAGTCTGTAAGTGGTTCATTTCTGAATGATGACTTATATTTGCTTTAAATCATTCAAGGATGATCTCGTTCTATTCTCAGAATATGGTATGTATCTTGTAAACAATTTTCCTGATTTTCTGTTTCCTTTTCTAAATGATGACTTATATCATTGGAGTTTCTTGATAATTTGTCAATAATTTGTCTTATGACGATGTCGTGAACATCAAAGTTGTGTGGGTTCTGCAATATATTATTTCCATGTTTTGTTTAAGAATTACATGAGCTTATAGTTCAAGGTTTTACTCTATAATTGCATTAACAATATAAAGGGTGCTGCCCATTGTTTCGCCTTTGGCTGTTGATCTAAGTAGACTCCTATAATGACAATCAACTTTTGAAATTCATCTTAATCGAATCTTTTTTTTTTATTTTGTGTATGATTGCCAACCACCACTTAAACGGTTAGGTAAGTGTGAGTATCATGCTGTTTCCTTTTTTCTAATTATTTATTTTTTCTTTCAGTTAGTCTTGGTGCAATTTGATTGTTTGACAAACAACATCTATATTCAATGATTATGGTTAATAAAATTGCCGTTTCTTGATAGTTATCCTGTACTGGCCCTTCATGCTCCAGAATCATTTTTTGTTTCTTTCTTGTAAAGAATTAAAGATTACTTGAGGACTAATTATCATGACAATTTCCATGTATTCTGTCAGTTTTTGATGTTCTAGTCACTAACAAAGTGATCTCTGTTGTTTTCTCTGTCCTTTTTTTTTTTTTTTTTCTTATTGAGATTCCAATGGGATTCAAACATATGCAAGCACCACTACACCAGTCCAGTGATGCTTATGTGGCAACAGGTAGACTTTGTTTTGCTTGTTTGTATTTTATGCAATTCTAATGCTACAAAATCATTTATCAAGTCATTGAAATCTTTCTCTCAATTCCTTTTTTAGTACGGTTGATGTTTGGTCGGTTGTAGTCACACTTAAATATATTTTAGGCTCTTGTTTAATTCCCTATGAGTTATGGATTTGCTGTGGGACATTGGCAATGAAATTTATTGGAGTTTATGGTGAATCGTTTGATGGGATATGAGATATCGAATCCATTTATAATTATCACATAGATGATATATAGATGATTAGAGTGGCCTGGCGCACCTCAATAGCATCATGCTTAACATGCTCATAATGCTGGATTTCCATTGGACCAAAATTGTTAGACACTCAAATCCAACGTAAAAGGCTTTCTAGCTTTAGATATAATTGTATGGAATTACTATTATTATTATTACTATTATTATTGTTACCATTATATTATTATTATTATTATTATTATTATTATTATTATTATTATTATTATTATTATTATTATAGCATGAAACAATTGACCAACGATGTATATGTAGACACACACACACATATAAACAACGTCCAGCAATTGGTGACTAACTAGTATTTCACCTTGTGCGTGTTTAGTTTCAGCGTTGGTGGTGCCAGCCAAGCAAGCCGACTGAACTGATGAATTGAAAGGCAAGGGAAACCGCAGCGCAACACACCAAGATTCTCCCACAAGCTCTAGGCTCTAGGCTCTAGGCTCTAATAATAATAATCATTGGGTTGGGTTGGGTTGGTATTTGGTGATGGGGTAATAATAATAATCATTGTGTTGTGATTTCACACGAGGCCATGCCGACAAGCGATAGTGACTGATAGTAGAGGACGAACCCGACGAGCGGGCCCCCGCCAATTTGGCCAAATGGGCCTGTTCTTTGTCCAATTCGGCCCCAAACTCCCACGCGACTGTCAGCCACGCAAACTCTTCTCATCTGGTGTTCGACACGTGTCAGACCGTGTTTGTTCATTTTGGTTGGATGGCTGCGCGCGCTTTGCTTCTTGTCGGCCAAACCACACGAGCCCAACCCCCATGTTCGCTGTCCGGAAAAAGGTCAAATTAAAGGATCCGATTTGCACTGCGCGTCCGGCTAGTGGCCCCCCACCCATCCCAATTGTAATAGAGTACCTCCCCGTTATTATTAATGAGAGTGGCTCCCCACCTGCCCCAACTCCATCCATTCATTTTATCCATATCTATGACGTCATTCCCGCCGTCACCTTTCAATTTTCTCACCTTTTTTTGTATGTTAAAAAAATAATAATAATAATAAAAGCAGTATAGACGCTGCATTTTAGTGAATGTGCCACCTTTGGATCCACGACACTCCGTCTGGTCGTTTCCAAGAGCGTCATTTGTCACTCTTTTTCATGTAAATAATTATTCGTCCATCAAATAATTTTCAGCATGTCACCTCTTAACGCTGTCACAATTTTTTATTTGAATCTTTCTTATGAATTTTATAAAAATATATTGTTTTATGTGTGCGTGTGTGGACCATACAAGCAGATATTATCTACTTGAATTAGACACATTGATTATGAAGCATCGTATTTATTGTATATTTATCAACTATTTAAGTAGCCCAAAATTATAACATAATACGTACAATATGCTATAATTTAATATTTCATAATAATTATATCATATTAGATGTTTGAGTATTTAATTTAGACTATAGAATTACTATATCATATTAATGTTATCGTAAAAAAAAATATTCCAACTCAAACTAGAATATTTAATTTGACCAAACATTGTAAGGTGTGAAAAATATTTATATAATAACTTTTTTATTTTATTAACCAAACATTCATTTTGTAAAAATAGTATATTTCATAATTTTTGTAATAATTACTTCCACTTTTTACATAACAAAATTATGCATTTTTTGTTGTAACCAAATAAGGTTTGTGTTGTTTCAATTGTAACATTTTTTTTTGCTTATATTTATCTTGTGATTAAATTTATTCAATAGACTAATTCATTTTTACTTTCTTTTTTTAAATTAAATGATATTTATTTTCTAAAACAGTATATTGACCGAGTATAACCAACGAGAGATGTACATATATATATTTCCACTCATATATTGGTTTTTTATATGGTAAATAAACTGTGTATATATATATATATATATATATATGGCTTGATACTTTATACGAGAGATTTTTAACTTTTAAGGTGGAAAATAAAATTAAAAAAAAATAACGAAAATAAGGTATAATGAGTAGACAACTATAAAATGACATCCACGTTTGTCGTGGTCCTACAATCACATGTAATGGGGCTATTGATGTGGGTCAAGACAACCATTGCTACTGGTACTTAACTTTTGCCATGAGTCATTACCCAAAAATCTTTAGAAATACAAAACTTTGCCTTTTTCATTTATACTCGTTTGAAATCTATTTATTATTTTTTTCTACTTTTTTTTTTCATAATTGTGGTCATGTCTAATTAATCTTCAATGATTGTGAAACACATTTTATTTTTTAACAAAATACGGATAAACCATGCGTTAAAGTTATGCACAAAATAGAATTAATCCATCAACACATATATGTCTTCATTTACATGTTTTAAATTTCAAACTCCGTCCTCTTAATAAAAACGAACACTTTATATAAAAAATCCTTGACATATATTCAAAAGGTCCTTGGCATATTTTTTTTTTGTCCAATAACTCATATTAAAATACCAAAAGGTGTTTTTTTTTATGAAAATATTGTGATATATCATTCTCGAATGGCTGCTTCTTTTTCAGCCTCTATTGATCTCTTCTTCAGACAACAACGAGCTTATATCTTATATATATATATATATATATATATATATATATATATATAAGTCTTGCATCATGAAGTTTCTTGAGTAGATATATATTTTCCTATTACACAATAACATTTAGTTAAATTCAACTCTAAAAACTTTTGTGCTTAAGGGTGTTCTCTCTCAAATTTTATTTTACTAATAAATATTAAATTTTGAACGTATTAAATATTAAAATGTAAATGCACGCACATGTATATATATATATATATTCATTTTGAAAGGAAGAAATTTTGATAAGGTTCAAACTTGAAGCTCATGTTTAATACGAAAATGTTTTAAAATAACTCAAATAAATGATATTTGATACTTATCTAGCAATGTATTAATCACAAGACAATAATTATATGACCTAAAAAATCTATAATTGAGAGTGAGCAATAGTTTGTGTACTTTGTATTTATTTTTGGGCATCCGAGACAAGATAAGGTTTGGGGAAAATTCCACAATTAAACAACAAGACAAAGGTGTGCAGAAAATTATTTAATGTCACATCCCATCAAACTTTTAGTAAAGGTGGCATAAAAACAGGGAGGTCAAAACACTAGGGAGGAAATGTGAGGCCTTGCAATCTTTTTTTCTTCTTGAGTGCTATTGACCATTGGTGCGTTTTTATGGTCAAATGGTCATCTTTTTCACATGTTTATATTATTTATTTTGAGAAACTTCAGTCAGTCATCTAGAAGATAATACTATCCAGGTAAAAACACATATACACTCACGCACAAAGGTTTAAAGTTTAATTAATTTAATTATGATTGAATGATAATACTCATTTTTTAAAAGATCTATAATCCACGATCTATTAAAAAAATATATGAAAAACAAATAAAAAAAAACAATACATAAACCAAAAATAAAAAATTACAAACATTATACTATACATGATAAGATACCATAACTACATCCACTAAAAATGGAGCAAGAATATATAAAAAAAAAAACTGTAAAATAAAATAACAACAAAAAATTAAAAAAAAAAAAAAGAGCTTCAACAACAAATGGGTGCCGCCATTAAATATTAGGGTATGAGGGATCGTTTAGGGTGGAGGATTGGTCTCCAGAATTGACCAGCAAGAGATCATTAAAGTTGAGACTCCTCCTGAGCAATGATAAAAATTTTTCGAGAGTAACGTTTTTAGTATTTGGAGCTGTATTAATCCAAAGTAGAAAGGTGCAGTCACTTTTACAAATAATCAAATGATGATTTAAAACGATGCAAAAAAAAAAAATGTGACTATTCCGCTAGATCCAAGTTGTCCAAATAAGGAGACTACGCATATCTCATTTAAAAAAGTCTCCTTGAGACACCCAACTTTGATTGATTGAGCATTGGTTGTGGTTAAATATATATAACAATCATATACATATAAATAGTTCTCATTTCAAGCATGTTCTCTGGTTGGTGCATGATGGCCAACTTTGATGTTTATTGGTGGCTGAATGAGATTCCTTAAGTAATGTCTCTTCATGTACTATATTTTTTTTCTCTTTTAAGGAAAAATAAATTGTGGATGAGTTAAATTTAATAGATAAAAATAAAACATTAAATCCATATATATTTGATTTCTTTTAAAAAATAACATAAACAAAGGCTGTTTTCTTTTCAGTAAAACACATGCATGTTTTTGTACTAGAAAACAATTGACAATATATAAATTCGGTACCATTTTTATTAATAAAATTAAAAACTCTCATATTCTATAAAGTATCATATTATAATTTTATATTTTGACGGACTTCATTTTTTTTTAAAAAAAAAAAAAAACTTAATTATTTTTTAAAAAACAATTTAGAAAATTTTATTCTTTTACACCACATGCAGACCAGTCATCAAAGACATCCCACGGGCACTAGTTCTTAGTGTCCCCCACCTAACTTTTTTATTTTTTATTTTACATAAAAGTCTTTTTTTTTTTTTAAATTTGATTCGTATATATTCAATAAATTAAATTATGAAAATGCTATTTATTGAGGGGGAAACAAGGATTAAAATGATATAACCAGTCAACAAATAAGTTTGATTTATACAAACAAAAATTTAAACACATTATACATATAAATAGCATGAAAATATATCACCATCAGCCACATAAGTGTGACCGATATTAGAGTTCTTTTAGTAAAATTTGCCTCTTTTTCCTACATGCTTCTAAAATCTAACTGGTTTGATTCATTGAATATATATATATACATAGAATGGATGAATGAATTAGATAAGAATAGATTAGAACAGAATAGAATAATAGATTGGATTTGGTGAAAATGCATGATGAGCGTGCATATGCACATGCACATGCTCCTGGTCCTGGCCTTATCCAATCTTGTTAACTTTTTTGTTTTCATATAAATATATATTTTAATGCTTGAGTTCATAAGTTCCTTGTATACAACCAAGAAAAGAGAGAGGAAGTTAAAAGGAAAAGTGGAAAACAAACAAATAGAAAAGAAAAAAAATTAAACATCTCTTTGGTTTTTTGTTTTTCTTTTAATAGTCTCCGCATCCATCTTTAATGTGTTCTTTTCCACTGATATGTGTTCATTTTTCTAATATAAACAAAATTAATGTACTGTTTAATTTGTCTTCAATTTAAATTGTATTTTCCAAAACGCAACAAGTTTTTATCATTGGAAATGTGTATAAATTACTCACATGACAAAGAGCAAATCTCTTTTGAATTCTCCAATGAATGGAAGAGTTTGTGCTAGTTGACAATTTAAGTAGTATTACTCCTACTATATCAACATGAGATTATAGATGAACCACCTTAACAATAATAATTAGCACATTCAACAAGAATTAGTCCCATGCTTTGCATTGAATATTCCATGCATTATTTATGTATATTAACTTATGGTTTAATGGAGAGCACTAGGCCACATCTCAGCTCCAAATAAATAAGTAAATAAATAAAAATGTTAAACGACATGTTCTTCATTTCTCAAAGCTTGCATGGGGACCATCAAGATTAATTAGTAGTACACTAATTAAGATTTAAAAATAAGGGAATAAAATTAGCAAACTAAGGTCACATGGATCATTATTAATAGCACTGATTCGCACCATAAATCCTAATGGAATGCGCTTAATTAATTCCAAAACAACGTCCTTCGCTCCTTTCTCTTTCTTTGCACATCACAATCAAGCCAAATTATTTAATTTGTTATTTCACTCCAAAGTCTTGTAATTTTTTTTTTTTTTTTGAATAAAACAATGAATCTTCTGCACATAAAAAGTACTTTTTAAATTGAGCTGCTTAGACTTTTTGAATGGTTAGAATTTTACTAATCTTTCAAATCATGCTATAATTCAAATTCAATGTATCCATAATCTGACTACCTTGTTTAAATTATTATTATTATTATTATTGTTATTATTATTATTATAAATTTTGGTCATTGCAAATATTAATACTGATAGTTTTTATAAAGCTGTAATTTACTTGCAGTGGAAATGGCCAAAAACACCCTCTAAGTTTGCGAAATGGCCGAAAACACCCCGTTAATTTTCAAATCCCTAAAAACCCCTTCCTTTTAAACACAATGTTTTCTGACCCCCAAAACATATAATAATGGTTAATAAAGTTATTTTTGAATTTTATGGACGAAATTGCCCATTGCATGGGAAGTCGTGGCACTCCAAAGAGAGAAAAACTTCATTTAATGCCACTTTAAAGCTTTAAAATTTTCAAATTCACTTTACATGCAAAGGGAATTGAGGTTTTGTTTAAAAAAGTGTCTCCGTTTAAATATTGTGTTTCTGTTTAACAAACTCAGTCTCTATTTAACAAGTGATGTATTTCTGTTTAAAAACTTATATTTCCACTTAAATATTGCGGTTTTGTTTAAGCATGATCATCTTGGTTAACTCAAACACATTAATGATGATTCACTTTACATGCAAATGGAGAAGAGCTTCATTTAATACCACTTTAAAACTTCAAATTCTTCAAAGACCCTCACCATTGAATTGAGGTTTATTTAAAAAAGTGTGTCTCCGTTTAAATATTGCGTTTCTGTTTAACAAACTCAGTCTCTGTTTAACAAGTGATGTCTTTCTGTTTAAAACTTATATTTCCGCTTAAATATTGCGGTTTTGTTTAAGCATGATCATCTTGGTTAACTCAAACACATTAATGATGATTCACTTTACATGCAAGGGTAAAAGAGCTTCATTTAATGCCACTTTAAAGCTTCACATTCTTCAAATTCACTTTACATGCAATAGGAATTGAGGTTTTTGTTTAAAAAAGTGTCTCCGTTTAAATATTGCGTTTTTGTTTAACAAACTCAGTCTCTCTTTAAAAAGTGATGTTTTTCTCTTTAAAAACTTATATTTCCGCTTAAATAATGCGGTTTTGTTTAAGCATGATCATCTTGGTTAACTCAAACACATTAATGATGATTCACTTTACATGCAAGGGTAAAAGAGTTTCATTTAATGCCACTTTAAAGCTTCACATTCTTCAAATTCACTTTACATGCAATGGGAATTGAGGTTTTTGTTTAAAAAAGTGTTTCCGTTTAAATATTGCGTTTCTGTTTAACAAACTCAGTCTCTCTTTAAAAAGTGATGTTTTTCTCTTTAAAAACTTATACTTCCGCTTAAATAATGCGGTTTTGTTTAAGCATGATCATCTTGGTTAACTCAAACACATTAATGATGATTCACTTTACATGCAAGGGTAAAAGAGCTTCATTTAATACCATTTTAAAGCTTCACATTATTCAAATTCACTTTACATGCAAAGGGAATTGAGGTTTTTGTTTAAAAAAATGTCTCCGTTTAAATATTGCGTTTCTGTTTAACAAACTCAGTCTCTCTTTAAAAAGTGATGTTTTTCTCTTTAAAAACTTATATTTCCGCTTAAATAATGCAGTTTTAAATGAAACTTGATTGAGTTAAACAGAGACAAAAAAATGCACACTTGTATACATAAAAGGTCAGACATGATGTGATTGGGCGGTATTTTTCGCATTATTTATAAGGGCAAAAATGGAATTTCATAACATGGACCCACTTGAAGTGACTGATAGGGGGTAAAAGGGAATGTAAACTATAAAGGAAGGGCTGTCCAGGGTGTGCAAAAGTTGGAGGGGGTTTTTAGGAAGTTTTGAAATTTCCGAGGGGTGAACAGTAATTTTTCCTTAATTGTATAGCACATTTTATTTAAAATATAAATAAATTAATAACATGACATATTAAAACAAGAAACAATAAAGTGGACTATGATCAATTGGCAACTTTGGCGTAAGTATGTAATTTTTTTTTTTCATTTTGTTGTAAAGAAAAATAATAAATCACACACATTAAATAAAAGATTTTTTAGGGTAGCATGGTGAGTACATTTTCAAATATAAAATATAAGAAAAGGTAGAGAGGGAGGAAGTCGACCATATTAGCAAAGAACATTATGAAATCAAGTGCGTGAGTGAAGAAATTATACATTTCTAACACAGTTGCTTATCTCCTTTCGTTGAGTAGAAGTGGTTATTAGCCTCTTTTATTAGGGGACAAGATCCATTAATTTGTTCATCATAAAAATTAAGTTTCATTTTACAAAATCTGAACTGAAACCGAACCCTTTTTGAATTTGCTTTTACCAATTGTGGACAAGCTAAACCTTCTGTCTATATCACACGGATGCTTGTTTTTTTCATATATTTGATCAATAAAACAATTACAAATAAGAAATTGCTATAAATAAATGGGTGATAATGCCATTAACGTACATGCAGAATGGTGAACAGTTAGAATATCTGTCACTGTTTACTTTTGAAAGATTGCTAATTCTTTTCCGTGATTACTATTTACTTATCGCTTTAATGCTCCCTCACATTTGCTTATCACGTTGAGAGCCCGCTGTAACAGCATCCGTATCAAAGATTGCTAATTTTAATACTGAAAGCGATTAAATGTGCAACTCGATCATCAAAACCTATTATGTTATTTTTCTCTTTTAATAAAGCAGTGGTTTATCCATTTTTATTCAAAAAAAAAAAAAAAAGAGTGAAATCCAAATCAAAGAGAAAAACATTAATCAGGAATCGTTGTTAATGAATCAAAGAAGTAAAAGAACAAGTGAGTAGAAACAGAGCAGCAGTTAGAGAGTACAAGAGAGGGAGGTGGAGGAGAGAGAGATGGCACTACTCGATCATGACGTTGGTTGGGTTGAAATCGTCCGCTCCATTATATATATATATATATAATTAAATATATAGTTATAATAAGAAAAGGGTCATTTAACGCACGAGTTATCCGTGCTATTCTCCTCCTTTCCCCATTATGTGTGGCTGACAATGGTGGCAAACAAGGCGTAGCTGGTGCCACTCTATAAAACAACTAGCAAAGCATAGTCCGGTCTCTCAACTCCTCCCTCCTCGTCGTTATCCATCCAAGACCTCTCCGTTCCTTTCCGCCCAATTACTGTGTGCCTGATATCTATATATATATCTCTATATATATATATATATATATATTAGGAAGAGGTGCTGCTGGTTATTACGGATCGAACTCAAAAGTAAAGGGCGGTGTGTACTAGTATATGGATTCAATGGAAATCAGCATGGTTTCAAGCCTTCAGACATACATGTCGTTGGCCTTCTTCTCATTCACTGGTGTTTTTCTCCTATTCTCTCTGGCGTTGAAGATCTTGAGATCGAGCCCGTGGTGCAGCTGCGAGGTGTGCCGCGCCTACGCGTCGATGTCGTGGACGGCGGAGTTCGACAACCTCTGTGACTGGTACACGCACTTGCTGCGTCTCTCACCGACACGCACCATTCACATCCATATCCTCGGCAACACCATCACGGCCAACCCGGACAACGTGGAGTACATGCTCAAGACTCGCTTTGATAACTTCCCCAAAGGCAAGCACTTCTCCACCATCCTCGGTGATCTCCTCGGCCATGGTATCTTTAATGTTGACGGGGACTTATGGCGGTTCCAGAGAAAGATGGCCAGTCTCGAGCTGGGCAGCAACTCGGTCCGCTCTTACGCTGCTCGTATTGTCTCCGACGAGGTGACCGACCGGCTAATTCCTTTCCTCTCCTCCGTCGCCGCCACCGGAGGAGTCGTTGACCTTCAAGAAGTGTTTCGTCGGTTCGCCTTCGATAGCATAAGCAAGATCTCCTTCGGGCTCGACCGGGGATGTCTCGAGCTGCCGGTTCCGATGTCGGAGTTCGCTGCGGCATTTGACCTCGCCTCGAGACTCTCGGCGCGGCGAGCAACAGCGACGTGCGCCACAGCGTGGAAAGTCAAGCGGTTGCTCAACTGGGGGTCGGAGAGGGAGCTCCGGCGTGCCATCGGGCTTGTTAACGTGTTGGCGGAAGAGATGATAAGACAGAGGAGAAAGCTCGGGTTCACAGAGAACCATGACCTGCTATCCAGATTCATGGGCTCGGTCAACGATGGAAAGTACCTCCGTGACATAGTCATCAGCTTCTTACTCGCCGGGCGTGACACGGTCGCGTCGGGTTTGACCAGCTTCTTCTTAGAACTATCAAAGAGCCCGCGCGTTCAGCACGCGATGCACGACGAGATCAACCGTGTTATGGGGAGCTCGAGCGGCTGCGACTGCGACTGCGACCAGGTGGTGAGCTATGCGCATGTGAAGGAGATGCACTACGTGCACGCGGCGCTGTACGAGACCTTGAGGCTTTACCCGCCCGTGCAGTTGGACTCCAAGTTCTGCATCGAGGACGACGTGCTCCCCGATGGCACGTTCGTCAGCAGGGGCACGAGGGTCACGTACCACCCCTACGCGATGGGCCGGATGGAAGACCAGTGGGGTCCTGACTGGGAGGAGTTCCGGCCCGAACGTTGGCTCCATGACGGGGTTTTCAAGGCCGAGAACCCGTTCAAGTTCCCGGTTTTCCAGGCCGGGCTACGCGTGTGCCTCGGCAAAGAGATGGCTGTCATGGAGATGAAGACCGTGATCGTGTCCATTGTCCGAGCATTTGACATCAATGTCACTCATGAAACCAACAGCCGGCCTCCCAAGTTCGCCCCGGGCCTCACAGCATCCTTCGCCGCCGGTCTCATGGCCCGCGTGCGCCGGAGAACCTCCGACGGCACATGCTCGTGCTCATGCTCATGCTCATGCTAGCTATTAATTAATTAATTAATTAATTAATTTCCAATGTAGATGTTTGGCTAAAACGCACACCACCATCCTCCTCCTCCTCATCATCATCATCATCATCATCATCCTAAGCGGATGGAACATTCTTGTGATTGGGATGGGATATACACTTGGCTGGTTGTACATACATTTATATATATAACACTATTGGAACCTTGATCCAAAATCAAGAAATTATTAAATGCCGTTGATTGGCTGCATGACATCTCTGGTGTGCCTGATCTGTGTTTTTTTTTCTTCTTCCTCTCTAATCTTTTGTAGGGGAAGGTACACCTAGGGAAAGATACCTTGGACTGAAGGACTGGCAGTTGGGCATCAGATTCCTTGAGCCAGAGGTTTTTTAGGAACTCTGGTCATTACCGCTCTTTTCTCATCATCTACATATTAATATTCATCGTTTAGTGCCTCTCAACTTTCTGCATCACCTCTCTTAGGCTTAATAGTCAAGCTACGAGCTAGTTAATTATTATATTTAATTATATACACATAGTGTATTAATTTCTCCTTGTTATTGCCTGCCATTTTCAATGTCCATTATATATATTGTGTGTTCAGACTTGGTTGTGAGAGTGATATTTGGCTTGATCTGCCCTGAACCATAATAATAATAATAATAATAATAATAATCACTGGGACATGAGTGGTGGGTGTGTCACTCAGCAAAGTGGATAAGCTGGAGAGGTCATGGAGTAACAAGGATGAGAGAGAAGCTTTCATCTTTATCCATCCATTCTTGTTTTCACGTTCTGTTCTGACATCATTTCAATTCAGAAATCCGCATGCCATGTTTCATAGCCTCTTCCTCACTGATGACGTCCCCTTGTCCTATATATATATACACACACACACACACTGACACACACATCTCAGGATGTTATTTTTAATATATGTTTTAGTACACCAAGCTAGGTAGTTTCATTAGTTAATTATAAACTTATAAACCAGAATTGATCAAATTCAGTGATCACCCTCAGCATATTTAATGAAGAATCATGCATGCATGTTGATGATGCAATAGTGCATTGATTGTCTTCAAAAACTGTGAGCAAGTAAAATGGACTTCTCAGTGAACTACCTACCCTTGAGACCTTCTCTTTAATATTTTGTTTAAAATTAGAAATCAGAGATTCCTACTCTACAGCATGCAGGACCTTAATCCGGAAAGCTTTTTATCATCTTCTGAACATTACTTATTAATATCAATTTTTACATACCTTTATCACTTTCCTTTTTTTTATTACTTTTTTTTCAAGTTTTCTTCAATCTCATATATCGTTAGGATTACGTTAATCACCAAACACATGATGAATGAATCGCCATTTCATGATGTTCTATCAATTTTTATTAAAAACAACCAACAAATAATAGACATATTATATATATATATATATATATCTGTTGGAGATATATATATAGTTATGTCGTAATTTGTTCTCTCACAATTACATTTATGATCAGCATGTTAATTGTGATTCCTTCATAGGTAGAAGACAGGGGGCCGGTCCTGTTCATCTACATGTCCTTTAATTCCAATTTAATTTATCTCCTTAATTTTTTATGGTTTACTGCAGCCAAACCATCTATGGTTTTGTGTTATTCATTGATTAAAGACTTTGTATTCTTTTGAGAAATTAAATGTTAAGTTTCTGATTTAAGATAAAACAAAAGCATGTCTGTTTGCCCTTTCCTCCACGTGATTCTCTTATCAATTCTCAGAATAATTAAGTTTGAGACATTAGTCACTAGCTAGATTCCTTGTAAAACCAGCCATAATGCAGTGCATGCCTGAGATAACAATTTTAATTTTTTTAAAACATAAGGGCGATTTCATATTAGCCCACTTGATAGAATGATTGCCTTGATGACAAATGAAAGCCATTATATATATTAAGTTAGCAATCAGATTAATGGCCTTCTTCAAGTCAATATTCAAACAACTTATATGTATTTTCTATTTGACGGTGAATAACTTTAATAATCACGATCACTTTTAATCAATCCAAGAAAAACATAAAAAAATAAAAAAAACCATGCTTCATATTTTTGGTGATATAGTTCATATGTATACATACATTTTAGGTGTGTTTGATGTTTTACTGTAAAAAAAACTTCTTTGCAAAGTTTTTTCTTTTGTAATCATTTTCTCACCAAAATAATATTATATATGATGTTTGTTATTCCCCATGAATGCTACAATTAAAACACATGTAAAATTGATTTAACCAATTAATTGGAACACACATTTCATACAAAGTTTTATTTTAATTCTCAAAGTTACACTTGAGTCATGTTTCTATTGCAAAATCATTTAATTGCATTAATATGCACATAAAAAGATATTTTTTAAATCAACTTGTTGATATCACTTGAATTTGTTTTTTAGAATTTTAGGATATTTTCTCAAAAAAAAAAATCAAAGCATAATTTATATATACGCCAAAGATGTGGAAATGTTTCATGTGTTTTATTTTCTCTTCAAAATGATTAAATCAACAGGCATCAAAAGCCGCATTAGGAATCCAACGAAGTAGATAACAATGGCAAGACCAATTGCAACTACTTTATAAACAAAAACAAGAAATGATGATATATTACAGTTTATGATTTGTCATAGAGACAAAACGTATACATCAATGTTTGGTTGTTTTGTATGATTAAATCCAACACTGCCCACAACTTTTGGAGGTTGTAATGAAGGGAAGAGCAAATGGGAACCGCCACTACATTTAGGGTGTGTTTGGTTCGGAAGTGGTCTACTAAAATAATATGAGTCTGTAAGTGTGGTTTAGATTGAAGTGAATTTTTTATTTAGAAGTTTTTAGTTCCATGTGTTTTGTTGAAAGAAGTGTTCAATTATGAATTATTATTTTTGTCTTTAATGAAGAGTGAAAAAAATCAAAATATGATTTTTAAATAAATTATTTATTATATTTGATGTAATGTAAATTTTTTAATTAAAATCTTATTTTTGTTGTAAAAATTAAAAAAATTAAAAAATAATAAAAAAATAATAAAAAATTATAAAAAATATACAAAATAGGTGGAGTGGAATGCCGAAGTCCCACTTCGGAAAAGAAATTCCCGAAATCAAAGAGTGAAGTGGGAGGTTTTGGAAGTAGTCACTTTACTACTTTGGTTTCCACTTCGGTGAACTAAGGATGTGTTTGGTTCGGTAGTGGTCCACCGAAGTGTTTGGTTCGGTAATAGTCACTTTCCTACTTTGGTTTCCACTTCGATTTTCTACTTTGGTTTTGAAGTGAAATTTTCATTTGGAAGTCTTTAGTTTCATGTGTTTAGTTGAGTAAGTGTTAAATTATAAATTTTTTTTGTCTTTGTTAAGAGTTAAAAAAAATTGAAAATAAGGTTTATAAATAAATTATTTATTATATTTGATGTAATGTAATTTTTTTTAAATTAAAATCTTAAATTTGTTGCAAAATAAAAAAAAAATAAAAAATAAAACAATAAACAATAAAAATAAAAACTAAAGCAAATTAGAAAAAAAATAATAAAAGATTTATAATAACATACAAAATGAGGGGTGAAGTGTAATTCGGAAAAAAAATTCTAGAAACCAAAAAATTAAATGGGAGGTTTTAGGAGTGATCATTTTTTGACTTATAGAACCAAACAAATAAAAATATCATATTAGTTTACATTTCAGTCACTTCGGTCTTTACTTTGACAAATTAAACACGATAGTAAATAAATAAAAATATCACATCAACTTATACTTAGAATCACCTGTGTCTCGACTTCTGCTAACCAAACGTACTTTCAGTGTGCATTGTATTGTGGCAACTCTAATCACATGCAATGATGTGGCTTTTGGTGGTCTTACGTGGAACATCATGGGCCGAGCAAATGGTATCACATTCTTTGGCTTCAATCCCAAAATGGCTTCTAGCCCAGATTCCAAGTCAGAGATGACGGTGAGCTGAGGGGGCATTTTTTTATCAATTAAATTTTATTTAACCAACATATTTTTTTTATTTATTTTTAATCATATGAATAAATCACTATTTATATTATATCTTCTAATTTTTTTTTAAAATGAGGTTTGATGTGTCTTATTATCAGACAATACTAACAATGAAAAAAATTTAAAAGATGATATCCTATGGAGTATTTACAATTTAAATTTTAAATTGTGAGATAGTATTGATGATGTTTATTATCAAGTTTTTTCTTTTTATTTTATTTGATGGAGATGATGATGATGATTATTAATCTTGTTATTAGTTATTTACTATTATTGATAGAGAGTGTGTGAAAAATCGATTTTTTTTTTTTTGCTTTTTATGGATGTGGGCCCGTGTGCACGTGGTGGTAATGATTTGGTTTGATGGAACGTTTTGTGCTTATATATATCATAATCAAGGAGGAGCGATTCAATGCGGAATTTGGGAATATTTTAATTTATTTAATTAAATTATTTTAACTTTAATTATGTCACAAAGGAGTGATTTTGATTATAATAAAAATAATAAAGATGGGGTGTCGCAAGTCACACACAATCACTGAGGTTCGTTCGGATGATGCTTTGCAGTGAAATGCCGTGTGTGGTTTAAATTGCTTATTAATTGGTTTTAAAATCGGCTAAGGTTTTTTTTTTTTTTTTATAAATTCATAAACATGTGAAGCCATTTGAGTTTTTGTTAATTTTTTTTCCTAAATCTTTTTTCAATAAAACATGCAAACCACTGCTTCATTATTATTAGTAGACACACATACACATGAGAAATACAAATATGAAAAATGTAGTCCTAGAGATAAGTACCTCATCGAAGTTGTAAATTGTAATAAAAATAACTCTAGCTCTTTTATATAAAATTTCTATGCAATGACAAAAAATAAGTTTGATGAAAAGGAAGTTTCAATTATCCATTAAAATAGAACCATATATATATATATATATATATTTTAATAAGTGAATAAATCATCATATATAGAAGAGAATAGAATCATAATTTTTATATGGAGACTGAAGTGACTTTTTTGAATAAAAATAGAAAAATAAGAATACATATGTTATCATACTAAAATCACAGTTATATTAATAGAAAATTCTAAGAATTATCATGAAAAGACAATACTTTATACATAATTACCCTCTTGAAGGTCAGAATGTGGATTTAAGGGCTATTATAAATTTGCAACAACTATTGTATATATATATATATATATTGATACAAATGTGAGAGCTTTCTTGTCAATTCATATTTGATTCTCTAGTTGTTCCGAACAGTCACCACAACAACTTTTTTGTAGTTTGGTTTATTAAAAAAAAAAAACAGTCTATAAAATAAATATTTACATCAAATTACTCAAATATAATTAAATATTTTTTTTATAACGCATGTAAGATCATGAGACGTTATTTAAGGAGGGGTATTTTTTTCTTTATTTCCTTTTATTTTACAAGTGGTTTAAAAACTTTTATAAGGGATCCATAAAAATTTGCTTTCTGAATTGATGAATTACCAAAAAAAAACCTTTTCTTTATATTATTTAAATCCATTAAAGTAGTAATTACCAGTGGACATATTATTCTTGTATGGCCTTCCCCATCCATTTTGTCTTATTTTTTTATAAAAATTTATATTAATTTAAAGAATGTTGTTAATGTATTTTAATTTACAGAGATAATAATAAAGAATTCATGTATCCTTTAATACAGCATATGCTTAGGCCTGACGCATACTGTTGACATTCTTTAAGGAAAAGGAAAGGTCCATCTTACCCCCTATTCATGTACGGTGATTTGGTCATCCAAGAGGGGCCAAATAATTCTTTTTTTATTTTTTATTTTTTATTTTTTATCAACACTAGATAAAACTCTCTAAGAACAATGGCTACAATTACTGTTCATATATAGCTGATTGAAATGATCCCTGTTTGTGTCCTCGCTGATCATGCTTCCAACAAAATGGCCATAATTTGAGTGTCACAATTTAGTTCACTGTTGGATTCCAAATTCTTCTTTTTAAATAATAGTTCTTTTAAGAAGTGGATTGAATTTTTTTGAAAAAAAAAATAGATAAATATTCATATTTATTACTAAGAAAGAAATAAGTATATTAACAAACAGTCCACTAAAAATGGAGTAGGATAAAAACTACAAAAAAATACAAAAAAAAAAAACACAAACTACCACAAAATAAAAATCAACAACCAACACGAAAAAGGACTTTCAAAAACGTTTTAATAGTTAGGACTTCCAATATTGTTTTTCTTTCATCTGGAGACGCTGGGGCAGGAGAAGTCTTTGAAATTGATGTTTGACACCCAAAATTAATCAATAAATAAACAAATAAAAATAAAATGATGCTAGACATGACATAACTATATATTTGGTTGATTCGTTGCCATTTAAAATACCGACCTAATTTTGTGGACATGATTATCAACGATATTAAAGCTAGCCTTGTCATCTAGGGGTCATGACTGAACCTTTTCTCAATGAATATTGGTTGATGATGGTGAACAATTGTCCTCGCCCAGCTGACCCTTTTGGTCACCTGACAACAATTATATTAAGGATATCAAACCTTATTATATACTATGAATACAATGCTTTGTTTTTCTTTGGACAAGCCCATGTGAACTTCTCTTTCACTATTTTTAAGTGGTGATCGGTGACCAGTGGCCAATCTGAAGTTGGAGGTATTACATGTGATTATATTCCAACGCATTTAATTCGTTCAGCAGATTAGTACAACGTTGTTACCACTCATTTCAATTTTGTCTGTAAAGACAGATAAAATAAATAAATAAATGAATGAATTATAAATAAACACAGGCAACTGGCCTGGTCTACTTTGTCATGAAATTAAAAATCTTGAGCACTGGTCCACTGCTTGATTTCTTAAATTTGTTAGTTTGGGTGAACACCAAAAACTAGCTTTTGTTCTGAAGACGCCAAAGCCCAGTTCTAAAAGCCCAGAAGTTGTTTATATATATATATATATTATATAGAATATCATTTATAAACCGCCCAAAATAAAATTCCATTTTTATTCATCAGTTATGAATATGTAATACTATATATTAACTGTGGTAGGATCACATCACTGATAATTAAAGTTACATATATATGTAATCCACAACATCAATTTGAAACAAACAAGAGAGAAATAAATTTTTATTTATTGAACCAGCTGCAGTCTGCAGAAGAGGTTGTTAATTGATCCAGGCTTAATCACTTCTTGCAAACGATCCCATGGCCGTTAATGTCACTCCCACACTTGATCAGATGAGGCAGTTCTGTAGCCATGGCAATGGGCGGGCCGGCAGCATTGAACCTTGCAACAGCGCAGTCAGGGGTGTAAAGGCCGGAGGATGAGAACTTATCCACACCTCCCATTAATGGCATGCTGGAACTTATCTTGACCCTGCTGGTGTAGTTGTCTCTGTAGGTCTGGCCCAACACACCATCCACATGTGGAGTGAGTGAGTAGAACTTGAATGCAAGATCAAGGTGGGCGAAGCAATCATCAGCAGTGACACCATAGTGGTGCACTCGTGACTCCTCCTCGGTGATAGGTACTACGTTGGCCTGGACTTTGAACATGCCATCCACCTCCACGGTAACTCCATTAGCATCACTGGAGCGGGTTATGGTCACTGTTGGCTCGGTGGGTGCTTGCCATCGGGCACCTTCCTCTGTGGGTAATAAGACTTGCTCTCCATTTAAAGAGATGATGAGATGGTCCTCTGCAGTGTTCCAGATTGAGGTTTTTTTAGCTCCGACGTAGAGCTTGTGGCTGTGGAACAGGACGGCGATGGATTGCACCCAGGTGAAGTCACGCTTCATGTCAGCATTTCGGCGTCCGATGAAGTGCCCATTGATGTGGAGGTGGGAGTCTGAGAGCAAGCAGAAATCCCTGTCCTTCTCTCCGTGGAAGTAGAAGGTGATGCCATCTCCACCGACGAAATGTGGGTCTTGGCATACACCACCTGGTTTGTCGCAATCTGCATTAATGTTTGATTGGCATATATTTGTTATTGTATAATATGTCAAAAATGCAACTACTTGAACTATGGAATAAATGGAAATGTTTGATCATCAAAAGGAATAAATATTAAAAAAAAAAAAAAAAAATTTACAGCAGACAGGCTTGCAGGCATCGCAATCCATGAAACAAGATCCTGGGCAGGATGGTGGGCAAGGTTGATATGCGCTGCAGTAGGGGAATCTCTTCCTGTCGCACTTCACTCTTTTTGTTCCACCACCTCCATTGTTATTGCCACCTCTTGAGTTGCCTCCACCTTCATTGCCATTGCCATTGCCATTGCCATTGCCATTCTGCCCTCCCTTATTCCCTCCATGATCATCGGCAGCCATCGCTACGACCAAGAGAAGGATGAAGAAGATCAAGGAAACCCACAGTTGTGAAGATCTTGATCGTGCCATTGGTACTAAGATAAGTTAGACTGGTTTTTGGCACGTTAGATCGGACGGCCTCCCTACCCTTTTTATAGACTGGTTTGCATGTTAGAGATGAAGATAGAGCCTCAGAGGTGTTGACTCTCACGTGGGACGGTGGCTTGGAGGGAAATTGGGATCTTGTCTTCAATTTTCATAATTGCTCTACGTAACTAATGCAAAGAAGCAAGTGTTTCCTTTACGTATCCTGGAGCTTGAATGGCCGATCCGATGTAGCTAGCAGCTCTCATAATCTACACATCATTTGCTTTCTAGAGTATAATATGCAAGAGTACTATATCGTCTTGAGTTTTTAGCGTATAATTACGTTACGTTTATTAATGTTTGTCCAAACACAAAGAGGAATTTATACATATTTTTTAATCCAAAGTCAAAATATATAGATAAACAACTAATTGTTCATTTGATTGTTTCACAAAAATAACCGGATTAATTTTAAACAATTTGGCAATTGGGCTGTGATAGAAAATCAATCGCAGCATTTGTGCTAGCTTGTGGAGCTAGAATTATATATGTCAAAATTGTCATTTTGCTATTTGACATGGAACTCCTTTCTAACATATATATATTTTGTTTTTCTAAGCATCAAGTATCTCGGGTGAAGTGCAGTCTTTTTGGAGGCCAACCTAGAAACACCGTGTCGTCACTTGAGGGTTATTTTCTAAAATTATTGATTAGAAATAAATAATAATCATAAAATATTTAATTTCAGTTCCCCTCCATCTATTTTGATTATAATTATAATTGTCATAAAAAAAAAATTGAAAGACTACTTCATCTTCATTTTTCACAGCTGACGCTTCCGCCACTTGTTGTGTCTTATGTGTTGAAGTTGATTGAAGCCTGACCTCTGCTGAAGAGGACGATGAACCAGCAATGTTGAACGGACGGCCGAAAACAGTAAATTCTGGTTATCATAACCTGTGCTGATAGAATTGTTGTCAAGGTTGCAGAAGACCTCAAGTATATGAATAGAAGCTAGTACCCTGAGAAGTCACAGCTTTGAGAAGCTCTCAAGTTATGTGTCTTGGGATATGTATTAAGAATGGAAAGTCACCATTCATTTTGTCTAGTGATAGTTTAATCTACGTA
Organism: Dioscorea dumetorum; assembly: GCA_902712375.1. NCBI lineage: Eukaryota > Viridiplantae > Streptophyta > Magnoliopsida > Dioscoreales > Dioscoreaceae > Dioscorea > Dioscorea dumetorum. The sequence goes on from CACTHL010000739.1 coordinate 7,599,523, forward strand.
CTCTTTCAGCTTGTTTTAAGATATATATGAACATGAAGGAAAACCAGAGGTTGGTTGCTTTTGAATAAAAACTGAGCCAAATTATTCAATTTTCCCCCTATTAAGGAGTGTTCATTTGGATGTAAGTGAGAGAAAATAGAGGAAAGTGGACTGACTTTCTCCACTTCTGATGTTCTTTTCTTTTGAAGTGACACTTCCCCCACTTCAGACTGAAGTGAGTTTTAGTTATAACTCACTTTAGCATTTTTTACAACGACGTGAGGAAAATGAGTACTCACTTCCCCCCCACTTTCAAAGACCCTTTAGAAGTGACACCGCTTACATCGAAATGAACACCATTAGTGAAAAAAAATAAGCAATTAATGGAAGAAACATTTTCTACAAAATGAACACAGAAAGTGGTAGAAGTCATATCATTTCCACCATTTTCCACAACTTCAGTGAAGTAGCACTTCCTCTACTTCCTGATTTTCTCTCACTTACACCGAAATGAACTCCATAATCCCCTTCTATCAATATACCATACTATATGTCAAATTGTTTAGTTATCACCTTAAAAAACACCTCTAATGATGGAGATTGTCCATTATCACCCATGGTCACAATGGATGGTGTCATGGTCTCAACCGATCACCTTCGGCCGTGCGGCACCTGACATGCACCATAGCGTCAGGTCAGCCTTCCTTGCAAAAACAGTTAGTGAATTCCTGTTTGCAGTACAAGCACAGCGAAATAATATAAAGCGAGACAAACCGGAAAACATCCGCGGTACGAGAAACACGACACATGAAACCCATTTTGAGAGAGAAAAACATAAACTCTCTTAGTTTGAGAAATATTTCCAACCATGGCCAAAACCAACACCAAGTGGCATTGTCTCATCCCAAAGACACATTAGACCCTAACAAGTGCTACCCCAAATCCAAGGTTAATTGAGCCCTATGCCCAATACAGGTTTGGCGTGAATTCCCTGACTTCACTTAGCTTGCAGTGTCCTCTGACGCAACTGTAGCTTTGACCAGCCACCCTTGGTCACAGCCCGCAGCATTACTAGTCACGCGAGATAATACCGCGTGCCATCCTCGCCCCAGGCTCAGTAACGCTCCCGACCACGTGCCCACTTGCATACGCCTGCGTAAAACCTTGTCAAATCCGGAATCAGCTCTCGGTCTCCTGTCCTGATCAAGTGTCCCGCCCTGCCTAGACTTGCTAGAGATCCAACACTCTACATGATGAAGTCTTGCAACACTTGACTCTTGGTATGGGCGTGCGCGCCCCATGCGCTCATCGGTCACGCGCACGCCCATGGTCCAGTGCGCGCGCCTCACGGTCTCAGCACATGATCGTGCGGGATATTCCACCCGCTCTTCGTGACTTGGCCTATGTGATAATGCATGCCTGCTGACCAAGTATAAGATCATCAACCCTTACATATGGATTGCCTCACCCTAAAAACTAGTTCAGGGGCCTTCAGCCCTGAGAACCTCTTGGTCTCCACAGTTTTAGTGCTAAGGTCCGCTATCTAATACGACTTGTTAGGATGTTTGTTTAACCACTTAAAATCACAAATATCACTCAGCACATACCTTATGTTGGTTTATACTTAATTGGCTATGGGCCGGTGAAACTATTTTTGATTGACAATCCACTCCTTGTGTTTATTTCTTGAGTGCCACAAGCTCCTCCTGTCGAACTCTTTTTTATAAGTTTTTTATTCCTCCCTAATTGTATTATTGGATGGTTTTGAGGCCTACTATTTGGTTTGAATGTTAAGTTATATCATTCTTCTTGTTCATTGGTACTGTTTCCATTTCTCCATGAATTTGTGATTAATTCAATTTTTTAATTATTAAATAAATATTAATTACATCAGTGTATCATATGTGGAATCCAGTACTACTACTATTAAAAAATTTAACAACTATATATACCTTTCACCTGCTTTGCTGTGACTATATATTTTGAAATAAAATTCATACATTTTTTTTAACATAAACTCATTAAAATAAATATTCCATTATTTTTGTGAAATAAACAAAGTCCGATTTATTTTGCAAAGCAAGAAGATATAAAGGGAAGCTTTTTTGAACAAACCTGAATTAATTTAAATTTAATTTAACTTCATAATAAATATTAATTTAATTTTAGAGGTAAATTAATTTTATTGGTGTATAGTTTCATCGATTAAATTCGTATTGTTAATATTTTGGGTGATCACTCATTTTTTAAATTCAAGTGTGAATTATTCCTTTGTATATATATAAAGACAATTAATACTATAAGCAGTACAAACAAATGTTGTAATAAATTTGTTAGTTTTATCAACGAAGTATCACCATAACTATTGGTGATATGTTGCAATTAATGGTACTATCAAACTTATTTATCTTATATCAATGGTAAAGATGCATATCTCAAGAATTTTTTTACCATCAATATTAAACATTCCCTAATTAATTAGTATAGATATAAACTAGTGATTACAGCTTTGTTGGTATAGTACCGTCATATTTGCTCATACTATACTAATTGTAGAAATGCCTATTCGAACATTTGTTCTTAATCTATTCTTCAAACACATATCATGTCCATTAACATTAAAACTATAGAGATTAAAAGCATCTTCATCGACTCATTTTTGTTTTTATTTTATTTTATGCATGGATTTAATTAACAATGCTAAAGAAAGAATTAGTTCCATAGCAAGAAGCATAACTATAAATATTGGAGATAAATATTCAGTATTCACATTATATTTATGTGATATGATACAGGTACATAAATTCAACGTTTAACAGCTCCATAACAAAAGAGAGTGTTAACTGGAAGATTAAGGGTTCAGTTCTCTCTCATAACAATGTTTAAGAGTTATCATGCATGGTTTCACATGTATTCTTTTTAAAGAGAATTCATCAACACTCTTTAATATATAATAATATGAATGGATTTCTTCATAACGTACGTGTGCATGTGTTTGGGCATATAATGCATTGATTGGGATGTACATATTAAGTTTAGTTTTGACTACTTCTTGCAAACAACCTCACGGCCACTCATGCCGCTGCTGCAAGTTATATCAACCAGTTCCGACCCCAGGGCAGCCCCGCCGTCTGGCCACGGACGAACCGTGAAACAGAACAATCAGTGGCATAGAGATCTGATGACAAAAACTTATGCGCGCTCACGGTCAGGGCTCATGATGGGCATATCAGATGTCTTCACCCTGCTAACATACCCTTCTCGGTATATACGTTTGGCCAAGATCACCATGCACATGATTGGTGAGAGAATAGAACTTGAACCCAATTAAGTTCAAGATGGGCAAAACAGTCATCAGCCGTGACGCCATAGTTGTGCACTCTTGACTCTTCTTCAGTACGTGACAGGAACCACACTGGCTGTGATCTTGAGCTTGCCTTCAGCTTCCACAGTGATGGCATTGGCGCTGCTGGACCTAACAATAGAGAGCGCGGCTGCCGTGGTTGATGTCTGCCATTTCCTTCAGAAGACGTCAACCTTGTCTTTCCGGCCATGGAAGTCAAAGGTTATGCCATCGCCGCGGATGAAACGTGGGTCTTGGCACACCGCACCACCCTTGTCACAGCCTGCATTAAAATTAATCACACATATCTCTGATCTCTCTCTCTCTAGATCTCTATAATAATAATAATAATAATAATAATAATAATAATAATAATAATAATAATAATAATAATAATAATAATAAAAGTTAAAAAAAATCCAATCGAGCAACTTACTGCACACTGCACGGCAGAGTTCACAATCAGCCATGCAGGACCTGGGACAAGCAGCTGGGCAGTTGAACTTGCTGCCAAGGCACATGGGATAACCCTTCTTATATATCTTTGCACTTCACTTGCTTTGGCATGTATGGTTAAGCCTCCACCATGGCAAAGAGGAGGATGGCCATTGCCATCATTACCCACAATGAAAACGTACCTTGCCATTGGAGCTTATTATTGTTTTTGAGTTTATATATGGCTAGCGCTGGGTGAAGAGTATGTTGAGGCTTCAGCTCCTTATAGAGATCAAGGTGATTATTTATTATATGCTCTAGTTTGCATTTTTCATTTCCATGTATATATTTATATAAATATATATAGAATTTGGTTGACTTGCCATGCGATCTTTTAAGGTAGTTCCATGGGATTTTTCCAAAGGGTACGGCGTAGACTTTGTTTTTAGAATTTTGTACTTAATTTCATGATGCTCGGAATTGGTTGTTATTCACCAACATGTGAATGCATGGGAAGCCTGAGGTTGCGGCGATGCTTACGTAGGAGTGCAACCAAGATCACGTGATGGGCTTGCGGGTAGTTCAATCATGAGTATTTAATTATATATCTTAAAAGTTTTAAATATTTTATTACCGTCAAGCCGGGTAAATGCCAATTTAAGAATATTCATTCTAGTGCACGTTGGCTTAATGTCTCTGTAAGTCAAATAGCTGAGAATTGGTATGTATGTACATATAGAATCTTGCTAAGTTTCCCTTTTGACGAAAGGGGCAATATTGATTATCTCCAACCATATATATATATATAATTTTATGTTAATATTCCTTCTACATGTGTTGGCTGCCTCTTCAATTTCCTTGATGTAACCAAAAGTAAGAGGGCTTCAATTCTATATGCATGCTGTGGGTGGAGCTCTTAAATCCATATTGTATCTAAAGTTTCAAATTGTGACATATATATATCTCTTTGCGGCTCTTATGGGGTTTTTATCCTTAAGAGAATAAAGTGGATAAGTCTTATTCATTGAAAAACTTTAAAATAGTAAACATTAGTTAAAGAATAAAATATTCTAGCTAGGAATCAAATCTTCATCTTGTTGGTTGTTTCTTACAACAAGATTCTTGCTATGCATAATCCTACAAAAGGAATGGGATTGATGCCAGGAATGGGATGTAAATTAAGAATATTAATTCTCCCACTCCTAGTCCTAGCATCAATCATCACCTTTTTTTTTTTTTTTTTTTTTACATCTTTTCTATACTACAATTTAAGGTTTTGACATCAATTTTTCGCGCTTTGTTAAGCTCTTCCCATCATCACACATATATAATACAAGGTCTAAGTTGTTTGTGTGCTTGGTATTCACTAATATATGTAAATTTTAGTTTGAGCAAATTGATCATGATATTAATTAACTTTCTTCAATTCTATCATGGTTTATAACATATCACGATTATTTTCTCCAAAAATCATGAATGTGGAATGATCATAGCATTTACCTTATGTAGTTCAATTTTTTAAATTCATTTTTTTCTATTAAACATGATTTATCCGATTACTAAAATGAAGAGAGCACTCTAATTAGTCAGTTAATTTTAATTATAAGACAGAGAAATGAACTTCATTGGAAAGTTGAAGGGCTAATTAATTAAGGATGTAATCTTAACTTGCATTTATCACAACTTAAAAAGACTAACATTATTTCAGTCTTTCTGACTTACACTTTTAGGTACTATGCTAAAGTTTATGTTCTATATATAAAAAGTTTATATTAAAGCCAAAACATGATTATCTTTGTCTCTAGCAAAATCTTTTTAAGACCTATCACATATTTTCTCCAGAAAATCTCTTTCAAATCTTTCCACACATTTTGCAAACACCCCAAGCGATTGATTAAAAATATTTTTTGGCAAAAGAGATGAAACGATTTGGTGTCTCTGTTTAGAAAGATTTCATGAGATTTCAGTTGTCAGGAAGAAAACAAACACTTATCATCATAAAGCACTAGTCTATCTTCCAGTCTTGTTTCTGCATTTACTTTAACAACATTTTGGGGAAAACTAACATTTTGTCACAATGAGATAAGATGACATGAGTGCTATATGTACTCTCAATTATGCTTCTTCATTTTTTTATTATTATTAAAGTTGACAAACAATATGCATTAAATATAATATTAATGGGTACTATAAATTAACATATATAATCTCCAATGGATCATGAAGCCAATAAAAGGGAGATTATATAAAACATAATATATATAACAGTAATATAAAAAAGGCAATCATTCAAAGTCATTGTCATCTACCTTAAATCATTTTCACAAGTATTATAAATGTAAAAAAAAAAAAATCACACACGCTGTAGATTTAATAACAAGCTTAATTATGTTGTTTAACATAGTTTGTGCCAAAGCACTAAGTTGACTTGATTGACTAAACTTTTTTTTTTTCAGGATTAAAACAGTGTGACTTGCCGCCATGACTATCAGCATAATTAGGGCTTATTATGTAGTCTAACGCCGCAAATCCAAAATTATCAACTTGGTCGCCTGATTGTATCTCTTAATAAGTTCGATTCCTTCTTCTCTGGGCCCCATTTCCATTAGCTTTAAATTAATGACTCCCCATGCCTTAACTCAAATGATAGAAAAATTATTTGACCTTAGATCTCCATGGAGACCTAGTTATTCTGTCTTTTATTTCTTTATTTAATTATCAAAGGGATTCTATTTTCAGTTGTAGTTATTATTATTATTATTTTTTTGTTTTTGTGTTGGTGCATTCTCTCTTGTACTTATATTTTTACGTAATTTATGTGATTTATTCAAATTTTCTTTTTAAGATTAAAATGTATTTCTGACTTAAATACTTGTATTTTGAGTTATAAATTTTTATATATAATTATTATATTTGTATGTTTAATATGAATGTTAAAAAAACAGATTATAAAATTTAAAAGTTATTTAAGTGATGAAGAAATTTTTTCATATAAAATAAGCTAGTCACATGTAAAATTCTCAATTTGAAAATTTCCGAAATTATATGTCCAATTTCAGGTTTTGGTACATAAGTTGAAAAGAATAAATAAATAAATAAATAAATAAAAAGAAAAATAAATTATTATGTCTGAAGCTGATACGCTAACAACCATTTGTACTATTTCCACGCCTATCAGTCCATCCAATGGCTAGTATAGTCGGACATCTGAATCCAACGGTTAGATCATGAGAGAAAGGGACGTACAAATGCAAATTCATTGGGTATGAACATCCTTCAGTTATAAAAAAAAATAATAATAATAATAAAAAAAAGAGAGGGAGAAGAAGAAGGTAGTAGTTGCGGAAAAAGCAGGAGATATTTAAAAATCTCGGCATCACAGCGAGGAATCACGAGGCTTTCTTTTCTTTCTTTTTTTTTTTTCTTTCTTCTTTCTCAGAGTCCGAGAGCGAATAAAGATTAGAGAAAAAGGCTTCGCTTTTTGAATTTCCAGCAATAATATCACTCTTATCTTCTTCGCCATTGCTTCGTCTCCAAGCCACAAGAGAACTTCGTAAGAGCCCCCTCTATCCTTTGGATCTCTCATGGCGTCCGTCGCACTGAAGGAACAACTAGCCTCGCTGATGGACTCCATGTACCAGGAGGTACTTTAGTCTCTTCTTTTGATTTTGGATTTCGTGTTTTATATGGAGAATTTTGATTCCCGGTTTGAATTTGTTAGGGTTTTGGGAGATGTGCTGGAATTGGGGATCGTTGTGATTTGGTGCTTTCATTTGAGTGGTTTTGTTCTTATGCAGGGGTTGCTGGATGAGCAGTTTCGGCAGTTGCAGAGTCTGCAGGATGAGACTAACCCTTGCTTTGTGATGGAAGTGGTCACCTTGTTCTGTGATGATGCCGAGAGGATTTTTGGCGAGTTGGATATAATAATGTGTGTTTTGGTTCTTTTTCTTTTTATAAATCGATGTGGGACTTCTTCTTCTTCTTCTTCTTCTTCTTCTTTGAGAAGGGAGGGGAGGTGAGGAGGGGGTTGTGTTTACGGTGAAATTTGAGAATTTTTTTTCTCAGGAATCAGCCAATGATTGAATTCCAACAGGTGGATGCTTATATCCACCAGCTCAAAGGGAGTAGCTCGAGGTTTTGATCTAATTCCCTCTTTTCTACTGTTTTTCTATGAACCTAGACTTGATACGATGAATTGTGTTCTCTGGTTAATACTTGGTGGTACTGAGCATTGGAAATGGTATTGCTGCTCATCTGTTCATTGTGTTTTGAAGGGATTAGTATGTACTCTTAATGATTTTAACTTTGCTGTTTTTTTTCTTCTTTGCATGTGAGGATCAAATTGCAGCTCATCATGATCTTCTTATCGTACAAATTTTGTGAAATTATGATAAAAAAATCGTCATGGTTATAATAGATTGGCTAGGTCTTTACTATTTTGAAAATTGAAATGTGAACAGTATATGGGTCACTGAGAATTGTTTGCTGTTATATTTAAGTTGGAAAGAGAGATGTTCTTTTTGGTCAGATTCATTTTATTTTGGGCAACCTACCAACTGACTGCTGTGTCATAATGACTGCATACAGGACAAGCTTTTCATTTAACACAGTTATGATCACATGTGTTAATATAAATGAACTTACTGGCTTTTGCCCTTCCCAAGTACGTCTTTGTCTTGTTTGCCTGGCGCGTGTCAGTTTTCTATTTTTTGTACTTTTACTTGCCAGGTAACAGCACCTATCTCGCAATGGTAAGATGGGGGGATATTTGCTTCATGGTCAAATACAAATTGAAATGGTTATAGCAACTGGTTATTAGCCTATCTCCTTGACTTATTTATCTTCATCCACGAAAGTGCTCATATTTCAGTCCATTGTGTTTGTCAAATTCATTTACGCTCATATGTGTTACTGGTGTATTATTTTGCAGTGTGGGTGCTCAGAATGTGAAATTGGCATGCATTCAGTTCCGTCATTCCCTTGAGGACAATGACAGAGAAGGGTATGAATTGATTCTCATGATTATATCATGGTTTTGTGAACAGTTTCTTATTTTTGTTTTAATTTAAACAACTTCCAGGACACTTACGGAATATTTTGTTGCTTCAGAATGGTTTTTTAGGTTATTAATTTATGGACTCTTTGAGATTTTTTGTTAGGTAGCTTATTGTTTCATGCGCCTACTACACTTTTGATATTATTTTTAGATATTTGGTGGATTAGTTTTACATATTATCTCAACATCTTTCATTAGATAATTAGTTTTTTTGGATGCCTTATACCATTTCGGATATGATCTTAGGAGAAAATGGAGTTTACAATAATCTTGTTTTCAGGGCAATAATTAAGAAATTTTTTACCTTAAGTTATTGAATTTGGCTGGCTTAACAGTAATCTTGCGGAATTTCGACATTTGATGTTTTCCAAGTAAAGCAAGAAGCAAGAAAATACTGATGGGATCTTCATATGAGAAGATACATTTCACATACTCAACTAATTTGATAAATTTGACTGTGAAATTCTCACAGATGTAAATATCTTTGCTTGTGTCTTGGAAATGGTAACGCCAAGTGCCTCAGCTCCGTGGTTTGTTGGCAACGGGAAACCAAAGTGGTTAATTATCTAATTGAAGGCGGTTGGGATAGTGATCTTCTAGGACTTCGGTTATTTATAAATCCTCCTTGCTTGAATTCAACCTAACAACCATCATCTCCGATTTTCTGGTAGATGCTGTTAATATTCTGCCCCCAATCTCGCCTGATCAATTTATGTTAACCTTTCCTTCAAATGCTTACAAATGTCTGCAAATAACTACTGCAGTGGACGTCAAGATCAACGCCTTGCTTTTTTCCCCCCCTGATATTTCTTGTTTAGCACAAGCACCGTTCTTTCTTGGTATTAGTACCTCAGTATCTTTTCATTCTAACATGGCCCTTTTCAAATAGGTGCCTACGTGCTCTGAATGTGGTCAAGCGTGAATATCTGCATCTAAGAAGCAAGCTTGAAACTATGCTACAGGTAACTGGAATTCTTGAGTTTTTGTTTTTCAGTTTTCATCACTGACAAATTCCAATATTTTCGAAACTGAAAGTCAAACTTGCCCTTCTTCTGAAGGATGGCATATGCATCCATTGTCATGTGTATGCTTAGAATTAAGATGATTTAATTTGTGTTTGCTCAGCAACTCTTTGGAATCTGTTTTGACATAACGTAAGGTTGCTTAGACTACTTGTGTCTGCTAATTTGTCATGGATCTCTGTTGATGCAGCTGGAGCAGCGGATTCAAGCCTATGACAAACAGAAAAATTGAGGAACTTTGTGCGCATGCCTGCTTTGGTTCCATGGGCTGGCCGCTAGTTATTATGTCACACAGGACAAACCCTTCTCATTTTAAGTATTGAATAAAATTTTGTGGTCTTAGATTATATGAATTGAGTGTTAATGTATGAAGCTCTCCATAGTTAAAGATTTCTATGCCGAAAGCCAGCCAACTTGTGATTGAAAAGGCTGCAGTATGTTTTGCATCTTGTTACAAATGAAGAACCATTGAGCAAGATAGGGTTTTGTTGTTTCACTTCCAAACTTATACGAAGGAACCAAGTGAAGGAATAAAGAGTTACTCCAAAACCTTGCTCAGAGCTCAATCTAAGAAATGAGCAGGATGCACGTTAGACTGACTTGATATTGTAGCTGAGTTCACCCAATGGTGGCTCTACTTGCCACAATATATGTTTTTATGAAAGGTGTGAAAACAGAAAACGCTGCAAACACCTGGTTCTTACATTTCCGAACCATACGCAAGGTGCAAGGGCATAGGCTTTTATTGCTATACAGGCTCCGTTTGTATTCAATTTAGTGACTATAAGCATCTCTCTCCGTCTTGCACAACAAATGGTTTTAAAAGCTGAAACGAGCATCCCTCTTTAACGCTTTTGCAGCTTACTCAACTATCTACACAATGGATTCAAAAGTCAGTCGGACCTTGAATTTGTTACTCTTGGTTCAACAAAAAGCTTAATTTGTTGGATATTGCAGGCGCCTACCTTCTGGGGTGCGCTGTTGATGTATAAGCAGCAAAAAATAAAAAGGAACGAATTAAGTGAGGGCGGGCCACCATGCCTATCTGACTTGGAGAATCCACGATGTGCAGTCTTGAAGCAATTGAAATTTCTGACACCTAGCAATGTTTAAAAACACCTGGATTTTGTTTTGGAATTCAGAGGAGTCTTCTTTGCACCTGAATGTGCCACCACACACGCATTGCTCAGCCAAGTGAGCGGCTTTCACTTGCCTACACCGCAAGCAAACCACATCCTGCAAATGATACAGTCTTTCCCGTTGACGAACTATTTGAAGCAGGGCGTTCTCCATTTGCTCTCGGTTGTATGGCTGTCCGCAATGTGGTACAGCACACCGCCACTCATGCTCCATAAGAGCCGAATCACGACAAAGGTCCAGGTCTCGGCAGTCATTGCAATAGCTGCAGGGCAGACAGTAGATAGGATTTGAATAAGGATCAATGGTATCTATACATCTACTCTGTGACTCAGCTAGTGTGTTCATATTTGTCTTCCCAAGTTTCTACTTAATCCTTGATCCCCAAAAGCCCATTGGTATTTTCGTAAATTCTTAAGGAATTTTAAATTCAGATATAATAAGACTCAACTGATAAGAATTTGGTAGGTAGGTTTTCAACATACCTGCAGATGACATTTGGTAGTGTGAACGTAAGGGATGGATCATGGAACTGCGCCTCTGGAGAGAATTCTTTTACCCGGACCAATTTCAACAAATTCTTCCTCATCCTCTGAAAATGACATGCGACATATGCCCATTTGAGTGGGTGCTAGCAAATCATTGTGGTTCATTCTATGAATTCAATTTCGGTTTAGTCATTTAGCAGTGTAAAGGGGAAGCATACCAGGACATCATGCTGAACATTTACGTCAAGGGCAAGAACAGCACAGACATGCTTAATAAACTCCAAAGCAGGATCTCCTTTGTCTGGATGAGGAGCAGCTTGTTGTGAACCATGGCTTGTCTGGTCATCTGTTTCCATTTTGTTTTTTCCCTTGAAGTGGTGTAGTGTATCACGCACTATCCTTAAAAGTTTCTCTGTAAAATAATTGCTGATCTGCAAGATGCAAGGAAGCAATGAGAAAATGTTTTCCCAACCAATTTAACCCAATTTTCTGAAGATAACATTGCTCTTACCTGTTCTTTGAGATGCTCTGTAATACATGCTTGAAGAGTCTCCGCGGCTGTTATTGTGATTGATTGGGTGCTAGTGTTCTCATCCCTTGCAGACATCCTACTTGCAACCTGTTCCCTCGAGTACTTCCACGGAATGTACAAGAACTCAGAAACGACCAAAACAAAACAGTCCTGTGAGGCATTCAACATAATCAAGAGTAAGATTGGCAGACATGATTGAGGATGCACAACAAATGAATGATAGTACTGGGTATAACAATATAAATAATAAATAGAAGATTGTTACTGACCTGAGTCATCTTTGGCAAGCATTCTGCTATATTCCAACTTGATACGATGTCAACTTCAGAATCATCAATTACAGCTTCAGTATGGCATCCAGGTAGAGACTTAGCCTGAATCCCACCATAATTGTACTGCCACAATAATAAGAGTTAAGACTTTAGAATGTGAGCCCATGTGGTCTGAAAATAAACCCGCAAATAGACACCCGGATTAGGTTATTAAAAAAAAGATCATAGACAAAAGCAAATATAACCAAATGATCAATTTCTAAGCAGATAGAAAGCCACTATATATTCCTGATGGCAGTAAAAGAACCTGATCCATAAATAATAATGAATGCCAGTAGTGCATTGGTTCAAGCTCAATCCACTCAAAAAGGTCCCTGTAATGACAAAATATTAGCATATTAGTAAGCAGAATAGATAGTGTAATTATAATCTAATTTTCATTAGTGAACAAGGGGTCACCTTGTTTGTAGAGCTTTCAGTAAGCAATCACAGTAGGCATGGGCAGATGGCAAATCCATCTTTCCGGTGTCTATGATGATCTTTGAGAAGTTCGCAAAGATGATTGTGGCGCCTAACTTTCTAAGCTCAGCCAGAAGTAGTGCAAAAACCTTTTTCATGACCTATACAAATATTACAAGACAAAAAAGATAAAACTTAATATGCAATAGCATAACTTCTGGAATAGAGACCTAACAAACATTTCACTGCCTCATAAATAAAAATGAGAAACTCTTTTCACATGTATCAAATGTGAGGCACAGATAACACAACAGTTTCACAGATATCTTGCTTGTAAATACATTTATACATGGATTTTATTCAGTAAATAAGTTTGTCCAGTTAAAAGAGGATCACAACAAACCTCTGTTAAACAAATTAGAAAAATTCAGTTCAATAGCATAATGTGAAAATCTTTAACCTAGTTGGCTTCAAATATCATATCAGCAAATGAATTCAACAAGTATCTGACCTTGTGCAGTAAACGATGAAGAGCTGGATCATGAAGTTTGGAGAGCGGGCTGAGATGCACAATAAGCAACTAAATCAAATGACGTAAGAATATAGTTGATGATGAAGCATAAGAAACCAACCTGCAAAGCCAACGATACAGATGCTGCAAAATTGCATCTGCAAACACATTTCCAGATGTGACAGCATCAGCAATGCACCTCTGTATTAGTTGCTTGAGTACTCTAAATGCATGGACGCATGAGCTAGCTTCATCATAGTTCACATCATTGGCAAGTGATCCAGAATGCATGTCATGGTCATAACCAAACAATGATCCTCCTTCCATTTCATCCACCTGGCTGCTCTTTAAAAGAGCATTGACAGCTAGATGATGGATCTGCCAAAGCATTAATTCACAAGTTGTGATATGCATATAGTAAAGAGCCACAAGTAGTGGTATGCAGAAGTAAAATGATCTAGCATATCGTTTGGAATGTATGACTTCCAAAACACTTGTGATTACCTTAAGTTCAACAACTAATTTTCTGTATGCCCCCGGATAAGTGAGAGATGGTTGATTGACCTGCTTACAAAGGTTTGTAAATTACAAATTATTACAAGAAATGAAGTAAGCAAACAGAATAACATTAGAAGCATCCCTCCTGTATTCTAAATACATATTTTCAAGTGCTTACTTCATCGGCAAAGCAAGAATCACCTTCAAAGTTACCTCCTAGGTCAGGAATCCCATCATCAGATATCCACAGTATCTGTGCATTCAAAGGATTTTAACAATCTGAGTTAAGAACTAAGCAACAATATGCCAACTTATGTCATGAGAAGTATATGTAGATATTTTATGCCATCCAAGTTGAGAATTAACCTGCTGCTGATCCCGTAGCGCCCTGGAGAAGAAGACATCAGCAGTAAAAAGAAGCCAATCAAGTTCAAAGTTTCCCAATGGCACCTGTCAAATAGTTCATAAAGAGCAAACTGTCATAACTTGCATCACATATTTAAAGATACTAACTTGCTAGTTATGCAAAATACAATACATGCGCATATCTTGAAAGGAGAATTCTTTCATTAAACCATTGTAATGAAGCAGCACATCTTTGCATGCCAATTTTACCAGCTGCAAGTTGCCATCCGAGTGCCTGTGAAACAGTTGAATAAATTTTAAGGACTACCTTCCATGAAGTTAGACAAGGCATAAAGGAACACATATAACAGCTTTAGCGACATGAATAAAGAGTACCTGATAGTTGTTATCCCTTGCATTGCAAGGAATATTAATACAGGGGAAATCATCCAAAGTTTGTATTCCTAACTTCATAGCTTCAACATTTGGGCATTCTATAATCCCAATAGCAGGACCAGGGTGATGATGCCTGTTAGATAATATTTAATCAAAATTCTAAACTAAAACACCCAAATTATGTACAAAACAAAGGAAAGAATAGAATTATAACCATGCATAACCAAATGATTCATTTTCCTAGCTCCAGCAATTTTAGTTATATTTAATCAGCCAATTTGATCAAAGAACTCAAGAGGAAGAAGACAAAAAGATTAAAAGATGCTCAGATGTTTTAGTATTGAATGCTGTAAATATCCAAGGTCAGTAATTCCCAAGGCTAGACGGTTTAATCATGTTGAGAAACTAACATGTATAAATGCAGAAAGAATTATCAAGTACAAATTAAAATTAACTAAGCAATAAAATAGCATCAATAATATAAGAGTGCAGTGGACATAGTGATATATAAACACCTGTACTCTATCAAAGCTCTTTGCAAAAGCTTCTCACCAGCTTCAATTGACCGAACATAATCTACCTGAGCATAATTAATCATCAAGAATTAGTTTAGATGTATTAAGTGCCTCTTGACATAGGTCAAGCATACCATACCTTAAAGGTAGTATTGTTCTCCTGCAAAGGAGATTTGTTGGCCAAACCTTGGCAAGCTTCTCGGAATTGTCTTTCAAGAAGGGATGATGACAATTCCCTATTTTGAAAAGGATTAACAACCACGACCAATACTGTACAAGATACTGGAAAATATATGGCATATAATGCCCTTCCATCTGACAAGCTGAGGAAAAAAATAATCTTAATATATGACCTATGAAAATTCACAACAAAATTTAGCTTTATGTTTAGCTTGGTAACTGTCACAATCTCTGGTAACAACTTGAATGATCCAGTGCAACTTGCAAGATATTGAGTAAATCAGAGAATATTACTTTGGTATACTTCAATATAACAAGAAAGTGAGACAGAAGCAAATAAACAAAGCCGTTGGCAGCATGGCATCAAGAAACTCATAAGGAAGACCTACATGTGTATCTCTGGGAAAGACTCGATATACATGAAGATTAGTTCAGGAAGAATGAAGTTCTTACAATATATAGTCAGACTGTAGATGAAATGATCTATAAGATCGATTAAAATATAAAGCCAAAAAACAAGAAACGTGCATGTGCACACATATCAAATCTGCAAAACATAATATTATCATAAATCACCGGTTCTGGGATTTAAACTATGCTGTGGTCTCAACCATTAAAAAATGAAGCAAAACATAGAAAAATAGCAATGGTTACATACCTATGATACAAATAGAAGAAGGAAACATTGTGCTCTAAATAAGAGCATTCGGCAGTAGTTTTCATTTGCAACTCATTCAGTGCCCAGCCTTCCTGGCTATTACGAAACTTGGCAGTTTTGTCCACTTTGCAAACACAGCCAACATAAAGGATAGCATTAAACTCCAATGACAGCTTTGTCTCATATATTCCCTGATAAGTGTTGAACTATAATTATTAGCACATAGACCCAACATGAAATATAGAAAAACATTTGATAACTAATTGCATACAAAAATTTTAAATTAAAAGACAAAAATACATAAAAAATTTCCAATTATGTCCCTGGGATTTAAAGATAATATTATATGTTTAAGGGCAGTGACACCATGTGACATGCAATAGTAATATATAGCAGGCTGAAGTAACAGCTTCCAATCTATGACAACAGAAAATACTGAAACAGAACAAGCAACTCCGGATTCCAGATTGTAAAAGTTAGCCCTCGTAGGAAGGATTAAAAGATGTTTGCAACTCCAGCTTCACAAGCTCATGCAATAATCAAAATGTAAATGAGGTGAAACTGGAAGTAAGAGCCAGAGGAGGCTAGGTTGAACACTTCATTTCTCAACAATAGATTTGACAAGTTGACAAAGTTTTACCTCAACTTCTGGATCTGCTAGGTGAATTGCAAGCTTGTTGCTTTCAGCCCTAAACTGGTCTTCGTCAATAGTAATCTATATATGAACAACAAATACCATAGGTTAGACAACATAGTGCAATCAAAGCACAATCATTTGTTATTCTAAACACATTACATTCTTGATGAAAATTGGGTACCTCAATGAGATTGAAATTGGGTTTGTTATGAGGTAGAATTTTGTTCACATGCCTTCCAGGAAATTCTTCAGTAATTGGTGCTTTAGAATTGAGATAAAAAATTCTTGGTACTTTGATGGGGACTCTAAACATGCTTCCATCTGCAACAACCCAAGCAAAATAGCACCCAGGTTGCGTGCTTGCAATAATTTGTATTATCTGTCCCATGAGAAATTTAAGTGATCATTGTTGTGGGTAGTAAGACATAGTCAGATTCACAAGGAAAATTGTGCCATTATAGTCACTACCTGCCAGTGTGATCGAATAAGGGCCATCTCGCGCTTTTTGAAGAGTGTAACAAGGCCACTACTATCCTGAGCGTGTCTGTAACTTAGCTTAGAACTGGCCAATTTAATGCTGTCATTGGACTGATGTGATTGCTTAATGCTACCTAGTCTGGAATATCAATAAACTGTAAGGATATAACACAAAGGCAAATATCTAAGTCACAACTATAAAGAAGGATAAACAAGCAATATTACTTGCGCCTTTTTCTTTCTTCACGGGTGGTTTTCCATTTCCTCTTCTTAGCTTCAAGCCATCCTTGATAATCAACTGTCCTGTCAAAGAATTGACTTGATGTGCCATTTTGACTCACTGATATAAGAGGCTTGTGCAACCTCTTCATAGCAGCATTTTGCTGTTGATCTTCTGGAAGAACCCCATCCACTGCGCAAGATGGTTTGCTCATTAAGTTTTCTTTATCAAGCTCATAGCTGTGGGCTATAGGCTGCTTTCTGATTCTGGAAGTATTCCCTTGATTTATGACGTCCTCCAGATCTTGGACATGTGGCTTCTCTCGCATGGTCTCATCTTTGCTAATTGGAGTGAAGACATCTATTAATTTGCGCTGCCGAAAACGTTCCTCTTTTTCCCGGACCTTTCTGTGAAGCCAATCGGGATGAACTACTCTTGGAACTGGGTTAGAAACCTGATAGTGCACGGCTTTGGAATTAGAAGAAATGTATATGTACATCTATACACAAACATAATGCTCTAAATTTCGCAGCTCAAACCTTTTGCATTGCAGCAGGAATGGTTATAATCTTTTGAATAGCAGAACTTAGACGTTGCCTGTAATAAGACCAGTCAACAATAGTCCGGATTCCACAACCAGATGAGATCTTGCACCACTTGCGAAGATAAAATTTTGCAATTTCTGGATGAAGAGAAACGACAAAACAAGATTTTCTTTTTATAAATCAGATCACTCTATTAAATACTCAAATCAAACCAAAAGCATACCAATAATAGTCAATAATGCAAAATAAACATCTTGATGATGAAACAAGATAGCCCATACCTGAATCAGTTTCAAAAATGGCAACAGGGACAGCACGCTCACTCACAGGAGTGCCCTGTGAGCATTAGGTGCACATTAGGTCAAAGGTTTGGGAAAGATGGAAGGTTCAAGAGATATCAGTTAGAAAAAATTGATACCAATATTGTGTGCTATTAAACAAACTATGGACAAGATTTATTAATATATTCAGAATATTCAGATATAAACTATACAAGCTCAGAAAGAAGCAGAAAATATTTGTCGTGATTGTTGGGGTAAAATTTATGGTTGCATATAAAACTACGCTTTCTAAGCATGCCTATCCAGGAAAAGAACATCAGCTTGTTTTCGTCATGTGCTTGAATGCAAACCACCCCACCCAAGCCTACATCACCCAGTTGGATAAGATGTAGAAACTACCATTGTAACAATCTATTTTAATTCACACAATATCTGAAAGACAGAAGAATGTTATATGAAAAAAAAAATTCAGACAGGCATATTTCAGAAGAAAAATCCCAGATGTAATTTACACATGGATATGATACTGAAGTCAATAGTTTTTAAAGTAATACACAATCTAGCACCACAAGCACCCCTGCAAATGCAGATCTCAAATGAAAAAAAGAAAAGCTACTAGTTACCCGCGGTTCACATGCAACTATGTATTGGCAGCGAAGTCCTTTGTCTTTAACCATAGTGTCTCCAAGAAAATCAGCCAGTCGCCTTGCTGTTGTCACAGAACATGACTTCTGCTCTCCATAATCAACCAAAGATTTACTCATTGTGCTTGATTCAGATATGTAATCAAGCAACTCACTGTCAGCTATATCAATTCCATGGTTCTGGCAAAAGCATATGAGCAAAAAATGACAAAGATGATAAAGGTAAAAATTAACCAAGAGTGTAAAGCTAAACAAACTATTCTTCCAAAACTTACATCTAAAAGGTCTAGCCACTGGTTTGCAACAGTGGCAACTGCTGCATAACATTCTTCCAAGGTTGACCCATAAAGAAACTTGTCAAAAACCTCTGCCTATCCAGCAGAAAACCAATCAATATCACTCCCACACGGCTCAACATGAACTGAAGAGCAGCATAAATTCTAGCAAATGGTGGTCAATCATGTATTCAGAAAATGAAAATAAAAACATAGAAGCTCTGGCATGCCAAAAAATAAAGCACAACATATGCCTAATACATGGGAGTAAGATGATGAAGATTTTGAGGTTTCAATAAAAAATGTGGATTGCAACCTCATAGCAACAGACAAAACTAAAGCTTAACAGAAAACTTTCACAAGCTATGGAACATAAAACATACGCTGTGATGATAATACGCACATGCGTGCACACACACAAGGTATGGATAAATATAAGAAGCAAGGCAACATACCTGGAAAACTTTTATTAGCTTCAGCTCACCTCTCCTTTTGATCTCAAAACCTTTGAGCTCAGCCAAGGTTCCATCATGATTAAAAACAGCATACCGCTTCTTAATCAAAATTCCTTCTTCCTTTGAAGCTGGAAGGATCATTGCCTGCTAGGACAAGATAAATACTCCATATGACCTGCAATGGCATTGACTTTAAACCAAAAGGGGACATGGAAGTCACCATTTCACCTTATATGGTCCATCCACTTCAAATTCAATGGAACATTCACTATGTGTAGCATATGTCTTGGTTATAGGATCTGTAAGAGTCTGCTTGAAGAGAGGAAACAAAATATTATAAACAAACATGCAATTTATGAGATTTTCTCAGATCCTGTCTGCTAGTTCTGCACCTGGTATTGATCATTAGTGTTGTTTTGAGCAACATCAACATTAAGCATAACACATGGATAAGAGATTGTGAGCTTTCTCTTTGCCTCTCTGCAAGCCAAGTCAAACATGATAAGCATCTTAAAGTAAAAGAAAATTAAAAAAAACAAAAGACGATGACAACACAAAATGTTAGTCTTCTATAGTAATAGCCTCATATAACTAAACCTTACAGCTAACTTCAATCAAAGAATATCTCACAACAAACAGATGATGATATGAAAAAATGTTGTGGAAGGTATCAGGGTCTTCCCAAGATTATTGGTCTATAGCAGGTTGGTGAATCTCACTTAGTGTGTGCCTAATAGCATCAAGACTTCATTAACCTTCTGAATCAAAATGGATGCATATTGTGGAGTTGGAGGCCTACCTTCTTTCAGACAGGAGGAGAAAATTACTAAATAGAAGATTTAATATTACAAATGATTATCTAGTTTGTTTTATAGAATATTATAGTTTAAATTTTATCTGCAGCATTATCCTATTGATTTATCTCATATAGCTTCTATACCTTTAAATTTCCTTTTTAAGGCCTAAAGACCATATTAACGTGGTTGGAATAGATAAGTACATCAATATGGAAATAGCAGGAGAAAAGCCTTGGTTTATTTTGGTAAGGATATGTAAAAACAGGATTCAAATTAAATCCAGAAAACCGCATGATGCATATACAAATAGTACAACAATATGAGTAGCAATCTTGATGTGATGATTGCCAATCAAAAAAACTCACTTTGTTTCAAAAGTAAAGTTCTCAGGAAAAGATCCTGGAAGTGCACACCAGATACCGTCAGTATCCAATTCCAGTGGCCTCCCAATTTTTTCAACGAGTAAGCGAGCATTCTGGATAATCTTTGCACCAGTGTAAGTGACAACTCCAGCCATTTCCATTGAGTACCATCTTGCACCTCTTTAGGAACCAATCATGTAGAAGAAAAGGAAAGACAGAAAATATACAATAAACCATCAAGAAAATATAGTGAAAGCAAACGATTCTAAATCTCCAATCATAAAAAGTACAAAATGTAACTCACTTGCGCATGACATATCCATAGAATGAATTAAGTATGCATTTATGAGCGAGTTGTAGTGAATCATAAAGCACAACCATATCCTGCAAACTCAAAGAGGAGCCAGTGAAAACAAACATTCTAAAGCTGATCATAGCCAACACTCAAGAAATACAGCCAACCTGTGCTTCTTGGATCATTATGGAATTCCCACTAGCCTTTGCTTCCACTAATTTTCCCTTCCAAATCTTATTGAGTCCTTTATACTCATACCTTCTATCTCGAAAACTGAAATTAGATCATGCTGGATATCAGTTAGAACAAGCATAGCCAGGAAATCCACCACAACCACTTATCAGAAATTATAAAACTAAAAACCTAAAACCAATATTCAAATAGGCAAGTAAAATAAATGATAATAACAAAATGTTACCAAATATCATGAAAAATAGTATAAGTTAATGTTTACTAACCTTCGCACAGTATCCACATAAAAAGGATTTTCACGCATGCAGATACCAGCTTCTCGAAGCTCAGTAATGGGCTTGTCAAGAACCCTTTTATAAGCCTGTTGAATATTGAGAAAAGATTCACTACATAATTTCCCAGAAACAAACCTGCACTAGAGTACTTGTACTAACCTTTTGGCAATATTTTCTCAACCTATCCTTAAGCTTTGCCAGCTGTTCTGTTTTTGGAAGGTCAAGAAAGGGCCTTGAGGCCTGCCCATCAACATTTTCAACTATTTCTGACTCTATCTGATTCTTCAGGTGAAAATAATCACTGAAAAAATATGATGACTTATTCATGTCAGATTATCTGGGCGTACTAATTTAAGTACACATGTATAAGTATGAAAAGAGAAAACCTTTTCTTTGCCATGAAGGTCTCCCCTCGCCAGACCCATTCAAGCTTGCGGAGACAATTTTTTCCAGGGCGATTAAAATCACAGGCGGTGCAAACAACATCTGATACTATTGATGGTGGCTGAAACGATATATTTACCTCAATAATCATTACATTAGCATAGATATGCCTAAGAACAAGATTAGAAATAATAAACATATTTAAGGTAAATAATGATGAAATTAGAAATAATGGTAACTCAAAAGAAATAAAAGTAACCCAAAACCTACTTATATGAAAGCCCAACAGGTACTATAGTGCAAAACATGTAAAAAAAACCCTAGTTGCTTGGAAAAATTTTAGTCAGCGAGAAAAATATAAACAAAAGCTAAACCTAATTAATCAGGGAAAATAGGAGATGAACATAGTCAAGATATGCGCATAACCTAAGCATGAATCACGGTGATACTACACAAATCAATCTGAAGAACCACTCATAAATAGCAAAGACAATAATAAGATCACAAAACTGGTTGGTACATGCAATCTCTATCAGCATAAAATATTTTATTCTAAGATGCCCAAAACCATTTTCTTCTCTAGGTTAAGCCAGGTTTATTCCTCTCTTATTAAGGGAGAAGTGTTCCTATAAGAAAGAGTTTTTGATTATCAGTTGCATGCTAGATAGAATCAAGAAGCAATTCATCATTCTCTCCAAATAACTTGGGAATTTGGTAAACATGAGTTTTTCAAAAGCATAAATGAAAATTTTTGTTAAGGATCGCTCTTTGTCATCAACACAACACCATCAAAAGCAAGTACCTGAAGCCGGTTGGTGAGAATAATATTTGGATACATCGCTGCAACATCCAAATGATAAATAAGAGGGCACTCTTCACGTGTTGGATGATCTCGCAATAGTGTAAGCTGCAATAAGCCAAATGATTACTGAAACCTTGAGGTGAATACATATTCTGATTCTGAATAAAAAAAGTCAACCATGCAAGCATATATGGGACAAACAATGAAAGTTGCAAATTGATCAAGGTTTAATAAAGATTGAGAAAAAAGCGAAACAGGAATTAGTTCAGAAAAATGATTTTTCCAAAAAATAATTATTCATCAGACTTCTAATTTAAGAATAGGAACACCTGCAAAAATCATCAACAAGAAATCTGCAGTTCTAAAATTTAATAAAACCTTATCTAATATCGCCTTCTTCACATCTTCATAGTTTGATATAGAGTCAACATCCATTTTCCCCTCTGTCCTTATGGCATATTGCAAATCACGATCAAGATTCCTGATTAATTGCTGTAGATTAAAAAAATCATATTATTTAATGTTAGAAAAACTATCACTTGAAAGAATACTCATAGCTTCATGCATATATGAAAAAATCAATGTATGGAACAAGAATTAAAAGCTTTATGTTTAATTTTAAAATAACATTTTTCATCCAATTTATATATATTATTTTTAACATAGCCACATGAACATTAATGACTATCGATGATTACAGATATGCGTACCTCAAATGCTGATGGATCGAGTTGAAACTTTGTGGGAAGATCAGATCTAAATACCCCACTCTCTAGGCATTCAACGTGCCCTCCTATATAAGTTTCACTTTCTAGAAAGCGGTTGTTGTAGAACTTTTCTGGCTCAGCCTGATGTTTGTTAGGACAGATGACATTTGCTTTATGTGCCTGATTGTAAATTAAACCAATCAATACAAAAGCCCAGTGGGGAAAATCATAGGACCATAAATATCACCCAGATAACATAAACAATATCATACTCTTTTTTTTAAAAAAAAAAATGTCATCTGACAACGCACCTGAACCATGAGAAGCATTTCACAAAGGGTACCACTTCCCTTGCGCAAGACTTCATCAGGTGGCATGGGAATTATAGTTGCAAGAGAGAAAATGAACGGATGCACATATGTCATATAAAGATAGTAAGTGGCAACAGCATCTGATACAGAATAGGACGCCATTATCTGAAACAATGAAAACCCAAAACCATCCTCAGCCATTCAAACAATGCACATAGCAATCATCTGCTTCAAGAGATCTAAAAACGTCTGATAACAGAATTAGGAGCAAAAGATTCAACTGAAAACAAAAAAGTCATAGTTACATGTATTTTCCAGGCATACATGTGGTGGCATTTATATGGCATACCATAAAACATTACTTCATGTACAATTAATTATAACAGCTCTTCACGAATTAAATTTTGCAGTTTTGACAGGACATACCTGAGGTTGTTCCATTGCAAATCGAACCATGTCTTCAGGATTTACCTCCAATGGATCATAACCCAACTTCGCTTTCGTAACAGCCTATAGACAACAGGAGATAATAAAGTTACTTGCACATGATAAAAAATAAACAAACAACAATGTAAAAGACAAAATTATCCATAAATAGAAAAAAAATCCACATTTGCATAAAGAAGTTTCAACAATAGTCAACGCCAAGTAGATTGATAAGGCCAATTCATACCATATGACATACTATGTAGACACATAATTATAAAATTAGCAAAACTGAAAATGAAGCGAAATATTTATTCAAGCTTTTTTTTGACAAAAAATATTTATTTAAGCTTGGTCTACAGACTAGAGTAGAAAGCCCATCCATAGCAATAACTGCTAAGCCCGACCATCATTACATATCCATCAATATTTTAATGACAAATGGTCATCAATGCCAAAGATTTTAGTGTTATCATTATAGACAGCATTTGATGATGAGAGGCTCTTAATCGATCAAACATAATGAAGTTCCCCTTGTTTATGTCAGAAAAAGATAGTAAATCCCAGAAAATTCTACCAATAAAACTTTTCATTTTCTGAAACATGGTTCACCTTAAGGCCATGGCTTCCTTGGGGGAGATAGCTGTCACGTTTAACCCAAGAAAAACAGTCTAAATGGCAAGAAAATTTAGCATGGCATTCTCCTTGATTTTGGTCACATTGGAAGCCTATTTCCTGAAAGATCAAAGTTAGACATCATAAGAAAGCAATAGACTGATATGAAGATCACCAACAATGAAAATTCTATTTTTGTAGCATGTATTAAACCTCGGATGTCAGAAAGGCACGTAAGCAGATGGCATTTGCATCTCCTAAGTAAATGCAGATGTGACAAATTTGATTCTCTCAATAAGTAAATAAACAAAACTGCAACAAATGTATCTCTTCTCACTTAACAAATGTATATTTCATAGTAAAGTAGTTAAGAGAATACCACCGATAAAGATAATTTCACAGCTACTTGGACAATCCACGACTTTACAGCAACAGGTCATAAGTTCTAACACCTTACATTACAATGCAGGGAATTCTTATAGGTAAAAGCATTTGCAAAGGCCGGCCAGCACATGCATGAACAGCATCATATCGACAGGAATCAGATGCCAGTAAAGTTTTTCCTAGAACCTTAACAAGGCTTAGTTTCCAAAAATTTCAAACCGCACACACTCTATGAAATGCAAATAGCCAAGAAAGCATTGAACACCATGTTGTATTTTATAGCCAAGTGCAATACATCAAGGAACCCTCCAGGAGTCAAAAGCATAGCTTTGAAGCAACTGACAATTCAAAGAGTATGAGCTTAATGAAGACACAGCCTCAAGTGTTGCAAAGGACCATTCAATACGATAATTGGTCTCAGCACTGGATGAAGTTAAAAAGATGATAGCTTCTAGAAAGCAAATATGTACATAAATACACACACACAAACATATAAGCAGCTCTTTATCAGTGAGGCCTATCATAATTCAGAAAAGAAATTAAACTTTGGCACTTCATAATGGCATCAGTGAACTACTATGCCATCAAATATAAACGGTGATACAATCCACATAAACATTGTATGGAAGAAAATTGAAACTTTAATCACCTTCATACCTCACTCATTTTAATCCCATGATGAGCAGCTCTTTTCTCTAAGAATGGCCAATCAAAAAAATCACCATTATAAGTAACATAAATTCCAGGTTTCACCTTTTTCATGTGGTCAAACCATACCCTGAGAAGCTCTTTCTGCGATGAGCATGACAAGAAGAAAATTTGAGAATATAAAACGCAAAGCATATACACTACTAAAGAACAGCTTAAATGTGTTGAGGACAAAATACCTCATCTTTGACATTTTGAACTTTGAAACAACCTTCAAATTCAGGTTTCGGGGTATATTCCAGATCCTCAATATCATTCCCCACACACTATATTATAAGAAAGAAGCAAGTCAAAGGTTTATGCAGCCAAGGAATCACAAGAGCAATGATGTAATGTGTGCACGAAAGGTAGCTGCAGGCATGGTACATAAAAGTACTCTAATTATTCGAACCACAAACAATTATTTTTTAGAATTATTGGCATACATGGCTTTCATGAAAAGAATTGGCATCTGAAAAGAAATTGGGGCTAAATCTCACCTCTCGATTGATTATAAGGTGCCCTTGCCCATCTATCATGTATGATATCATCATAATGATGTCATATTCAGCATCAGGAAATTTCAAGGGTAGTTTTGTTGTCTCTATATCAAATGCACAGACATGAACTTCGGCACGTTGAAGAAGATCAGTCCTTTTCTTTAACTCAATGCCCTCAATGGAAACATTAACATCATACCACTGTCCACACCTAACATCTGCACAATAGTTCAAAAGTGAGAACAGTATGATGACAAGTGGAATAAAAAAGGATGAGGTACAATGAGATGCATGACAAGCACTCCTTACCCATATCAATTGCAAAGCGCACATGATATGGAACGTCATATTCACGTAAATCAATGATGCAGTCCAAATAATCTTGTGGTCTTTCCACTCTGCTAAAAATAAGAGCATAATAACCATTACAAACAAAGAACACAATCATTATACAGACAAACCGAAGTATGCTCAGGCAAACAGATGACTAATGATAATGGACAAGGCACAGAAGGAAACTTTCACCTATTGATGCATCAGATGGGGAAAAATTAAAAAGAAAAATAATTCTACCAAGGTGTATTTAAATCCATATCTACCTCTTATCACTGTAGATGGACTCAAATGCTTCAGAAGAATCCAGTTTTGATTGGTTCCTTTCAACAACATGCAACAGATCATTCTTTACATGCATTAATTGCTGTACAGTATCAAAGCTCATCTTCAAATATGACCTACATAAACCAGACAGATGATTTCTCTGCCATATCAAAAGAAACCATTTAGAAAAAGCAACAAAATACATATTTCACAGAAGAATTCGCTGCTAAAGCCAATATATAATCAGTAACTTAAAGTCCTGTTAGCAGCGTACCAAAGCTAAATCTTCTTTATCTACAATTTCTATGTTGGCAATGTATGATTCATAGCGCCTCTTGAGATAGGCCTCAACCTCAGACTCCATTTTGTCCTACAGCATCACAAGTGATGATAAATGATCGCCCAAGAATGCAGCCATGAGATGACCAAAAAAGGATGTAACTTCGGCACTCTCCCCTAATCAGAATCAAACTTACCTTGGCAGCAGCATAGAAATAAGGCCGGAACTTGTGTTTTGCTTTGAATGTGGATCCATCCTGTTCCAAATAATCATATCCAGATTCAGTTTCAGCTGAACATAGGATAATTCTACTTTACATGAAAGGGGGGAAAGAATTTCAAAATCCTCACCTGCGTAACAAAGTAAAGGTCCACACAACTGTAGATCTTGTTTGTATCTTGATCCTCGCAAGATGACTGCAAATCGGAAGACATCCAACAATTCAACTGAATAAGAATCACAAAAAGCCAAATGAAACAATAATCAAAACCAGACTAAGACAGTGAATTTCTCACAGAGGCTAGGGTGAGAAGCCAACCAAGCCGCTTCTCGCCTTCGGTGAAAGGACTAAAACCTAGCTTCGATTCAAGCTGCTCTTCAGCCGAGATCCAGAGCTTCTGCTTCGATAGACCCCGGGATTCACCCCTACCTCTCCTCCGAACATCGCCGTTCATGGCCGATGATCTCCGGATCAGAAACCCTAGATCGAAACGCTGAACCTCTCGCAAGGGCGGGATGAAGCCCTTTCATAAAGACCATTTTCCCGCGCTGGCGCCGTTTCATAAAGACGAAAATAACCCTGGATCGGTTTCAATATTTCCATTCCATGGCCGTGACGTCATCAGATCCGGAAACTGGACAACATCCACCGTTGAATCAATTAGACCAGAAGAAGTCATTAACCATTCGATTGTTAACAAACGGCCAAGATCCATTCAAGGCATTCGCCCAAGTATTTTATTTAAAAAAAAAACCAGAAGCGTTGGTTTGGCTCATTGGGGAAACCCTAGAAAAACCTATCTGCCGCCGAAGAACCTCAAACGAGAACTTCATCGCCGGCCGTTTCAAGTGAGCAGTCATCTCTCTTGTTGATTTTCTCTCTTGCTCATGCATGAATGTATCATCTTCGTACTTGTTTGATTATGATGAGCGTGTTGATGTTCATATGTTTGATTATTAAGTGTTAGTGGTGTTCAGTTGTTTATGTGTTTTTGTTCTGTTTATAGAATGAAGCTCATTGCTGCCTATTTGCTTGCTTTGCTCGGTTGGAACTTGAGCCCTTCTTCGGGTGATCTAAAGAATATCCTTGGATCAGGTACTATACAATGTCCTGCCATTCAAGGGTTTTAAATTTTTGCCATGTTAGATTGTATAATGCTATGCTATTCTACTTAAATTTTAGCATGAATGTCGTAGTTCCTTGTGGTGATCACTGATCACTGATAGGAGTTTTTGTTCTTCTCTGGAGAATGTCTTCTTTGCTTCCATTTGGCAGGTGATTTGGTAAAGGGAATTTGGAAGTTTTAATGCGGCAACTTTTTGTCATGTTAATGTATATAATGCCATGCTACTTTAATTTGTAATTTGATTTTCAGACAAACAAGTTTTTCTTCAAAGAATTTGATGCAGGCATCGTCAAATTGGAAAAAAAAAAACAAATAGTTGTAGGTTGAGGTTGGTAAACAATAAAACCTTTTTAGAGAATCAATCAATATGCTCAGTATTATGATATCCTTGTTAGTATCTTTTCTTTTGATGATTGATAATGTGTAGCATATGTTTTTTTTAAGGTATATATTGTGTGATTTAAAAAAGCTTGTGCATGCCAATAGAAATGTTTATGGTCCTAAAAGACTACTTAGGAAGTACTTTACCAATGCACCTGAGAAAATAGGAAGTGAAATAACATCCCCCCTAAAGTGACAGCTTAACTATTTTTTATGAGAATCAACATTACAAGGACATTCTATCTGTGGAATTGTTAAATCTTTTTCACATCAGTTCATATAATCAAACACACTAGCCATTAAGCAATGGCATTTTAAACATTGTATCAATGTTACTTGTTTTTCCAATTCTCAAGTTTTCTTTGCTGGTAAATATAACTTTTCTCTTATGTAACAGTTGGAGCTGAAACTAATGAAGATAGGTTTGAGTTCTTCTTATCTGAAGTTAGGGGCAAAGACATATGAGCTTATCGCTCTGGGTAAGGAGAAATTGGCATCAGTGCCTGCAAGTGGTGGTGGTGCCCTTGTGGTGGCAACTCCTGCTGGAGGGGTGGCCATAGCTGGCTCTGCTGCAGCTGACCTAAAGAAGGAAGAGAAGGCTGAGGAGAAGGAAGAGTCAGATGATGTAAGATCTTTGATAACTGTGTATTACTTAGTATTGATATCTCAACTTTTGCTAGTTTGCCCTTTATACTTGTTAAATGCAGAGGAAGCTGACCTAGATGATCGCTTCCTTAAATCTTTGAATACAAGCACACTCTTCTTTCGATGAATCATGAACTTTTCTTCTTTTTTGTTTGTTTTTTTTTTTTTTTTTTTCATTTTTGATTATGGCCTGCAGGACATGGGGTTCAGGTTGTTTGATTAATTGTTTCTTGGGCGTCACCTTTCGGTGGATTGTCAATTTATGCTCTCTGGCAAGGATGGTAACTTATGTTTGATACAATAGGGGCTTCATCCTTATTTTTAGAACATAGGGCTCTTCAAGCCAATCTCTTTTTGCGTTGTTCAATGAGCAAACAAGTTTGGAACAGGTTCAGTGACAGTGAAATGTTTTCTTTCATTCTCTTCTGATACAACATTTTGTATCAGCAGGTTAACCTGTGCATCTTTTCATTGTTGGTTCCTAATTAATTTTTATGTACTCGAGGTTTCTTTATTGTCAAAGCTGTGATTCTAGTTCAACTTCAAAATGAAACGCCCGAGATGCTTTGGTTAAGATGTATTAAAAGAAGTCAGACATGCATGACTCGTGGAAACATGCCATGCTTAACCTCCACTGTGGGGATGCTGTTTGGCTGACAAAACTATAGTCTATTATGATGGAAACCGCTGGTATCCTTATGTTGGCCTTGATAATGTTGGAAACTATGCTTGAGAAAAAATATCTAAATCCTTGGGACATGAGCACAATCCACTTGCATGTATTATTATATCAGGCGATGTTGGGGCCATTCAGCTGTTTCGAAAACCCATATCCGCTTGTCTCCGCCCAATTAGAAACCATACGTTCATGAAACCAGTTTGAAGTTTGAACATTAAAAGAAAAAAAAGAAAATATCAGCCCGTGATCCTTTTTCGTGCGTCTATTTATCCGGACAAGGACTTTGAACAGACTGGCCCATACCATTCACAATCTTAACCCAATATTAGCGAAAGGCATCCAATGTAAAACTAACACTCAAACGCATACTATTACGCTTGATAAGGTCTATCTCATCTGACATCAAAAGAAACCCAAGGACCACGTAAAGTAAAATCACCGGGTTCTTGACATTGCTGTGTTGGATTAGTCACCAGGTAGAACCGGGGACCATGATGTCCGAGTCAAGCCCAGTCCCTTCACAATCATAAGCAGACCGGCAAAGGAGCAGGGGAAGAAGATGAGGATGAGAGCCACCGGCCAATCCCAAACACAAAGGTTTACGAACTTATCACCGCTTTTTTTTATCAATTTTCTTTTCTCCCAGGATGGAGAGATTAAGAAGGAAGGGGTCACTTTCTATGTTATTGTCACGTCTTGCCTCGCATCAAACTCTGAAAGTCCCGGAGCATATCCAGACAATACTTATACCAACACCTGCCCCCGAAAGATCCCACACCACAAACAGACACAATTATTGAGACGGCCCCCAAACTCATCATCATGAATAAAAGAAACCCGCCAGTATGACCTATGTGTATAGACTTTTCAGTGTGGAAAGAATCCAAATAGATAAAAAAACTGAGAAGCAGCAAAGAAGAAAGACCTCCTTCCCCATGCATTGCATACATCCATCATGTGAGCGGCTATACCAATAGAACAACATGGAAACTAATGGCCCGGGCGGCCCCGCGACAGCGCACGCGGGTTGGGTCCACGGCCGGCGCGAACCAACAACACCTCTCGGCTTATCATGTCCCTCCCGCCCCCACACCTTACCTCCTCACGTGCCATCCCCGTGGATTAGATTTTTTTTTTTCTTTTTTCCCCTCTAAAATTATTAATAATTATTAATTTTAATAATAATCCACGGGACTATCATCGGGCCCGCTATCGTCCGAGACGTCGTGGCTGTTACTACTGCTACTGAAACTTGGGGGGATGTATGGCGGGGAGGTGCAGCGAAGCAAAGCCCAGTTGACAGAGTGGAAGAAGGGGTGGCGTTTGAGGGCCGTGGCGCCCATGGTGGAGCCCAGCCGCTTGGATGGATCTTTGGATAACAGGCCGGTGATGAGATCCTTGGTAGTACCCGAGACCGGGGGATCTTTAGGGAAATCTAAGGCGCGGGCCACGATGTTGGCAAGGGTGAGCTCGTTGTCGCCACCCTTGAACGGCGTAAAGCCGTAAAGGAGCTCGTAGATGAGGATGCCGAGGGTCCACCAATCAACGGTGGAGCCGTGGCCCTCGCCGGAGACGATCTCGGGGGCTAAGTACTCGTGGGTACCGACGAAGGACATGGAGCGGAGGTCGACGGGTTCTGCAACGAACTCGAGTTCGGGGCCGCGGCGGCCGGGCCGCTTCTTGCGGCGGCGTTTGGGATGGAAGCATGAGACGGCGGGGACCATGCAGGCGGGGAGGATGCAAGAGGCGGCGGCGAAGGGGGAAGGATCGGTGGCGGCGGAGTGGCTGGCGAGGACGAGCGGGTTCTTGTCTGTGATGATCTGGGCGGGGGTATTGGTGGGGCCCTCGCATTTGAGAGAGAGGTCGAAGTCTGTGAGCATGATGTGCCCGTCGGAACGGACCAGCACGTTTTCGGGCTTTAGATCCCGGTACACGATCCCCAGCATGTGGATGTATTCCAGGGCCACCACCACTTCCGAAGCGTAGAACCTGCAAAACAACGCCAGCTTTTCTTACTTCAATAATCACGAGGCGCAGATTCACATTTACTTTTTTTTTTTTTTTAATTATAATTATTATATTGATGCTCCGCAAGTCAAATGTATCCCCGTTACACATTGGTTGTGAACTCTGATCGAATATTAATTTTTTATTGAAACCAGTAATATGTTAGTTTTGGTCTTTCAATTTCATTGCTAATAATGTAATAATCTATCATTCTACCTTCAAATTTAATTAATTAATTTTTAAAAAAAAGTAAATATGTTTGCATAGTTTAAGAATAAAATCAAAATTACAATAGCATTTTGTATATATAATATTTAAAAATGAAATACAAAAATCAATTCAAAAATTGAAACAATTAATTTTGTGGACTATACCAAGAGGCAAAGTGTTACTGTTGGAACGGGAGAAAGAAACCGCGTCTAAGTATCAAACACTTGGATCAGTAGTCGGTGAGGCAAGGGAAAACGGTGGACCCATGGGGGAGTTGGACAACTAGTCCCAGCTACACCTTAAGAACTCTATTGATTCAGATAGAAACATCAATTATGTAGTACATCTCAATCGGGGAGCTATTGCACATTTATTCAGATGCGATCGTGTGTGGTCTTATCGAACAGGAATGTTGGTTTCGCTCAGATTTGTTGAGATGGGTGAGTACCAACAATTGTGACTGTTACGGAGGCTGATTGTCCCACTCCGGGACCAACAGTAACCGAATGGCTGCTGCTATTAGGTCCTATGGAGTTTGGTCCTTTTGTTTGGATTCATTCCCGGTGCCTTTCGAGTGGCCCCGGCGGTCTGGTCAATTGGAATGTAGGCAATAAATGAATGAATGCCACTGCACATCTTACAGCTAACCAGTTCCTGCCACACTGCCAGGATCTAGAAAACACAGCGCCTGTGCAGATGCTTTTGGACTCCCAAAATATATATTCTCCAATTTATTAGCCCTTTAACTTTGCTCCAGGTTAAATTCAGTGTGGGACCCACCCACCCATTTTCTTTGTTATTTTTTCTTTAAAAATTTTTGGTTTACATAAAACTACACTACAGTGTAACCGTAATTGAACTAAACTGCGACAGTGAGGTGTGTTTTTCACGTGACGCATCCGTCAGGTCAAGCCATTATAGGCAAAAAAAAAAAAAAAAAAAAAATCAAGAAATTAGCAGTGGTTGGTTCTCCTGCACATCAGAGAAGCCCTCATCTAATCATAGTCAAGCCCAATAACTAGACGCAACCGTCCAATCAGTGCCTTGCTTTAACACCTAATAATTAAGGATTAAAATTCATAAACAATTACGCGAAAAACAGAGCGAATGGTTCTGAAACGTCGGATTTTTTAAATTTAATAAAAATAAATGGAAAATAAAATTATTCCGATTAAAAAAATAGACAAATGGCAGCACGAAGGAAGGAAGGAGCGAACTAAGCTAACATGATGAGCACGCACCTGACAGCGGACTCGTCGAAGCGCTTGGCGGGTTGCCGCTGGCGAAGCACATGGAGATCGCCGCCGGGGCAGAACTCGGTCAGCAGACAAGACCACCGGTCATTTTCAGCGCATCCATAGAGCCTGGGGAGGAACGGGTGGTCTAACAACTCCAGAATCTCCTTCTCCGTCCTCGCCCTGCCCTCCTTGTTCCGCCCCTCTAGCTCCTTCTTATCCATCACCTTCGCCGCCACCAAACACCTCTCCCTCCCTCCCCCGCCCTTCAGCTCCGCAAGGTACACACTCCCTATGTCCCCGCTCCCCAATCTCTTCAAGAATCTCAGATCATTGAACGAGATCGAATCACCGCCAGTGTCAGCGGATCTGTGCCGCCGGCTCTCCTCCAGGCTTGGATTCTCCGCCTTATGGGGCTTTGCAGTGCTGATACTCGATCCCGACCCAGAGGAGGAGCCGGCCGACATCGTCCCAGAGCCGGACCGATCCGAAGAGTCGAAGCTCATGCTCTTCAAGTCATCCGCGAGGTCGTCAGGCATGGCCAGAAGGCGCGGGCGAGAGAGATTGAGATTGGGGGCTGTGATTCGGCGGAGAGAGAAAGAGAGCAGGGGGGTGGTGGGGGGTTTTGAAGGGAGGGGGCGGGGACTTGGGCCGGCAAGCAGAGGTTGGGCCATGGGGCGGGCCTGGACAATACCTCAAGCGACGGGCATGGGCCCATGCCATCCCGAATTCCTGCTTAGCCCTGGACCACATCATGCTTATGATACTCCGCGGGTATATTTTATCCAGGGAAATTCGGATAAGTAAAATCATTCACATTGGCACGATTCATTCAAACCATCCTTTTCTACTTATAAAGCTGTGTGTTTACAAGAACATCTATCACCACCCCCCGGTGCCTCCTGGTAGGGTATGTCTCAGTGTAAATGATTCCATGTATTTCTATAATCTTATGTGTGGGTGTGGGTGTGGGTGTGGGTGTGTGTGATGAATAATAAAGCAGTGATTTATTGAAATAAGAAATGGATACAAAGTTTTTCAAAATAAAAATAAAAAATCTGGACAAAAAGTGATGCATTAAATCTACTAGAGGTGAAACAAAAGATAAAATTAAGAAAAAGACATAACTTATTCGAGGCAGGAGATTGTACTTTAAAAAAAATCATCCATACTGGATGAAAGCTGAAAATTATAAAAGTTTTCAAAGTTTGTGTATCATGGAAGGAGAACAATCTATTGAAAAATTACCTTAAAGAATATAATACGGATGATCATTTAAGTAATTATGCACAGTACCTCACATGAATGTGCAAGACCTACTCTTGGTTTTTCCTTTTGTCATTCTGATTTTGTTTGACCCATATGAATTAGTTGAGACGCCTTTAAATCCTCCCCATTCAATGTGAATGTGGCATTGAACCAGATCCAGATAAAAGGAATTATTTTTATTTTTATTTTATTTTAATTTATTTTTCTCTTGCCTTCTGATAAGAAAGTTAATTATACAACTTGCATGTTTGCAGTACAACAGAAATACTAACGGAGAAATTTCCCAATGTCAAACCAAGATATATATATATATATATATATATATATATATATAGGGCTGCAGGTTTGACTATGTACTAGCGTTAAACCATCATTCACAGGGTCCCATTTTGATCCTCTGCATGCATTAGCTTTTATTTTCATCAATGCCGGTGCCATCTAGAGTTCGTAGAGCATTGAAGAGGCTATGTTTCTTGACTAAAATGCACAGGAGTAAAGCCATACAGCTTCACAAATGCTTGCTTGGTTTTTGTCACGAACTCTTTCAATGCTTGCCGGACAACAACATAATTATTAACGAATTTTTACGGATAGTGGGGAAATCCGTCACTGTTTGGGCTATAGAGGAGTAACCCAAATCAGAGGCAAACCAAGCCAATCATTTGGTATGAAAACTTATAAACTTAATCAGGATAAATATATAAAATCAAAACTTTTTTGTTTATTTCCCCATTTTGTTTTTTTGAGCCAGAATCCATGTGGTGCTTCCACGTGGAGCATTTTTGTGGGCCTTTGAACCCATTATGCAGAAAAGGATGCAGCTTTTTAATGCATTTTGGTGAGCTTATTATATAATATATGAAGGTTGCCGTTGGGCATGGAGACCAAGCTCTTATCCTTCCTTGTTTTGGTGATGAAAGCCACTTGGTGTCGGTTTTCCGTTGAACTTGGACTAATTAATAAGACATGCATGACGGCCTCTTCCATTTGGATGCTAATCCTTGGTGTTCCCTTGCCGACCCTTTCTCATCATTTTCATCAGTGCCTGTCATCCATAAGACGCTAGATTTGTGGGAATTGTTTTTAAATATACTCTCATAAAATTAACAATCATATAACATCAATTTATTTTAAAACAACACCCATTTTATGACGATATATATATATATATATATATATATATTGGAGAAAAATAACATGGTTCTGTGATCTTTATAAGCAAAGTTATGTTTTAATGTTTTGTTGTTATAATGAATTCGGGGGACAGAAAAAACACAATAAAATGAAATGGTGAATGCAATAATTTTATTGCGCTTAGGAACCATAATAGACATTTGGGATACAGTTGACGGCCCAATTGCTGCGCTTATGGCATCTTGGGCCATTTGGGGTCCCTCGGAGTTGAGTTGGGCTCTGCATCGAGATTCGTGGGCTGGGCCACACCATTCTAATCGCACCGCCATGGCAGTGAGAGAAGGGCGATGACGGTTTCGGGAATGGCGGACATGGCTTGCGCTTCAGACGAAGATCTCCTTCTTCTGGTGCTCTCGGATCCTTCGACTTCCCAAGAAGACGAGGAGGTCACGCAGCTGGAGACATCGATCTCGGCCTCGGATATCCGCAACTGGAACCTTTCTCTGATTTTATCCTCCTCGATCATCAAAGTCGAGGCCAATCGAAGCAGGCAAACCTCTGCTCTTTTCTTGAAATTTAGCATTAGAACCACCACTATCACTGCTAAGCTTTTCATTGTAATTCCCTGTTTCAGGCTCATGCAACAATCCTCGTACTTCCGTGGTCTTCTCGGTGGAAGTTTCAGGTAATTCCGAGATGGAGTTATTCATATCTGAATTATTTATATTATCCTCAAATTTTGGCCTTTCTCACTAGGTATATCAAAGTTGTTTGCTTTTTTCTCGGTCTGTAGGTGTGTTGCTAGTAGAGGTGGAGAGTAGTAGTCAACAGTTAGCTGGACTATATATTTTCTGTAGCTTTACCACTTACTTGCTTTTCTTTTCTATTTCTCTGTTTTGCTGTTTTGCAGTGAATCCAGTCGTCGTCACGTAATGGTGCAGTGGAACCTTGAAACCATTGTCAGGATTCTGCAGTTCATATATGGTTTGTCAATAAACGTGACACCTGATAACTTACTCCCCCTTCTTGAGGTATTATTGCCTTTTTTTAAATCTTTTAAATGCTTTTGTTTGGTGTCTCTTGCTCGTTCCCCTTCTAGCTTATTATCCACCTTGAGACAAACTTACAATTTGTGTTCTTTATGGATGGTTGGAGTATTTGCGTACTTGCCAACATTTAGAAGCTCAACAGGGAAAAACTTGTTAACAACCAGTCAGACAAACACAATATTGATACATGACCCCACCCCAAGTGTAAAGCCGCATGGAATGTGCAGCTCATGTATTAATCTTGCTAGCAAATATTTGGAAAATTCTAACCTATGTTGCTTCTTGAGATTTATGGATATTTTCTGGACGCATAGGATGACATCTAATGATGTTTATGCTGAGTGCAGGGTGCATTATTTTTTGGAGTAGAGGGCCTTCTCTTGGAGTGTGAGAGCTGGTTCCATAAGTTTACTTCATCAACAGGCATTAATACATCGGAAATGCCATTTGATGCATTAGTTGAGATGTGGAATTTTGGCTCAGATCATGGTAAGTGCTTCATGTTTCTCAATGGCAAAAGAACATTTTTTTTGGAGTTCCCATAAACAATCTCCAGTGTATCCCCATGACTTCAAGAAAGATATTGGTTGCAGGAATTGGTTTTATTCAAGAAACATGTGAAGATTATTTAGCACGGAATTTTGTAGGTAACTATACTATATGTTGTTTGCACATTCCTTGTACTGATTAGGGAGTTTGGCAGCTGCATTTTGGTGTTGATTTAACTTGTGGCCTTGGGATGTGTCATAGTTTTTAGTGAGTTATGCATGTGAACTGGAGGATACAAGTTATTTTAGTGACGAAGCTATTTATTTGTCTTCACAATTAAGGTAGCTTTAGTTTTTGTAGATGCAGCAGCTTATCTCATTGGGTGCATAGACATAATTATCTATTAACACTTGTTTATGGTTGTCAGTGATAACCTCTGGCTTCCTCTCATGAATAATAAACTTCAGTGTTTCTGCTGCTGAGGTTTATGTGCATGTTCTCGTTTCTTTCGAATTCTATATTAATTATTTAAAGCCTTAAACTTAAAGCGGATTTTATTGCAGGCATGGACCATGTCGAGTAGCTCTTTTGCTAAAATCCCATATGATTTACTGCAGTCTACCATAGAACACTCTCATCTAACTGTGGAGAGGTTAGTTCTTTCAAATTTTGCAACATTCATTTAATTAGTATGTTGATTCTTCATTTAATTAGTATGCTGATTACTTTTTTTCTATGGCATGCAGCGAGATGCAGTTATGTGAGGCCCTTCTAAATTGGCTTTCCATCAATTCAAACTTCTCTGATTGCTTGCCCATGGATTGTGGAAATCATTACTTTCACATTCTTAAGAAGGTAAAACTCAGAAGGTGATAATGGCTTTTCGGTTTTGCATTCATGTTCCTCCTGAATTGCATTCCTCAGCAGAGATCAAATGTTAAATGTCATGGAATTTCTTTGTCGTATTTTTCCTGTCAGCATGAATGCATTTTATCCATAGTTACTGAATGCTTATTATTTCTTTGTATTCACCTACATCATCCTAGTACTTCGATTATGCTTTTGGAGGATCATTTCTTTATGTTATTTGTCAGGTTCGAATCCGCCTTCTGCCATTATGGTTTTCTGCTGGTATGTAAAACTCCTTTGGGAGATGATTAGGGACATAGATTTAATGTAATCTTACTGCAAAGATCTCTATTATGTTTATAACTGACAAAAGATATCTCTTTCCAGTTAAAAAAAGATACTTCTGCAAATATGCTGACAAGTGTGTTACTGCAATCCTTTATTTGATGGAAAATTATCGCACAAGCCTACCAACTGCTGTTCTTGATGGAGCCCTTGATAATTACAGAATTCGCCTAACAAAGTATTCCAAGGTCTTATGCTCCTTCTACTGAACAATGACTGCCGGCATGCTAGTCATTGGTCTTTGTTATTCTGAACTCTTCCCTTTATGCTTCATTTGTTGGGATATGAAAACAAGTCACTTTCACTTTTGAAAATTGGAAGGTTGCTAGATGAATCTTCTCATATCAGGGATTATCTGCTTCTTATTGTTACTTTGTTATAAACTTATAATAAATTATGTTGGACCTACTTGCTTGATCAGGAGTTTAAACTCTCATTTTTTTTTAAGTTATCCACAACTGGTCAGCTATTATATGTTAGGGAGAATATGTCATCAATATAACATCTTTAATTTTTTTTTACCTTCAGAAAGTAGCACTTTCAGGCTGCCCCCAAATAACGGTGGCCTTTCTGATCTTGGCGACATTATCTCTTGAGAATGATGCTTTGTTGATGACGAGAATAATTAATTGCCTTATTGATCTTGACAATGGGAGAGAAGATTGTCAGCTCTTCATGAAATCACTTCGTATGTTGTCTTTTGAATCTGTCCATGAGCTGGACATATCCAAGTGCCCAAAAGTGCAATTTGGTGCTACTATCAAATGGCTACACTTGGCATTTCCATCATTGAGAATTTTGAAGGCATCCCACAGTATGGATTTTGAAATAGGCCACTTATATTACTTATCACAGAACTGCTGCCATGTCCATGAGGTTGACTTGACTGTTGATGTTAGTCCTGTGATAATTACAAAGGCATCAATCTTGTCTGCTTCTACTGAAGAGTATGGGCGCTCAACGAACACAAGATATAAATTGTTGAAAGAAGATTTTGCTGCTTTAGAAAAATTCCTCCTCTCAAGTATTACAAAATTGTCTTTGGAAGGACGGAATAACATTGACGGTAAGACATGTTTCTGCTGCCATTGTGGTCTGCTAGATACGTAGATATGTTTTCTCATTTACATTTTAAATTTTGTTTGAAGAGATTATTTTTCATTGCTCGGTATTTCTTTTTGAACAAATCATGGTAGATTTATCATGGTTTTCATTTATCGGACAGTATATGTGTATGTCGATGATGAATATAACAAACAATCATGTTTTATTTTAGAAATCCTTTAATTCATTTACCATATGTGTTTCTCCACTTATACTGGAAAAAATGAGCTTCTGATTACTGTTATCATTGTTGGCAGATCTGGACCTCTTGAACATATCTTCACTCTCCGGTTCCCTGTGTTATCTAAACATTAAAGGATGTGCCCTGGTGACTGACATTGGGATATCTAAGCTCTTATGCAAGTGTCCCAACATTAAATCATTGATACTATCATACACATCTTTCGGGGGGAATTCAGTTCTGGCGCTTTGTTCTAATAATATGACATTGAGTGCCTCCTGTAGTGATAGTGACCACAGAAAGTCAGGCACAATGGCT
The DNA here is from genome assembly GCA_902712375.1 of Dioscorea dumetorum. NCBI lineage: Eukaryota > Viridiplantae > Streptophyta > Magnoliopsida > Dioscoreales > Dioscoreaceae > Dioscorea > Dioscorea dumetorum. The sequence continues at coordinate 7,639,741 of CACTHL010000739.1, forward strand.
TATCGTCTCCACCAATTGCAAATAAATGGCTGCAAGGGTTAGTAGATTCATTTTCTTATATTATCGCTTGAACAGAAATTGAAATCTGCCTCGGCTTCCAATAATCAAACGTCAAACTAAAGTGCTTTCTGACTTTGGCTTTTGAACTCCATGAGAACTGTGCCAAATGGTTTTACTTCACTGAATTTGACCTTTTCACCCAGTATTTCCAGTTTTGAGCTGCTCAGCTGTATCTATAATTATCTTAACCCGTCATTGTTGGTGTTCACAGATGTTGATCAAGATTCTATGATAAAGCTTATGAGTCATGTTTACATGCTGAAGGTTTTGAGTTTGAATGAAACTTCCCTTGTGGATGATGCTTTATTTGGCTTCATGGGTTGTTCTTTAGAAGAACTTAATGTTTCTGAGACCAAGGTATAATTGACATAATTGCTAATTTGCTATTGTTTAATATCCCTTTACATCACTAACATGGATTAGTTATGATACCATACTAACCATTTGTGCGGATTTGTTAATCGTGGTGCGTTCATGTTTTTTACCCACTTTTGTTTGCAAACCTGCATTGAACTTCTCAAACTTAAAATTAGCATTTTAGTGATTCGTTAGATTTATTGGAAGAATACCTTACAAGTTATAGAAGGAATTCGATCAATTTTCCTTGGCTCCTAAAATGGTCTCTATTTAACTCTTGGATAATATTAGAAATTATTGTTGCATCTATTTGTTATATATTTCAGTTTTACCTGAGGGCTCTTCTGATTATGTTTAGGTCTCTGTGCAAGCTTTGGCTTTCATTATAAGAAGGAATTCAAATGTGAAGTGTTTAAAAGCAACCGGTTGCAAAAATTTGCATCCGCATGGAAGTAGCAGTGGTGTCGAGGAAAGTCATCATGAACTTCTGGCTGAGTTAGGCAGGATGTCCACTCTAGAAGAAGTGGCATTAGGATGGGGATTTTCCACTATGTCCCTGGAAAAGCTAGAAACTGCAATCAGGAAACTAAGAGCCTTATCATTGGGCCTTGGTGCATCGCTAGGCCATGGTTCACTCTGTGTGCTGCCTAGGATTTGTCCATTGTTGGAACGTATAATTCTTACTTTTCAGGTAATTCATTATGATAAGTCATTGGCATTAGATTTATTACGTTTATCCATTTTAGCTGACTGTTGAATTCAGCAGGTGGTTTCGGATGGCACTGTAAGAAGTTTACTGGGGTCCTTGACATATTTGCAAGAGTTGCAGTTAATCTGCTGTCTTGGTGAGTTGACATCATATTGCTTTGAGATCAGTATGCCAATGCTGAGGGTACTAAGGCTAGAGTGGGTAACTCCATGGATGACAAATGATGATTTGATTATTTTGACACAAAACTGTCCCAACTTAGTTGAACTTTCACTTTCTGGTTGTAAACTTCTTGATTCAGGTCAGAGGCATTTCGCTGACTAAGAATCTGTTGTCATTTCCTTTTAATAGCTTATTTCTTATATTCACACATTGGTCGTTCTCCTTTCATTTCTATGCAGATTCACAAGAAATTATCTCATCAGGATGGCCAGGTTTGATGGTTATCCATTTGGAGGTAAGTTACATCCACAAGATTTTAATGCACACCTTGAATGGTGACACCAAATATCTAGCTTTCGAAAATTTGCATATGCCCAATGAATAAAAAAATATCTGTTATGTACTTTGAGACCTATGATACCGTGAAGATTTCAAGTAATATAATAAGATATTTCACAATTGAAAGAAAATTTCTATTTTACTGGATATTGGCTAACATTCATTATTTAGTTAGAAATAAGTCAATGTTTTGGATAGGACTTAGCCTCCCTCCATAGAGTTTGGTTGGCTTAGGAGGTTGGCTGTTTTCTTTGATAGAATCTTCGGCTTTCCTATAGTGATTTTTGTTAGTGAGAGCAGTCAAGGTTAGTGAGAGACTGTCCATATTTTACTCTAGTTGACTTCCATTCCTAAATCCTGAAACTTCCTTCCGTCATTGTTTTGACTGGGAAATTTCAGTGCTTAATTTACGGTTTTCTCAATTATGTGAGTTGGGCTACATCATCGCTGGCGAATTGTTTAGCTGTGGATTTTAGCCTTTAACCCACCTTAATGCTATTTGCTAGAGCAACCAAGCTGATCATTTGAATAACCATTGGTTGTGATAATTTAGTTGTAGTGGTTCAAGAAAGGCTGTGCTGGGTTGAGATCATCCTTCGACATCATTTTTTATTTGTTTATTTGGATTTTGTTCATATTTATATATTTTTTTTCCTTTTGGTCTTGATCTCATAGAAGAGAACTAACAACCATGTTGTTGTGAGGAGTTCATCTCTATGTCCCCAAGAGGCTTAATCTTAAAAGAGGAAACAGGAACTTAAAGGTTGAGTTCCGTTGTACCTGTGCTGTAATTAGTAACTCATTTAAGAATTTATTGTAAAACTTTACTAAAGTCTCCAGTACTTGACCCTGCAATAACTATCTTGCATTTTCAACTTTTAGTGGAAGAACTAAGCTTTGACTTTTGGTACCTGCAGGACTCTGGCAAAATCACTGCAAATGGTGTTTGTTCCTTATTTAATTGCAAGGCTGTTGAAGATCTGTCATTAAGGCACAACGTGAGAGTTCAAGCCATACACCCATGTTAAATACCATCCTTTCTGATATAGATATTAAAACCCTTATGTGGATTTATTCATGATGCAGGGCCAAGGCATTGGGAGGAACTTTATTGTCCATGCTGCTTCACAGGTAGAGTCATATTATCTCTAGATAACCTTACAACCAAGACGTCTGTTCTGATCTTGATTAGTGTTACAACAACTGCAGCTTCCACTGCTCCGTAAATTGGCTTTGGATCTGTGTGACGCTTGCGATGGCGGGTTTGAGAGCCCAAGTGTAAGTACTTCACACAAAACATTGAAACAGCTGGCCATTCAATGCTCACATGCATTTGATATTCTGCTGCAGCATGCTGAGAGGTTCTTCCTAAGCAATGTGAGAATTAGTTGTTGCAAGTCTCAGAGGTGCGAGTTTGAGTTTATGGAAAAGAAGGCTTTCAAGCCAGTGGTGCACAAGGAGACCATAGTTTTGGAGTGGAACCAGAAAGAGCTAAGAACCACTCTAGTTAAAGAAAGAATATAAAGTGTAACATACCAAATGCCATGTGGGCATAGCGCCAGTGATCTTATTTATGGCGAAACAAGCCAAACTGTACTTTAACTTTTTAGTATGCAATGAAACCTTATTTATTATTGACCAAACAATGGTCTCCATGCAAAGCAAAAAAACAAATTTGTTATGATGCAAGAAACTCCAACCTGCCTAATGCTTTCTTGTCATGTAAAAAAAAAAAAAATATATATATATATATATATATAAATGACCCTTTACATGAAAAACTAAAATACAGTAAATAATAATTGAAATCTGAACGGTTTTGGGATAATAATCCGCAGCCGCAGCCGCAGGACATGGAAAATAGCGGAGGAGATGCGGTGGAGGGGAGCCGCGCCGTGGTGTGCATCGGCGACATCCATGGCTACTTCTCGAAGCTCCAAGCGATCTGGTCCAACCTTGAGCTTCATCTCGGTCCCTCCGCCTTCGCCTCGGCCCTCGTCATTTTCCTCGGAGATTACTGCGACCGAGGCCCGCAAACCCTAGAGGTCCTCGACTTCCTCATCTCCTTGCCGGCTCGATACCCTGCCCAGACCCACGTCTTTCTTTGTGGAAACCACGATTTCGCCTTCGCGGCTTTCGTCGGTGCTCTTCCGGCGCCGCCGGATGGGTCGCCCTTCTCTAGCACTTGGTCGGAGTATGAGTGCAACGAGGAGCGGGAGGGGTGGTTCAAAGGGTTGGGTTATGGGGAGATGCATTTGCAGGGGAGGAGATGGTCAGGTACTATCAAGGTGAAGTGGAATTCCAAGAAGGGCATGGAGTATAAGGGCTCCATTTATGATGCTGCTCCAACCTTTGAATCTTATGGCGTGCCTCATGGATCCGCTGGTGAGCGAAAGTCTATACATTTGTTCTTTTTAATCTGCTAAACAATTTCTTCCCGGGAATTTGATAATCTGATTTAAAAAATGGGTCATTCGGATCTCTCAATCAGAAGAGTGATATATTTTTAAACTTTTGTAGCTATGAAAAATACACATAATTTTTTAAAATCATTTTCATGCAATATCACTAGTGATATGCACACACACACACACACACATCAGACATCATTGACCATTTATGTTATATGTGTATAGCATGGTGAGGACCGGATAAAACACAATCCTCCTAATTTGTAGACTAAAAATACTCTTTATCCCTCTCTGAAGTTTGTCTTTTTTTTTTTTTTTTTTCTCTTTCATTTGTTTAACCATCAGTATATTATAATATATAAATGTTGCATGATGTACATTTATTATTATTAGGTTAGTTATTTAATTGCTATTTTATATAGTTGCAGACGCAACAGAGAAGCGTCTTTCATTCAATCCAATACAATTACTTAAACCTTTTCGTTGGTTTTTATTTTTTATTTTCCTCTAGACTTGATTAAAGCTGTCCCTGATGCTCATAAGAAGTTTCTTGCGAACTTGGTTTGGGTGCACGAGGAGGTAAGCTATTATTTGCTTGTTATAATCTGGGAGTTGGGATGTTGTTTGGAGGTGGCTCTTCAAGTTTATGAAAATTGATGGCAGGATAATGTCTGGATTGATAGCCCAGATGGAAGGCTCTGTTGCAAACTGATTGCTGTCCATGCGGGTCTGGAGAAATCAAAGAACGTTGATGCACAGATGGAACAATTGAGAGCCAAAGACACAAGTCAGCCAAAAGTTGCTGCTCTTAGTGGGAGGCAAAATGTTTGGGAGATGCCAAAGGTGGTGTTTGTTTTTCGCTGTTTCTCTGAAATAATTGACCATATGGGGATTGCAATGCATGCAGACAACAAATCATTCGGTTTAGTTATTTATTTATTTATTTATTTTCCTTTCTCAAACATTGGAATGATAAAATGCACGCAGGTTTGCTTTATCTCATGGTAGAAAATTTTGATTTCAGGAACTAACTGAGAAACCAACAATAGTGCTGAGTGGTCACCATGGGAAACTCTCTATTGAAGGTCTTCGTCTTGTGATTGATGAGGGTGGTGGGATGCAAGATTTACCAATTGCTGCTATTGTGCTCCCTCAAATGGTGATAATCCGGGATACAGATAAAATTTCAGCCATGGAGCATATGTAAACAATTGAGGAGAGACTCTTTTTAGGTTATTAGTCTGAAAGGAACAATGTATTAGAAGATACAAGACACTGGCTGAACTGCATTTATTGAAATAAAAGTTAAAACGCTTCAACGAAAGAGACAATGTAAATACCTTTCCTCATTATTGTGTTTTATTTCTAATAAACATTTGGCATCGCCTGAATTGATTGTACTTCCCCTTCTTCAAAGTAAAACATTAAGTGAAGGTTCGATGGTTATCCCATAAAAGTATAATAATAGAAAGCAATCATCCACAAAACACTAAACAGATCAAAGGCAATGCCCAGACCAATTGCGATCCTCAAAAGGCTCAAGCCAGACAAAATACGCATCTTCCGTAAACCATTCCGCAAGTTCTGATTCAACTAACTGTACCTGGAAATCTTATGCACAAAGCTGGTGCTGGAAAAAAAAAAACAAAAGCTTTAAGATGATAACTGCCTTTATTTCAAAACAAGAAATTATAAGCTTTTGTCATTAACTGTAAACTTAAACATCACACTAAAAAGCAGTCGGCATTTTTTTTTAAAAAAAAGCCAGTATGATGCACAAAACAAATTCCTATAGGTATTAGATGTAACGATGTCAATCTGCATTGAGTGGGGCATCAGCAATGGCTTTAATCTCTTCTTTACTCCTGACCAAACAGCGTTTCTTGGTCTCTTGGTCAAGTTTATCCAAGTCCCCAGCAATTGCCATGTACCCATGAAGAAGCTCCTCAGACTTCTCAAGTTGGCCAGCTCCTCTGCACTCACCATCAGTATTCTTCGATGAAACATCCAGAAATCCTTGCCTTCCTTGTTTGTTATCTGCATAGTGATTATGAAGCCTTTCTGCTTCTCGTAATCCTGAGAGAGTGGGCATGAATTTTACCAGAAGAATACTTTCATCAGATGGCTTTACAGAAGAAACCCTGATCTTCCCTGCCTCAAAGCCCATTTCTGCAGCCAAAAGAGTGAATTTATGAAGTCAATGAAGTTATCAATGGAATCAAGTGCAACCACTATCAACTCCCTTGCCAAACACAAAGCTAAGAGAGGTGAAACAGTTTCTCATAAATGAGTATTCTACATTTTTAGTATGCGTAGACTCCCATGGAAGAGCTATATAATAATGCTGCATCAGACACAAAATAATTTGCTATACCAAAAAAGAAAAAAGAAATGAAATGATGCTGTGATAGCAATAAACTCTGTTAAATAACAGATAATGTGACCATAGTAAAAGAAAAAAACCTCTGAGCAACAGGATCAGGATCAGCTTAAGAATCAAATAAAAGACAACAGCCATAGGTTGAGTAAATCAACTTACACCTCAACAATCTCAGAATGAGGGGAAAAAAGTCACACTCACTATAAGGGGAAAAACATAAAGAACAAGTGAACACTTCTACAGCAACAATCTACATGGAATGGGGACCACGCGGACCTGACTTAGGTGCATAATTTCTCAATCACAGTTTTACATGGAACTTACATACAATAACAGAAAAAAGAAAAGGCAAAGTTAACTTTTCTTGGGAAGAAATGTAGAAGCAAAATATAAGTGAATAACCAAAAACAGAAAAGTTTGCCGGTGGTAATATATAAATTTTTTTAAGAGTCCATAAACATTCATCAAATAATTTTCTTTACTGACAGCTCAAAATACTACAAAACTTTCCATATGAACATCAATCAAATGGTTAAAAATAAAAGTTCAAAGTCTATAGTTTCCACAAGACAAACAAACCTTTCAGTATCTCCTCCATTCTTTTAGTAGTTACAATCTTATTCTTGGCTCCAGTAGAACTGTTATGAATAACAATGATTGGAGGCCAAACGATAAGATCCTCCTTCAATGCTTTAGCTTCAGTGGCAGGCCTTGACTGGTATGTCCTTGACGTATCAGGACCCATGTGCCAATTCCAGCCCATAAGAAGACAGATAGCTTTGTGCAAACCCAGATGTTCGGTTCTCAAACACACCTTGGGGAAGTAGTAAGTGTGGCTTACCAGGCCATGCACATCTGGAAAGTACTTTTTCTGGCTGAAAAATCACAAATGAGTCAGAAAAATGCTACTCTCCAGTAAGCATCACTAGGAATCACAACCTATAAAAACTTGGATCTAAAAAACCACTCTGAAGATATTGTCATGACTTCCATTATTATCAGCTTTTCTGGAAGATTCAGTCGTACAATGAACGACAAACACATAAGCTCAAAGCAATACGTATAAGATAGAAAATTCATGATATGCCCCAGATATGCCACAGGAAAAACCAAACACAAGAAACTTTTAAATAGAGAAGGAATGGTTAATGAACAAATAGAACAATAAAACACTAAAAACAAATGAGCAAACATACACATCATCAGCAAGCAATAGGCTGCAGCAGAGGCATCATAAAGAAAAAAAGAAAAAATCAAACACGGAATTTGCCCATGAATAAATTGCCATTATATATCAACAGAAAAACTTCATTATCAGTAGCATTTCAATTAAACAAAAGCATTCCGCAAGTTACTACAGATTATACAGAAATAACAACAGCTTTACACGTCAACAAATCATGACTTTGCACTAATTACGCAAACATCAGCTTGTAATTAAAACTAATCTAAGTTCCAGTTTTTGTCATTAAAAAAGTGAAAACTAAACATAGCCTTCAAATGGTGAAAGCAGTCCTCAGTCCAGGGGCCTAGACTGAAGGTGCATGGGTTGATGCCATTGGGAATCTAACCCAACAAAAGTGAATGAGAATAACAACTAAAGGGCAAATAGCGAGATCAACTGTGGTAATGATAGTGATTTGCCCCAGCAACAAAATTCAAACATTTCTGCTACTTGTTTATGAACCTGTGGTGCAATTTTGGTAGTCAAATAAGTTTACAGGCTTCAAGAGAGGAACTAGAACATACTGAAAAAGGAGTGCATAGATGCTGTCCTTTGAAAGCTGGTAGTTCTGCTTAGTGTTTCAGGTCATAAACTTAGTAGTAGGCAGAAAAGATGTTGACCACCTCCTTTCCTTATTATTCCAATAAATAATTGCAAACAGCAGCTCCCATAATAGAAAAGGAAAGAAATATGGCAAAATTGTTTGCCACAACCAGAAATACTTCTCAAAATACTTAAGGATTCCTCATTTGAATCCTGTAAACTTCCAAACTAACTCCAAATTATGATATTCAAGCCTTCTTTCAGGTTCTCTATAAATGTCCTATAGTCCAAGACTGTCCCAGGACAACAAATTATTCTCTTGAAAACAGGTAGCTGAGGGCAATGTTTTCGAATTATCTTATGTACAGAACTAAAATCACGGGTAGCATGATCCTAGACAATTAAAAGGATAGAACTCTAACATGTTCACTTGATGCAGTAGAAAATTGTATCTTCCCTGAAATATAAGCGTCACACAACTCATCAGGAGCCAGTTTCCACTGCCAAGTACTTATCACAAATAAAGAAGACAGACCTGCGACACACGCAACAAAGCAGGTTGCTGGCTTTTCCTGTCTCCTGATACCTTTCCCGATGTTGTGGGCTTTCATTCAACATCTTAGTATACCGAAGGAAGGCCTTATGAACTAGCTGTTTAAACTCCTCTGAACCTTCTGGTGGTTCACTCTTCTTAAGTGGATTACCACCACTAGAAAAATCTCTAGCTTGCACTTCACTGCCACCATTGCGACTTTCACTGCTTCGTTTTAGGAATTTCAGTGGCCTCGATGACAAATGTCTTCTCTCTGAAGAACATGATCCATGGAAATCTGAAGGGCCCGGTCGAAGCCGCCACTTCAAGTTCTGACCACGACCAACATCTATATGTCTAGTAGAATTACCAGAAAACAAGCCATCGTCAGGCGCAAGAGTATGATGTAAGGCCATTCTATGCTGAGAACGTCTCAAAGCAGATCTTTTAGAATGCCCAGTTCGTATTCTATCCTCATTCAACCATATGTCATCATCATCAACAGGTGGCTGAATCCTTTTCAAGGCATTTCGATCATCTACCATTCTTGTTGAATCACCTCGGATTATATCCTCCTCCATACTATAATATCGGTTTCTAATCATTCTTTCCGTAGATGGTTCATAAACATCTAAATCATCCCTGTAATAATCCGTCAATGGTGGGCTTATATCATGCTTATAAATACTCACATGATGGTCTGACAACATTGGACTGTTAACTCTTCCCCTATAATCCATAGGACCAGATTCTCTTCCAAAAACATGATTTTCTTCATAAAGTTCAGGCTCATGCTCTCTTGATACTTTCATTCTGAAGTCATATTGCTTACTCCCAGAAGAATCCAAAAAGTCCTCGCATGCCTCCCTATGGATCCTACATTCTGATAGGACATCTCGGGGAAGCACACGCCGCTGGTCCCAAAGCCCAGTCTCACGTACAGTCTTCCAAGATGCATCTGCCTCATCAACCCTGTCTTCAGCAGCATCCATAAACAATGAACTCAGTGGATCTTGATATTCACCAGAATATTCCAATGGTGCCTTTAGGCGCATGTCATCTGCTACCACATAGCCATGGTCATCCCTCTCTCGCTGGCCCATCTCGCGATAAGCATATTCCCACGGCTCATTCCTAGCCAGTGAGCTAACTGGTGCTCGTCTCAGTGTATCAGCTGAGCCAAAGACTTCCCGATGCAAAGGATTCTCTGATAGCTGGCTGGAAGTTCCCCTGTCAAATTCCTCAGATGGCTGATCAAGGTGGTCGTGATACATGTTCACATAGTCATTGTTCACAAAGCTGGCAGAAGAACCAGGAAAAGATGGCATCCTATGTGAAGGGGGCGCAAAGGCAAAAGACCTATCTCGAGAGTAGACCTTCTCCCTCTCTCCCTCAACATGTGCATCACTCGGGTGGTTATGATACCGAATACCCTCATTGTCTCGGATTCCCCTGGTAAGAGTTCCAGTGCTGCCTCCACGATCTCCAGTACTCTTCATACCAGTAGAATCCTTTGGATAGGTGTCGTCAGAGGGGTGTCCAAGGAAGGGCCGCATAGTTACATTGTCTGAAAACATTGACTTGTGAGATAGCATGCCCTGGATGTCCAGCCCAGATGACGAGTGAGGAGCAACAATGCCATGGTGATAAATCTCAGAATCATTGATGGGCCGTGGAAGCTTTGATTCGGACGGATGGTCAGGTAACATGTATTTGGGCGGGTATTGGTAGCCCTCTACCAGGTCCCCAAAGGCTGCCCCACGGCTGCGAGGGGGAGGCACTGCAGAGGAAAGCCGGTGCACCCGCTGGAGATGTTGCTTCTCCTGGTCCTGGTGTCGAAGAGCGTGGTCCCTGCGGTCTATGGTTGTGTTCCCACAGCCTGGAGAAAGTTGGGGCCGTGGAGGGCTGAGGCTCCGGCGCGAGCGACGTGGAACGGTGCCATGGCGCCAATCAGAGTGTCTCCCCTTGTGCTTGGTGCTGGCTGTCGGAGGACTGGGCGGAGAAGCCCTGGCTCCTCTGCCCTCTCGTCCACCACGGGATCTCGTCGAACCCCGCATCTTCCCTTCTTCTAAAAGTTACAACTAAGAAACTAGAAGAATATCAATCAATGGAAAATATCTCAACCCTCAGGGTTCAAGAACCGCCTCCGATGATCAAAACCCTAGCAATTAGCCTCACATACACACCGATATCATTGCAGACAAATCAAAACGAGAGAAACAGAAGAAGAAGCAAAAACCCTAACCCTAAACGAACAATCAATGGTGACAACGTTGTTCAGTGGCAGACAGGGAGATGGAGATCAGATTCGGACCTTCGTCATCGAAGGAGGACGCCGATCGAGATTCGAAGAGGATGCCACCATCGATGCCGCCCTGAGAGAGGGATCTTCCTCGAATCGTGGAGATGTTAGGTTTCGATTTGGACGCCCTATGCCGATGAACTTTGGGATGAAGTTTTCTATCCTGAAGCAAAAATATATATTAATAATTTGTGTGGACAATCTAGACCGTTGATGATTCTCTAAAGTTGCGGAGATATCAATCAGAATAACTTGGAGAAAATTAACTTTTTAGTTAAAAAATATTATTAACTATTTTTTAATCCTTAATTACTAATAAAAAAAACATCAAAGCTTCCTTTAAACAAACTTCCGGCAGAATTCTATTCGGCCCAAATGACCCAAACTGATGTGCAACGATTTAATTTCAACTCCTTTATTTTTATTTTATAAATTACTTTTATTTTGTACTTTCATGTATTTCCTTCTTATGCCTACTATGCCTCTTGAGTGATGGCTTAATTGGGTTCTATATAATTTGTTCTTTTCATAATGAAGCATGATTTAGATGATTAATCCATTTTTCTTCAAATTAAAACAAAAAAAACCGATGATTTATTGGCAATAGTATTTAATAAAAAACAAGATATAAAAGAATAATGTGATTGATTCCGTGTGAGTTCTCAGCAATAATGGGGGTAGTCCTGGCATCCAACATAAACATAATGAATTTAGGATTAAAGTAACAGCAAAGCGGATGTCCAATTACCACCACCATCACAAGCGGCGGTAGGACGCTGGGAATGGGATTCTACCATTAATTATGCTGACGTTCGTTCATGACCATTGTCAGTCATGGCAACAGAATGCACATTCATGTCGATAAAACACAGTGAATATATCATCATTATCTAACCTTCTCATTTATCTCTTTTCAGTATGTAATTGATTAAAATTAAACTAAAACAGATAACCTTGTTTTGAGTGGACCACCCACAGTTCGTGCTCACAGCTCTCAGATATGCACTCTCACCCCAATGATTCGAACTCTCGCCACTTGCGAGACATCTTCATAGAGGACCCAAGTGCCAATTGATTCAAAGGCCGTTGATAAAAAGCAAAGCATGTTGGAAAGCTGATCTTAAGTGATCAAAAAGGTTGCTCTGACAAGCCATCCTTGTACTACTTTGTTGTTGTCTTTGCCTTTGTCTCTCTCAACTAAGACCTCTTTCTGACTACAAGACTTGAACTCTAAGCACCCTCCCACTTCTTCGTGGACAAGGGTATGCACATCTACTCCTCAGGGCCTTCCAATAGAAAAATAGGCCAAAAACAGATGGATCATCAATTCTTGTTCCCGCTATAATGGCAGTAATAAAGTACGTAATCAATTAAAAAAAAAAAAACGAATATGATAAAGAACCAGATTATATACATGACCCTTCCACTGTGATAAATATTTTAGTGTCCACCAACTTGGGAAATGACACAAGTTACCAGCTCAGGAAAATACTCATCTCACCTAATGGAAAATCAATTTTTTTTGATCCATCCTCTGGCTACGTATGCTTAATGAAAACCATGATCCAGTAATCATGTTGTTAGATTATATACTTACAGGTACATGAGAGCAAGATTATATATACAGGTGTGTTTTTGTCATTTCACCAATCAGCAGAAGCCTTTTGTTTTCATCAAGAAGGGAACACCAACTTGTTTGACACCCTACGCATTAGGATAGAAGAGAGCTGCCTCATATAAATAAATAAGGTGAAGACAGAAAGAAGGAGGTTGATAGGACAGTACTCTCTCAATTGAAATAGAAGGTAACAAGGTTTTGGAGAGGCAGAGATGCAGACACCGGCAATGGAGCAGCAGTACATTCAACGAGTGAAGAACTTGGGCCAGAGCTACAGAGAGAGCCCTGCGCAAGAAGACAGGGAGGATGAAGAAATGACAAGGTCTGCTCTCAGTTCATTCCGAGCAAAAGAAGAACAGATTGAAAGGAAGAAGATGGAGGTCAGAGACAAAGTCTTTGCTCACTTAGGCAGGGTGGAAGAGGAAACCAAGCGTTTGGCTGAGATTAAAGAGGTTGTTTGCATGTTTATTAAGCTTTTTATTATTTTCCCCCTGTTTTCCTGCAATGGATCAATATATAGGATTATACACATGAAAAGTTGCTAATTTTATATAATTGTAGGAGCTTGAAGCGATGGCAGATCCAACAAGGAAGGAAGTTGCAGCTATACGCAAGAGGATTGATGCAGTGAATCGTGAAATAAAGCCTCTTGGACAGAGCTGTCTGAAAAAGGTACAATAACTTGTCTGTCATTTGGCACTAGTGATTGATTGTCAATTTGTTATAATTTTCATTAACATAAAAACGTTTACAAGTATGTATAAATACATGTCACTGACAAAACTGAAGGAGAAGGAATATAAAGAAGCTCTCGAGGCATTCAATGAGAAGAATAAGGAGAAAGCTCAACTGATCAGCAAACTAGTGGAGGTATCTCTCTGTTTTTCTTTCTCCTTTAATTACAGGCATTGCAGTTGTCATTAAAAGGAGAAATTACTGATATGATGCGCATGATTGATGGTTGAGCAGCTAGTGAGCGAAAGTGAAAGATTGAGGATGAAAAAGCTGGAGGAGCTGAGCAAGACTATAGACTCTCTCCACTAAAATTACTCGTGTTCAAGCCTGTTATGATTCCTGTATTCGTTGTTTGTTCATTTGTGTTTGTAATGCTTCTTCTGTTTGTGTGTGTGTGTGTGCGCGCGCGCGCGCCGGCGCGTGAATGTCAAAACTTTTATGGTGAACACTTGAAAAGGAAATGCTAGCTCTCCATCCAGGCTTGTGACGCAAATGCAACCATCTTTCTTTCTTTCTTTCTAAACAAAATAATTTTGCTTCCAATTGGATTGAATACCAAGGATGAGTTGCAACAGGGGACCAAAGGGTAGTGCGTCCTTGGGGTAGATTGCACGTCAAATCACAAACACTGGTGACATGGGAACCACCACCACTTTGTACTTTTAAGCCTGCTCACCTGGCTTCCTTAATTAGGTAACAGTGGGGATTGTATATATTGTATTGTGGAGAAATGAACGAACAGCTGTGATTAACTAAAAACAGAGTCTTTTAACAGGGAAGAGATGAATAGAAAGGAACCTCTCAACCAGAGGCTCCACCATGTCCAGTGTGCATGAGATAATGATTTGCTCTCAAAAGGCCACCTAAAAGCCATGTCATAGAATTGATGAGTGGTGCTGGTGTCCCATCCATATTAATAGTCTCTCTCATATCATATCATGGAGAGTAATTAATGTGCAATGGTTTCTGTTTCTTTCTTTTTGTCATTCCTTCTCCTTTCATGTTTTCATGAAACGTTTTGTGATCTCCGAGGGGGGAAGAAGCCAGGCTCAAGAAAGACAGTATTTGAATCATTGCCTGAAAGCGGTAAATTGGCACGAATTTATTTCACCTGCCTTTTGATCTATAATTCATTGTACATGATGGTGAAAGCTGGCCAGCAGAATGAACCAGTGGGGAAGCCATGATGGGGACCAAACGGTGCCTAATGATCTAGCCACATTACACATCCACATTAGATAACATTTTATTTTGTTTTATTTTAATTTTTTTTAAGATGCGATTATTATTACGTTGCAGTCAATCATATTATAATCAAGTGAAACGAAAACTTTTATTTGATTTTTTATCCAACTTTTGAGCAGGCTGCATCGGAGCATTCGCCAAGCGTAAAACTCCATAAAAAGTCCATGAGCCTCCAATTCTCTCAACTCTCTCGTTCCTTCCCTAGATAAAATACAATTGACTACTACTAAACACACTTTTAGATGTGCCACGGCTGATATCGGACGGCAGAAATATCAAATAAAGGGAGGCAGAAATATCGGACGGCTGATATCGAATCAGAGCGCACGGACTCTGACATCTCAGATATCAACACTTGAGGTCCCGTTTCAATTTTGTCGGGTTCCACCGCTTTCTCCGCCAAGCTGCCGTCCCTGGCCCACCACGTCTTCAGGTGGGATCCGATATGGCTATCCGCCGCCCGCTTGCCTCGTACACGGAACCCAACACCGATCTCGAGGCAGTTATCAGTGATTTTTTTTAAGCACGTCCGTCCATTGTCCCTTCCTTGGCTAGCGGATCTAGAGACCCAGCGGGTCGGATCCGAGCGTAAACCCGTTTGTGATTCGTTAATCGTCGTGTTCCCCCCAAAGCTCCTGCTTTTATATTCCAGCCAGCGCTTCGGCTCGATTCTCTAAACTAGAGATTCGAAACCCCCTCTTGTGGCCTTTTTGGTGCTTGGTCTTTTCTTTTGCTTGGTTTATGATGGCGGAACGACATCTTCGTCAGCTGTTGAGAGAGAAGCAGGAACCGTTCGTTCTCCAAAGCTTCATTGAAGAGCGGCGTGGCCAGCTCCGGCCGAGCTCCGTGCTGAAGAAACAAGTTCCACTCTCTAAAAATCCCACATTTTCTTCAAATCCATCACAAAGTCCCTCCTTTATACCAACCCACAAAAAGAGATCTCCTGTTTTTGATTCAGCCGTGAAGAGTCAGTCTTTTGGTTTAAAGCCGGTGGCTTACGTGGTGCTTGATGCTGCCCTGAGAGTTGAGGAGAAGCGGAGGAAGAGCAGGCGAAGAAACTCCATTAAAGGTCTCGGCTTTGGGTTTTTTGGATCGATTTTGAAGAGATTGGCGTTGCGGAAACAGGGACTTGACATTGATGGGGAAGAGATGAAGGTATCGGTGAAGGATATGTTAGGACGGGATTCTTCGTATCCGAGTATTCATAGGAGAAAATTTCAAGTTGCCAACCGCCCTGGTAACTCGAGCTTTCAAGGAAAAGTTGATGAACTAGAGAAGAACGAGTTCAGAGGAATGACATCTAGTAATCTCCAAGGACGATGCTCGTTGGTCGACGTGAAGGACATGGTTTGCTTGGCCACTTCACCGGCGTGCTCTCCCGGGAGCCGGAAACCAGAGGTATGCTTCAGTGAATTATTTTTATTTTTTTTGGTTACTACATTACCATTTGAAGTCTTTTTATCAATTTTTTTATTTTGAAAAAAAAAGTAGTAGAGATATATGTACCTTTTAACATGTTTGGGATGTACCTGAAGTGGCAAAAGTTAAAATGGTTAAAGATGACAATATTCCACTTGAGGTTTCTGATGCATTTCATTCTCCCTGATTAGATTACATTAAACTTGTTATTTGACTTGATTAATCAATAGGAATGCAAGATCCAAAGTCATGATATATATACTTACTGATCAAGTATTTAAGCGTCCACTGTGACTTTTATCTGAATTCAATGCCTTTTGTGATTCTTATTAAAGGTGTTTGGTGGCACGAGGCCAGAGAGGAACGAGCAGGGTGAGGTGGAGCATGAGGAGAAAGAGCCACAGTTGAGCCCTGTCTCAGTGTTGGACCCCAGCTTAGCTGAGGTGGATGAAGAGGACCACCGCCATGAGCTCTCTAATGCAAAAAGTACACAACCACCACTACCATCACTCTCTCTTTCTTCTTTTAATTCCACACTCACACTCGTGTCACTGTCCTGATTACACACTGTGTGCCGTCAGGAATTCCTGTGATTTTGAATTCAAATACATGCATCTTATTATTGTCTCTTGTTGTTCTTCGTATAGGTACGAGACAGGCTGGTAGGCTTGAGAGGTTGGCTGCCAGTTTACTTTCCATAGAACTGGACCAGCTTTTGGCATTGGAACAAGATGATGAGATTGAGGATATGAAGCTCATTACAGACATAACTGATGAAGAGGGACAGTTGTTGATGTTGAAGTCTTGTAAACTGGATGAAAGAGGATTGTTGGAGAGAGTGTGCAAGAGATTTGAGGCATGGAAGGAAGCTGGGCATTGCACTATTGACATGATGGTGGAGTTGGATTTTGGACGTGATAGTGAAATGTGGAAGAGGTGTGAGGAACAAGTGCCTGAGATTGCAACTGGGATTGAGATTTCTATTTTTGACTTGTTAGTCTATGAGCTCTTTGACTAACTTATTTTCTGATTTTACTGTACATTTATGCGCCACTTTTTGTTTTTTTTAATGGTAGTGAAGGGTGGTGAGGACACCTTGTTTTCTCATCTCTTATTATATTTTTATTACATTTCTTTTATCTTATTTTGCTTTTGAATTCTCTGACTTTTTTTTAAAAAAAATAAATTTTAAAAGTGGGGGAACTGTTGTCAAGATATCAAATACTCCAATAATAATTATATCAATGTCGAAATCCCGGAATCGTCCTCGTAAATCATCTCAAGGGTCAGCGGCTTTCTGGTAATTTTACGTTAAAATAATTTTTAAGAATTGAGATTATATGGAAAATGGAAAGTCAAAAGACCTGCGCCAATTAACAAAGCATTCTTCCCACAAGTCCTATATGTAAACATTAGGAGCTGAAGCTGAACATCGTCAGTTTCGATTTGCTACTTGTATTATGGAAGTATGCACATTTGTCTTCTTGCTTTTTGATATGTTTTCTTATCAGAAGATATATCTGTTTTATCACACACACACAAAAAAAAAAAAAAAAAAAGAAAAGATTTTTTGTTTTTGTTTTTTGGTCTGTGGCTTGTGTTACTTCCCTGACTGTTTCATGTAGCTCGAGTTCCAGATCTTGTTTGTTGCTTTTAGTTTTTATCTGCAGAAATTCAAAATGATGATATTTTGCTGAGAACTTGTTACTGTATATTGTTGGTTTAGATACCAAATCTAATCTATGATTCCGTTTTCTGGTATTTTTGTTGCATATTTTGATCATCAGGATGGTGCAGTTGGCGGAGATTCATAGATGGAACAACATCCTGTGAGATTTTTGAAAGGGAATCCTGATTAGGTGTTAGGGCTTGGGAGAGGGAGGGAAGGTTTTGGTTGTTCTTTGTTTGTCAGGTTTCACTTTCACCACCATGGAGGACTCAGCAGCGATGACCATTGAGTTCCTTCGTGCTAGACTGCTTTCCGAGAGATCGGTTTCTAGAACTGCGAGACAGAGAGCTGATCAATTGGCTCAACGGGTTCGTTCATTCGTTCGTCATGAATTTTTTTTTTTTCCTTTTTTTTTTTTGGCTTTTTTTGGTTCATGATCTTTAATTGAATGGTATTTGCTTTCCTTTTAGGTAATTGAGTTAGAGGATCAGCTTAAAAGTATTGCAATTCAGAGGATGAAAGCTGAAAAAGCAGCAGCTGAGGTTCTTGCCATTTTGGAATGTCAAGTGGTTGATGGCCTCTCTGAAGTCACTAGTTCAAGCTCTGAACGTGATGCGAGCTGTGATAAATGGGAAGAGAATGGAAGTACTCAGAAAGGGGATGAGGTTTCCAAAGTGTCAACAGTCGAGAGAAATGTAATGGAGGATATGTTGTCTGGCCAAGAAGTTGAAGGCTCAGCGGCATCACAAGGTAGGCTCTTATCGTGGCAGAGCCGTGGTGATAGTCCAAACTCTCATCGGAAGCTGAGGAGGAAACAATTGAAGTCAAGACAGGCAAGGACCAGTTTAATCTCAAGCATTGAATCTTCTGGAAAGCTTGAGTTAGGAAAATCATGTTGGAGGATCAAAAGAAGGGATACAAGGTAGCTATCTCAACACTTGATCACTTGTTACTGAGTTAGTGTGGCTACCATGCATTTCTTTATTTATTTGAGTTTTGTTTACAATCTTGGTAGATCAGCAACTGAAGCAGGAGGTGAGGTGGAGAAGATCCAAGAAAAGAGTGAGGCTACATGGCCCAATCAGTCTGGTGATCAGCCTGATAAAACTTCTAGTGACAGAGTAGATGGAAGTTTCAATGTCGCTTCAGTCTTGCTTTCTCCTGATGATGGAAGCAAAGTGAAGGGCACTGGCTTTCATGCCGATGGAGAGAATAGAGACCACAATAAAGGGATTAAGTTAGAGAGAAAGGACCCTCTCAAGGATTGGTACCATGCTGAGGAAAATGTTCAGAGAGAATGGGAAGAAAAATACAATGCCAGGGAAAGCTCTAGCACTGTAAGAAAAATCCTGTTATCAACACCAAACTCACTCTGAAGATTTCCTTGTCTATTTAATTGTGTCTTTGATAAAAGCCAAAAATACCCCTCATTCCAGTGTTGCTTGGTTCATATTGACGTTCTCCACAAATGATGTTTACATCAGCGCAAAGATATTGATTATGGCACATTTACTTCTAGTAGTTTATTTTAGATGACATATGGTTCTTGACTATGATGACGACCAACAATTCCTGCATGTTAGCATATCTTATATCATATCCTAACAGAGAGTCTTTTGAAATTTTGAAGTAGATGACTCTTAGGGCATTATGACATGTAAGCTTCAATTAAGACAGTCGCTTTAGAATTCCTCTTTGCATTCATTTCTTTTAATTATTCAATGTCAATTAAGACATCTTCACACCAGCACTTTCTTCCTGGGTGGTAGGCATCCTCCATGCCAATTGAGATGGTCGTTCTGCAACTTTCACTGGTTTTATATCCTCAAATTAAATCTGAAGTCTAACTTGATCTAGTGACTAATCTCTTAATGTCAAACTCTCTTCTTTATGATGCATGTTCTTGTTTTGTAATGTACTGTTGTGTTGTCTCCATTTCTTCTTCTTGTGGTTGTAAAAATGGCTACACATTTTTATGCATCGAATTATGATTTCCTTTATGTCCCAACCTGGTTTTATGACCACATGGACTTTCAACTAGACTTTATTCATTTGAAGACAATTGAGCAGAAGTTTTAAATGTAGTTAGAGTTTCAATCTTCTTTGATCTTGTATGAGCCTGGGTGACATTGTAACAACAAGAACAACCATGCCATATAAACCTCAATGACAACATGTTTGCAGTTTCCTACACAAATTCTACAGAAAGCTATTCAAGGTCAATCATTCAAATCTTTGTTTATTGCTCATAATTATCCAAGCTATTATATGCTTAACTTTTCTATATTATGAGTTAGGAAAACGTGAAGAACACACATTTATTTAGTCAGTCACATCATCTATGCCAAATGAACAATCTCTGTAAACAGTAATATGTAGCATGAGTTGGTTAACGCTGCTTTGTTGGATTTTCCAAAGACATTAGATGGCTATGCACTTGTTCTTGTCTTGATATGATTATGAAGCTTTTCTTTGGTATTTACTACTACTGTCTTCGCCTGACTGGTGTTCTTTTTAAACTTTAAGAATTTTGCTGAAAGGAGCCAGCCTGCTGTAGTTGAGACGGTTAGTAAATCATCAGAGACAGGCAGACAAGACCGGAGAGAAATTTATTTGGGTTATGAGGATATATCTAGCATCACAGAGCCAGCTGTTCACGACCTCCCTCATGACCAGAAAGTGCGTGGCAGAATTCCAGATAGCAGTGCAGCTACCGGAGACACTGTTGCTGTGGGACTTTGTGATGGTTTTATTGCTTCTGATCTAGAACTGAGTACTTTTGACTGTTGCACCAATACTTTGGCAGGACAGCAACATAATAGGACACTGGCTGGGGATGCTGGAATGAACTCCCATGAATTTGTATCTCCAGCCAAAGGAAGAAATGCTATTAGCAAAATGGGGAAACGGGATCATGCACAATTGGATGACAATTCTGATTCCAGCTCTCACAGCAGGTCTCACTGGAGTAGTTCCTATGAAAATTCTACTGTTAAAACTTATTCAGAAATTGAGAGACCGCTCCTGCGGAATCTCTCCGCGGAGAGTGTTCTGATTTCTCTTTGGCGTGCTAAGATATCACTGCAGCAGCATATCAGTGTGTCCCCTTCTCGCGGTGAAGGTGTTTTAGCAAAAACAACACCAACATATTCTGATAATCAGGTGGAAAACTGGGACATTCCGATTGGAACAGCAGCAGAGTTATTCAGGTTGCCAACTGACTCATTTCCCCAATACGAGATATCAAGGCCAAGGTTGTATGGTTCAGGATTAAGCTTGGGTTCTGCTCATGCTGATGTTCTACATGCTGTCAGTACCAACAGTTACCAACAGCCTATCACTGCATATGCTGAAGCTGGACACTGGCCTTCAAGGAGCCAGAAATATGATGATTCTTACTTCACATCTGCTTCTAATATGTATTCACTTCCCCCATACTTCACAGCAGATGCAGCTCCCTTTCATGACGGATTTACGAGGGGGCTTACCCAGATGCTATAAATGAAATGCCTGCAAGAGGCCAACACTTGTATGATGGTGGGACTTTTTGGTTTGATGATAGGAGGGTGTAGGCCGTATTGTTTGGCAAAATCTCTGAGGAGTCTGGTTTTAGTTCAGCTTTTCTCAACTCACTAACGGGTTTAGTGTGCCCATTCTGTCAGTCAGTAGTTCATTGCTCCCTTAGAAATTCAAGTTATCTGTTTTGTTTGTCATTATGGGGTCAGAACCAATGAAACGCAACCTGACAATCTCCGGCCATTGCTAATTCCCCTTCATGTTCAAGTTTCTTATGGGCACACATAATTATTATGCTGTCATTTTGTGCAAAATCTACATGGGGGATATGCAAAAATAATGCTTCATGACCCTTTGTTTGGCTGGGGGATTATAAAAGGGTGAGAAGGAATTATGTTTGTTTGATTAGGGGTGTAAAAAGGAGAAGGGATTTGGAGGGGTGGCACCCTCTAAACTCCTTATTATACTTTTTATCTATTTGAAAAAAAAAATCATATCTTTTTAAAACATTATAATAGTTTTATATTAATTTTTAATATTGATTTAAAATTATTAATAAAAAATTTATATAAAAAATAATAAAAATTAAAAAAATGTGTTATGTAGTTATTGATTTATAAATTATAATAATATAAAAATAAAAATATTATAAAAAATATTTTTTTATTATAAAAAAAATAAATGGATCAAATAATGTTTTTTTTTTTTTTTTAACCAAGGCTGCTCTAACATTTTCACCGATTTTGAGTAACAGGCGAGCAGCCATCAAACAGTTTCTCATAAATTGTTTAAAAATAATATGAAATAATATGACTTTTGTCCTTCGCTTTCCCGATATATCAATACGCTTCCCCCGCGATTCGGCTGGGTACTCTGGAGTTCGGACCGGAGATGGGCGACGGAGAGAGCATCCCAAACCCTAGGCCCGATGGCGAAAAAAAGGTTACGAGGGAGGTGCCGGCGAAGAAGAAGGTGGTGGTGGTGATGGGTGCCACTGGCGCGGGGAAATCGAAGCTGGCGATCGACCTGGCCTCCCACCTCCCGTCTCCCATCGAGATTGTCAACGCCGACTCCATGCAGGTCTACCAAGGCCTCGATGTTCTCACCAATAAAGTGCCCCTCTCCGAACGACGAGGTCCTTCTCTCCTTCTTCTACTTTGTTTTGCTTTTGATCTCGAAATCACGCAGCTTGACGATTTGAACCAATAACGGCGTGAAGGTGTTCCGCATCATCTCCTTGGAACGGTCGCTGCTTCGGAGGAGTTTACTTCAAAGGACTTCCGCGATCTCGCCATTGCAGTATATCACCAAAACACCAATTTTTACTTGTTTGTTTGTTGTTTATGCTAGAAGTTCATCTTTTTGAGATATTTTGTTCCTTTTTTTTTTTTTTTTTTGAGATCATTGATGACATATTGGCTCGTGATAGAGTTCCGATTATAGTTGGGGGTACCAATTACTACATACAGGTTCACTTCCTTGTTGAATTCGGGAAGAATACTTTCTGATGTTTTGTGTTTATTGGTTCAAGTGTATACTTTCCTTCATTCTTTTTGATGTTTTTGTTTTTGTTTTTATTAATTGCTTCATAGGCTCTCGTGAGTCCATTCCTTGTGGATGATGTTGTGGATGACATAGCTGCCTGCTCTCTTGATACATCTAGAGGTAAAAAGAACAAGCAGTTTTCTTAAACACAATGTATGTCGTGCAATTTTATCACTGAAATTCGTAACTTTAATTTTACATATAAAAAGACCGGCATTCACCAATTGCATCTGGCTCTCAGAATTGAAGAGTGCTGATTCTTGTGCTGGCTATGAGAGACTAAAGGAGATAGACCCTGTGGCAGCAAATAGGATCCACCCCAATGATCACAGAAAGGTGGGGCATCCTGTAGAAGGTTTTATGTCGTATAAATTTCTATCTTGTCTTTGATTTGCTATTCATCCAGAGAAAACACTGTTTGCAGATAAACCGTTACCTCAGTTTGTACGGTTCTTCTGGTGTTCCACCCAGCAGTTTGTTTCAAGGGGAGGCTGCCAAGGTCCGTGCGGATTGAGTTTAAACCTTCTGCATTTACGTTCAATTATTATTATTTTTGAACAAGTTCTGTGTTTGAAAGTTTAGCTATCCTATACTAGATTTACCACCATTGCTTATATGATATAATGCTTGAGAATACGTTGAAGATTGTTCTTGGATTGAATGGGGATTTCATGCATTTCATGACTATTATTATTATTTTTTTTGCTACATTCATGTCATCTGAAAATGGTTATTCATTGTTTCATATACAGCTGCTGCAATACTCGGATCTTATTGTACAACCGAGCAAGTTATTCTTTATATATGTGTGCAAATATAAATGTTAGAAATCATCAACTCTTCATGTGTCTTCCTGTTGAACCGTATCACAGGTCCTTTTCTTTTATGCTTTACCTTATAACTCTGTAGAAAAGTAAGAAATTCAGCAAATAGAACCAGGCTGAGCAATGATTATCCATGCTGGTCTCATAGGCTAGTTGTGTGGATCTTTGGTTGAATGAACTTTGACTTATTTCATTCATATAGTTTTTTTTCTTTTTTTGTGACAAGGCAGAAGTGGGGCCAAGCAGATTGTCTTAGATATGATTGTTGTTTTATATGGGTGGATGCTGCTCTTCCTGTTCTGGATAGATTTGTTGACCAACGGGTTGATTGCATGATTGCTGGTGGTTTATTAAATGAAGTACATGAAATTTACAAGCCAAATGCAGATTATACACGAGGCTTGCGGCAGGCCATTGGTGTTCGGGAATTTGAGGAGCTCTTCAGATATTATTTTAGCAACACGATGGCACGTGGCACATGCCTCTGTGCGAATGGTAGTGAATATAAGTTTGAAGATGGTACTCCATGTTCAATAAATGAAGATAAGGAGGCCTCCGGGCCCAACTTATTGGAAATTCTAAGTTCTAATGATAACCACCTTAAGGCTCTGTTGTGCGAATCAATTGGCAGGCTAAAAGCAAACACGCGTAAGCTTGTCCGGCGGCAAGTAAATAACCTTTGACTTCTCCCATGTAATATGGTTGGAAGCTTAGCCTTTTATTCTAGCATATAAATCTAAGATATAAAAGTTGTTGCGAATGCTATACTTATCCAATGAGAACTTCTTTGTCTGTAGAAACGGAGGCTTAATCAGTTGAAGAAGAATTTTGGTTGGGACTTGCATAACGTTGATGCTACAGAAGCCTTGTTGAGTATGCCTTGCTGTCTCCTCTGGTTGCCAATCGAACTAATTTGTATTCCACAATATTGTAGTTTACTTGACTCTAATTTGAACTAAAACAAATTCTTAATTTACAGATACTTCTTGTGATTCCTGGTTTGTGGCAGTTGTTCAACCTTGTGTTGATCTTGTGAAAACTTTCTTATCTGATGGTGAATTGGACTCTTTGATATGTAAAACTGCACCATTTAACAGCAATAATGAAGCTCTGATCTCAAGGGACTTGTGGACTCAGCATATCTGTGAGGTTAGTATCCTGTTTGAATCACTTTAAATTTAATCTTGGACCTTTGTTTTTCCCCGAGTGTTGCAACCTTTTCTCCTCGACCAACCTTATTTTTGGTATGTACTCTAATTAAAAGAAGATACACAGAAGATCCTATCGGGTTTCCTTGTTTAGTGGTTGGTGAGCAGGATCCTGTTACAAAGCAATCTGTTATCCTGATTGTTTTCATTGTTTTCTTGATGATTTGATTCTCATTGTTTAAATAAAACTGAAAAGAACATTGCATACCATGTGTGGCTGACCTCCCCTTTTTGTTGGCATGTGGGTGTTTGTCTTGTTATAGGCATGCGGAAATCGGATTCTCAGAGGAGCGCATGAATGGGAAGAACACAAAAAAGGAACAAGGCACAAAAAGCAAATACTTAAGTTGAAAAAGAAGAAAGCAAGTTCCATCATGGAAGATTCAGTGTGTTTACGTGATTCCACGGGTCCATGAGTCATTCTGGAAACTAGTCCATCACACTGTTATATTAACTTTCATTTCAGATTAAGGTATCAATCTGATGGAGTTGGCCTTGCGTGGTCCTAGATTTTGGTCGCCAGGTATATGCCTTGGACTTTTTCTGTCTGTTTCTTCTTTGGAATTTCAGATTGTGTACATGTTCATCTCTCCATCTCCACCTGAAGGGGAGCTTTTTTCTTTTCTTTATAAAGTATGTTGCGAAATGTTAGATAACTTAATATCAGAAAATGTACTATAGATTTATTTCGATCTGGGATTGGAAATTGTTCCACTACGGCTATATCTAATGAGGCAGTACTTGGTCTCCGTTTTGTACGCCCGGTTTATTTGCTGGGTGTTTACTGTTTACAGGCATGTGCGATGAACCATGGGTGACGTGTGTGCTTACCGTTTGGTTACTGTTCACACTATGGGAAATATGGGATCCATGATTCTTTTAATTTTTAATTTTCAACTAACTCTATTATGGATAATTCTAATATTAAAAAAATATAATAATCAAATAATAATATTTAAGATTTTATTAAATACATATGATTTAATGTGATTGTGGGTTTTATTTTATGGTATAATTATTATGGAAAAAAAATTAATAAGTAAAAATTTAATGCTTTGACGAGATGATGTAAACATTAAATTCTAAAATAATATAACAATTAAAGTTACCGTAAACTTCCTTCCACTGTTTTTTAACAAATGCTTGGTTTTGACATTAGAGCATCTTTAATGAGAGCAGGATTAGCGCTCAATCAACCCTCAGTACTCCATGCTCAATGATCCGCCAATATTTTGAAAAATAAACAGTTGCATGATTGCAACAATTATTTTTTTTTAAATTTTATTTAAAATTTTATCTATATACACACACTCACATTCTCAAAGATAGTACACTATTACTTCGGACTTGATCAAACATTTTTAGCTTCATATTAGAACGAACGAATGAGGATGAAAAGTAGTGTTTTTTTAATCTTTTATCGATGGTGTTAATTATGTTTTATTTTAAGTACTTTTAATTTATATTAAGTTTATTATTATTATTTTTTTGTTGATTTGATAAATTGTTTTTGATATATTATCTTATCAAAAAATTATATTTATAATAAAATGTATAATATAAATAGTTAAAAAAAGAATGCATAACTATTAAAAAAAGATAATTTAATAGATAAAAATTTAATAAATTAACAAGATAATATGGATATCAAACTCTTGGCTTTTACGGCTTTTCATAGGGAGATGTTCCTGCATTTGGTGAGCCTTTTTACTGTTAGATTAAGTGTGAACTTTTCCTTCTTTAAAATAAATAACAGGTGAAACTTCAGTTCAATGCTCATTTTTATCTGTATCATCTTTTCAACGTGCTCTCGGTGTCTCGTGTTGGTCATGGCAAGCATGCAGACATATGTAACCAGTTATCCGTTTGCTAACCAATAATAAATATATAAGAAGGTGATGTGGTGTACGGTCAATGGAAAATGACATGAATCGGTTCATTGGTTGGTTGTGTCGGCCCTAGTCGATCTCCCGTTGGTGGCAAACCTTTTCACCCAAAGCTTAGTTGACCCCATTCCCCACGCTCGGGTGGGGTCCCAACCCCCAAATGGGAGAGTGTGGGAGGTTCTGGTACTGCCTTTTCTTTGGTCGGCTGAATCTCATGCTTATCCTTATAATGGGTCATTTTATATGAAAAACGTTCATTGCACACCTCTCACAACCCACCTTTTTATTTCAGATGCATATCATTTCTAGATTCCTTTTTTATTTTTAATTGTGCGTTCCGAATTTGCTTCTTAACCACAAATTCCTGACTACCTTCAACTTACCTTATTATTATTATTATTATTATTATTATTATTTATTTTTACATACAAATAATAGAAATAATAATTAAACAATAAATGAAGCAAATTTTAAGCGTGTATATATATGTATTTATGCACCCGGCAACTTCAGAAACTTCCAAAGTTATAAGAACACATTCAAGCCTTCCGAGGAGAGGTCAGGGGCCCCGCAGGTTGCGCGCAATAGACGCTGAAAGCCCACGGGAAAGGTTAGAAGTCCCACGTGGGCCTCTCCGCAGTCTTTTACAGAAACCTTTTTTTTTTAAAAAAAAAAAAGAAAAACACACACACACACACACACACACACGTTTTTTCTATTTCTCACGAACATCTGAACAACGTGCGCAAATGGCTTAACGCCTTTCATATCAGGTTCTGATCAAGCTCTCTTTTCATTAATTTGATTCTCCTCGTCGATCATCTTCCTTTCCTTTCAAAGACTCATGGATAGAGAGCTCTCCCCATCCTCCAGCTCCTCCTCTTCCTCCTCCTCTGACCACTCTCCAGCCCACACCATCTCCAGCAGTACTACTACTACTACTACTACTACTACTACTACTACTACCACTCCTTCAACCTCACTCTCTCCCATATTGGGACGACCTTCACCCAAGAGAAAAGCTGGCAGGAAAAAGTTCAGGGAGACGCGTCACCCCGTGTACTGCGGCGTCCGCCACCGCAACAGTGGCAAGTGGGTGTGCGAGATTCGTGAGCCATGCACCAAAAACCGGATATGGCTCGGCACGTATCCCACACCAGAGATGGCCGCACGGGCTCATGACGTCGCTGCTATAGCTCTTCGCGGAAACTCAGCCCAACTTAACTTCCCTGACTCTTTCTCGACCTTGCCTCGAGCTGAATCTGCCTCGCCCTATGACATCCGAAGAGCTGCCTCTCAGGCTGCTGATATGTGCTGCACTAGCGAGCCTGCTGCCTCTTTGAAGAACGATGGTGACAGTCAAGGTAG
The DNA here is from genome assembly GCA_902712375.1 of Dioscorea dumetorum. NCBI lineage: Eukaryota > Viridiplantae > Streptophyta > Magnoliopsida > Dioscoreales > Dioscoreaceae > Dioscorea > Dioscorea dumetorum. The sequence goes on from CACTHL010000739.1 coordinate 7,667,794, forward strand.
CAATGGCAATGGCATAGCAACAGGTGATCAGAGAATGGAGGTGGTGCCCGATAAGCCTCCTTCTACGCCAGCATCAGTAACATCCAGACCAATGCCGGTATCGGTGTTTGTGGATGAGGAGGAACTCTTCAACATGCCGGGACTGCTGAACAATATGGCGGAAGGGATGCTGCTAACGCCGCCCCCCATGCAGCATGAGTTCAACTGGGATGGTATGGACAGCGACGTGGAATTCTCCTTGTGGAATGATGATCACTGATTCATTCAAATCGTGCATTTTTTCCATGTCTTAGTCGTGTAAATAATTTCTAAAGAGAGCCATAGGGTGAGAGCGTGCTCTGTTTTGGTCACATTCTTTAATTTTTATTAGAGAAGTACTTTGTGGCATATTATGGTATCTATGAAGATGCTTTTGTTTGCGTTATTTTATTGTTATTTTAATAATCAATATTGCTACTTTAATTGGCAAATGCAAAAATGCAATACAGTGAACAGGGTTGGTGTTTCCGCTCATGAGGTTTACCAAATTTTACTTGATGAGCAACTCATTGGCCATTGCAAAGGTTTACCGATGATCCCTTATTGCGGTGGGAGACTGCAATGTGTTTCTGCTGGAGTTCATGTGCTATAAAGCATGGTTCTCAGGAGGAAAATTAGCGGCGCCGACAACAACGGAAAGACCATCTCTCTCTCTCTCTCTCTCTCTCCACGCAGACTAATTCGATTCTCACCTGCCACTGTTGGTGTTTGATGTGGTAGAGAGTCAACCGTGCATTTGAATCGGGGAACACCAAATTGTTTTTTTATTAAAATGTGTTCGCAATATATGTTTTTATTATCCAGAAATTTTTGATAAATAATTTTAATGTTTTCATTATGTAACATATGTTAGGAAATACTGATTGTATCACAATTAATATCTCAATTAAATGTAATTAAGGAAAGTTGGAATATCCAAAGGATTAGATGACTAAAAAACATTGGATTAACATTTTTTTGAGGGCACGATTAACTTTTTTGAGGGCACGACTAAAAAAGGATTAGAAGACCTTTTTGAGGGCACGATTAACTTTGAACGCTTAAATTGGATTAACATTGCTCTTATTGCAAAAAGTAGTGCTCCAGAACATGTGTCGGATTACCGCCCAATAAGTCTTATTAATTCCACTTGTAAAATTATTTCAAAGATCCTAGCCACTCGGCTTAGCACCGTGATTAATATCCTAGTGGACGACTCTCAATCTGGATTTATTAAAGGAAGGTGTATCGCGGACAACATTGTCGGTGCCCAAGAAGTAATTTTCAACTTGCAAAAACGGAAACTTCTTGGACATGTCCTCAAAGTAGACTTTGCTAAAGCTTTTGACTCTCTAGATTGGAACTTCCTCCTTGAGGTTCTAGCAGCAAGAGGATTTGGACCTAAATGGATTTCTTTGGTTCATACAATCCTTAGCTCAGCCAAAGCTCAATTCATCATTAATGGTTCTACCCAGGGTTACATCAGATGTAAAAGAGGATTGAGACAAGGAGATCCTCTTTCTCCTTTACTTTTCGCCCTAGCAGCAGACGTTCTGAGTGCTATGTTTACGCACGCACTTAGATCTAAAGTGCTAGTGGGTGTTCCTCTGGACCAATCATTTAGCATCTGTCACTTTCAATATGCAGATGATTTATTAATCTTTACAGCGGGAGGGCAAGAAGATCTCCAAATTATTAAACCAATTCTCTATCTCTTTGAGGGATCCTCTGGCCTATCCATTAATTTCTCGAAAAGTTGTCTGTATTCTACACATTACGGCTTTCAACCTCATCATTCTTCTTCTGAAATCCTAAACTGCACCAGGAACTGCCTTCCAATTACTTAGGGATTCCTCTCTCTGGACGAAGACCAAGGCGTCTGGACTGGACAAAGTTGATTAGTACGGTTCGATCAAGACTCACTTCCTGGAAAGCAAAGTATTTATCCTTAGGAGGTCGTTTAACCCTTGTTAACTCAGTACTCTCAACAATCCCAGTCTACTGGATGTCGGTTTTCAAACTCCCCGCTTGGGTGATCAAAGAAATTGATCAAATTAGAAGAGACTTCCTATGGAAAGGCCCTGATTTAGGACCCAAAGGAATCAGATTGGTCGCCTGGAATAGGATTACCAGACCCCGAGACATGGGAGGTTGGGGAATTCTCAACCTTCATGATTTTAACAAAGCTTTACTTGGAAAGTGGTGGTGGAAATTATCCTGCAATCCCAACAGCAGTTGGGCTAAAATTATCCAAGCAAATTACTCAATTAGAAATCCAAGAGAAATTTTATTCCTTTCCCCACCACGAAATAAGTCCTTCTTTTGGGCAAGAGTGAATTCCGCTCTAATTCCCTTTCGTTCCTGCATAAACAAAACTATAAGAAATGGTTCCAATACTTTCCTTTGGTTTGATCGCTAGCATAATAGACAACAATTAAAAGACATTTGGCCAGCTCTATTTGCTGATTGCTTATTTCCTTGGATAAATTTAAGACTTTTACAATTTCACTTGAACAATCCAGAGATTTTCTTTCATTCAGCCTCTTTAGATTTGATCTCTCCCATCTTAGAAATCATCCCTGATTGCTCCAGTCACCTTGAAGATCTTCACACCTGGGCTCTAGAAAAAAGTGGAAATTTCACAGTTAAATCTTTCTACAAATTCCTCATTGATGGTGGAATACGCAGTTCACTTTACTCTTCCTTTTGGAAAATCCGTTGTCCTAGCAAAATAACTCTCTTTTGCTGGCTTGCTGGCGAGGATAAAATTCTTACCCTTTCAAATCTTTTCAAGAAAGGATGCAACTCTCATATCTCAACAGACACATGTGTCCTCTGCCATAACGCCTCTGAAACCCTGAATCATCTTTTTCTTGATTGTGTTTTCTCTAATCGAATCTGGTCTTTCTTTTCCCAAGTCCTAGATTCTTACAACTTACCAGAATCAATCCCTTCCATCTGGACATCCTGGTTGCCCTCTCTTCCTCATAATCTTCGTTATCTTTGGGATCTCACCTCTAGAGCAATCCTGTGGAATATCTGGCTTGAAAGAAATTTACGCATTTTTCAATCAAAAGCTCTATCTTTTATTAGAATCATTTTTAAAGCTGCTAACATGCTTTGCACTTGGTTTTTAACAGTCTCTGACAGTCAACAGCAACACCTTAATGAAGCTTCTCGGAAAATAAAGCGTTCTCTTAATTTCTTCAGCGCACGGACTGCAGATCAAACCGGCGATTCTGATCTCGACATCGTTCAGGAGTAGATCCCACCAGCTCTTTAGGCAGACCTGAGATGCCATACGGTGTCTTCCGTCTGCCTAGTATCTTTAACTTCTTTTTATGTTTTTTTGTTTTCCTGTTCTTCTCTCTTCTCACTACTGGTGAAAAGACTTCTCTGTTTTTCTCCGTTGTTTTTCTTCAATAAATTCGTGGTTTATCCACTTTTTTCAAAAAAAAAAAAAACATTGGACCACCATTACCCCAGCAAGAGCTTAAAAAGAGAATTTCAAAAGTTAAACAGCACACATCTGATATCTAAGATGAAAATAAATTTTGTAAATATGAAGGTTAGTACTTTGATTTCGTCTTACAAAGAGTTGGGCCTCGTCTTCTTTCATCTGTCTGCCTGCCATCCAACTCCAATACCATATATATATATATATATATATATATATATATATATATATATTAATTATTAATATTTCACATATTATTAATAAAAATGCCAAGTAAAAACATAATAATAATAATATAACAAGCCACTCGTTTTTTATTGAATCACAACGAAGACAATGAGAAGGCTGTGGAAGTATGTTCCAAAGCGAAGAGTCCAAGGTGTTGAGGTATTATCAAAAAGCTAAGAATAGCTTCATGGCTCTCAAACGCATGGAATGCACGTAAACCAGGGGCATGCCATTTTACTGTTGAAATGCCATTTATCATAGAATAGAGTTTATATGGAATGCACGTTGGTACCGAGCCGACCACCAGTCACAGCATTCCTGAAGACTTCCATGTGGCTGTCGCCGCCGGCGGTGTTGCCTACGCCCATGTCGACGTTTACGTCAGCGTCCTTGACGGGTTCTTGACATCTTGTAAATTAATACGGCCATAGTTGTCACGGCCGGCGTTGTTGCTCGCACCCACGCGAGCGCTGCCACTAGGTCCTCTACCCCATATGATATCATTGCCAGTGACGTCTATTCCTAAGTATCGGTCAGCCCTGCTATCATAGTTTGCTGTTTTCTTATTATTTAACACTGGATCGGTTAATCAGTAAGCTTGCTTTTACTTAATTCTGGAGATTTCTCTAGTTATTTTGTCTGTACTGATGATGAACTCTTACAGAGATGATGATGGATTGAGAAACCCATAGGCTTGAATGCTGGTAGTTCACCTAGATTTCCTCGGATCCTAATCATATAGTGTGACTTGAATTCGATCCATAACATAAAACTGTAAACAGAAGTCTTGTTTGCACTAAACAAAACACTGAACTTATATTGATAGTTAAGTTCTAATACAAGGAAGCAAGCTCACTGAATTGCTTACCTTTAACTTACAAGCAGGGGTTATATATATAGGCTAAGATAAGTAACGTAAGCACAAAGTAACAGCTGACAAAACCTAATACATAAGTAACCAACCATTATCAGTCAACCCAGAACCTTTTCACTCAACTTCGACCAATCACTTTGACTCTTCACACAGAGCCATTCTTGCAATGCTGAGCTTCTGAACATCATCATCCTTTGATAGACTCTTCATGCAGAGCCATCCTTGCTATGCTGGAGCTTCTGAACATCATCATTAATCAACATCCTCCCCTTGTTCTGAAGCTTCTTCAAACCAAGAGCACCTCGGAATGTTTCAAATTTCGGACCCGCCAAAGCCTTTGTGAAGATATCGGCAGTTTGTTTACTCGTATTACAATACATTACCTTAATTTCTCCATTGCTCACTAAATCTCGGATGAAATGGAAACGAGTGTCAATATGTTTAGTGCGCCCATGTAAAGAGGGGTTCTTTGTAATAGAGATGGTCGATTTGTTATCACAGAATATAACCGTTGAGTCTCTCATGTCTTCATTCATATCCTTTAGAAGCCGTTTTAACCATATGGCTTCACAAGCTGCTGCGGTTGCGGCGATATACTCGGCCTCAGTGCTTGAGAGGGCGGTGATTGGTTGCTTCTTTGAGCTCCACGCCACTGCTGTAGAACCGAGTAGGAAAACCCAGCCAGAGGTGCTTTTCCGATCATCTTGTGATCCTCCCCAATCGCTGTCAGTGAAGCCTTGCAATTTGAACTTGTCTGAATGAGAGTAATGCAATCCATACTCAATTGTACCGGCAATGTAATGCAGGATCCTTTTTACTGCCCCGAAGTGATGCATGCTGGGCTTTTGCATGAATCTAGAGACCATATTAACTGCAAACATTAGATCAGGCCTTGTGTTGGTTAGGTAGAGTAGACTACCCACTATTCTTCTGTAAATTGAGGGATCTGCATTTCCGGAACCATCATCTAGACACAGCTTCTCATTGCTGTTCATCGGGGTATACACAGGAGTGCAGTTTATCATTCCAGACTTTCTTAGTAGATCCTCTGCATATTTGGATTGAGAAACAAATAGACCATCATTTGATTGTCTTACCTCCAATCCTAGGAAGTATTTCAGCCTTCCCAAGTCCGTCATCTCAAATGTATTCATCATACTTTCCTTGAATTCCAGCCTTAGCTCTTCAGATGAGCTCATATATATAATGTCATCCACGTAAATGCAAACTAATAGAAATTCTGAATCCCCTCTGGTCTTCTTATATAGAGTTGCTTCGTTGGAACTTTTAAGAAAGCCTGATCGAGTGAAGTAGTCGTCAATCCGGCTGTACCAAGCCCTCGGGGCCTGCCGGAGTCCATACAGGGCCTTCCGGAGTTTGTAAACCTTTGCTTCTTCTCCCTTTACTATAAAACCTTCTGGTTGGTTAACATAGACTTCTTCTTCTAAAGTCCCGTTCAAGAAGGCTGTCTTCACGTCGAGCTGATAAATCCACCACCTTTGTTGAGCTCCGACTGCGAGGAAGGTGCGAATGGTTTCCATTCTCGCCACCGGGGAGTAGACATCAGTGAAGTCTATGCCTTCTTGTTGAACATACCCTTTGGCCACTATGCGCGCTTTCTTCTTGAGCATAGAACCATCAGGGTTGTACTTCGTCTTGTATATCCACTTCAAACCGATGGCGTGCTTCCCTTCCGGCAGAGTGGTTAGCTCCCAGGTTCTGTTTTTCTCGACAGCTTCCACTTCTTCATGCATGGCTGAGATCCATCCTTCATCCTTGGCAGCCTCTTCGAATAGCACGGGATCAGAAGTGGTGACTGCAAAAGAGCATGAAGTATAAACGTCAGTAACGCTCCGGTACCTCACCGGCGTTCCTGGTTCTTCTGGGTTTCTCTGTATTTCATGAGGGGTCAAAGGTGAGACTTGAGTTGGAGTCACCACGACTTCTTCGTTGTTAACGTTCAACCGTTTAGATCTTTCAATGAACGGATCAGATGAACAGTCCTCAAATCCAGTCTCATTATCAAAGTATGGCGCATAGTTTGATGCTGCTGACTCAGCTGTGCTTGCCCAATCCCAGCAGAGATTCTCTGAGAACTTAATATCCCTGCTGATGTGTACGCGTTTCGTATCAGGATCAAACACCTTATAGGCTTTTGATTCATCCGAGTAGCCAATAAACACTTGCTTTGCTGACTTGGCGTCCAGCTTGGACCGTGACTGTTGGTCAACCAGTCTGTAACAAACGCAGCCGAAGACTCTGAAGTGGTCAACTGATGGTTGTCTTCCCGTCAACGCCTCAAACGACGTCTTCTTCTCCAAAGCGCTCGTCGGAGAGCGGTTCAAGAGATATACGGCCGTAGAGACCGCTTCGGCCCAAAGTTCAGAGGGTACCTTCATTTGGATTAGCAGTGTCCTTGCCATCTCCGTCACGGTACGGTTCTTCCGTTCGGCCACCCCGTTTTGCTGTGGGGTGCGCGGCGCCGTGAGTTGGCGTTTGATTCCAGCCTCTTCACAGAAGTGCTTGAACGCCGAGGATGTGAATTCCCCTCCTCGGTCGGTGCGGAGCGTCTTGATGGGCAGTGTGAGAGCTGCTTCTCTCTTGCTAGTTTGAAAGTTTTGAACTTTTGCAGAGCTTCTGATTTGTTGCTGAGAAAGTAAACCCAACTATATCTGGAAAAATCGTCAGTTATCAAGAAGTAATACCGATTACCTCCAAGTGAAGGAGTCTTCATAGGCCCAACTAGATCTGCATGGATTAATTCCAGAGGAGCCACTGCTCGGTATGCCTGTCCCTTTGGAAATGAGTGTCGGGTTTGCTTGGCCAGGGTGCAAGCTTCACACTCTCCTTTGAAATTTATCACTGGAAGGCCATTCACAAGATGCTGTAATAGGTTCATATTCTGAGTGTGAAGATGACCATACCTTCGATGCCATAGCTCAGAGACATCTCCTTCTCCTTGTGTTACATGAGCAGAGGCCATGTTATTGGTTTCAAGAGGATAAAGCCTATGGTTAGTCATGTGAATTTTGGCCACCAGTGATTTCGTCTGCGCTTCTCTTACAGTACACTCTCCTTCTGAGAATTGTACTTCAAATCCTGAAGCTGCTAGTTGTCCAACGCTGAGGAGATTGTGAGCTAGCATTGGTACATACTGGACGTTGTGAAGAAGCTGCTTTTGGCCTGAGCTAGATCGCAGTGTTACTGAGCCAACTCCAGTAGCTTGAAGGGTATGACCATCACCAAGCCTGATTGTTTGAGGGTGAGTGTCTTCAAGGTGGACGAAAAGACTCCGATTCCCTGACATGTGGTTAGAACAACCACTGTCAATGAGCCACATTTCACTGGCCAGGCTTTGAGAGCTGGCCATAAAGAGTACTCCTTCTTCCACTTCCTTCTCTGTTTCTGCTACATTGGCCTGCCTATCTTTGTACCAGCATTGTGACTTCATATGCCCAAACTTTTTGCATATGAAGCACTGGATGCTCTTGTGAGGTTTAGACTCTGAGCTTTGTGAAATTTCAGAAGTTCTCCCTCGTCCGCGTCCTCGGCCCCGGCCTCTATAAACACCTCCACGGCCACGACCCCTCCCCCTGAAATGATAGTTAGGTCGAAATGGAAGAGTGTGAACGTGTAATGCCCTCTCGTCGTCCCCATCTTCAGCGCTGTTGAGGATGTCTTCATGACTTTTGAGCGAGCCACAAAGTTCATCAACTGTGAGTGTATTAAGATCGCGAGCTTCAACAATAGATGAGACGACGTGAGTGAATCGTTTGGTGAGGCTACGAAGGATTTTCGCGACCACCGTCTTCTCTGGTACTCCTTCTCCAAGGAGACGGATGCGATGAACTACATCGAGCACTCGAGTGACGAAGTCCTCGACCTTCTCTCCGGGCTTCATCCGAAGTGAGTCGAGAGTTTGTTGCAGGGAGTGAATCTTAACGGCGAATTGTTAGAGTTGCCGTGATACCGAGCTCGAGCATGTCCCACGCCTGTTTGGCCGTGGGCGCCTCGTGATCCGGAGAAGCACGCGCTCATCCAAATTTTGCTGAATAATGGCAAGTGCTTTAGCATCCCGTTTGATGACATCCTGAAGACGATGATGGTCACCTTCCTCGGCGAATCCCTTGTCAACGATTGTCCAAAGGTCTTTGGAACGGAATACGGTTTTCATTTTGAGTTGCCAGAGGTTATAGTTCTCCCCCTTGAAGAGGAGAACATTGGTGGGAAGTGAGGAAGAAGCACTGAAACCCTCGGCCATCTGATACCACTTGTAAACAGAAGTCTTGTTTGCACTAAACAAAACACTGAACTTATATTGATAGTTAAGTTCTAATACAAGGAAGCAAGCTCACTGAATTGCTTACCTTTAACTTACAAGCAGGGGTTATATATATAGGCTAAGATAAGTAACGTAAGCACAAAGTAACAGCTGACAAAACCTAATACATAAGTAACCAACCATTATCAGTCAACCCAGAACCTTTTCACTCAACTTCGGCCAATCACTTTGACTCTTCACACAGAGCCATTCTTGCAATGCTGAGCTTCTGAACATCATCATCCTTTGATAGACTCTTCATGCAGAGCCATCCTTGCTATGCTGGAGCTTCTGAACATCATCATTAATCAACAAAAACAACTACCAAAGAGTGGGTGTGGGCGGAATCCTGATCGTCTAGTGTGGAGTGTTCGATCAATGTTGAGGTCAAGATCACGGATTAATATGTCGAAACACTCAGGGCCATTTTTTTTTTTGTAGTTGTTATTATTATTATTATAATAAATATCTCTTATTTTAGTTGTTTTTCATATCTGTTATTTTTTTTTTTTGACATAGGACGACAAGCGCCAACTCTCAGGGGCATACGCATGGTGGGGGGAAGGGGGGAACGCGGTTCTGGGGAATTGAACTCGCGTCTCCTCCCACGAGGGGACCCGAGATACCGCTACGCTATAAGTTTATTATAATAATTTTTTTTATTTTTGATAAAGTAAATAAATCATAATACATTAAAAAAATAAAAAAAAAACAGATAAAAAAACGAAAGCTCCACGAAAACAAAACAAAACATATACATAAAAAAAATAATTAAAAGTAATTTTTTACAAAGAAAAAAATCGTCTCTCAAAAACAGCAAAAAAATCTCTGTTGAAAAGAAAATTATAAACAAAGAGGAATATGGGGCACTCCTTTTTATTCAAGCATCATGAAGACAAACAGGAACAAGAAATAAGCAACAGCCTGAAAAAGACAGAAGGTAAAGAAAGGACGACAAAACAACAACAAACACACGAAGATGATTCCAGAAAGCAGAACACACAACATGAAGAAAAAGATAAGATGCAAGCGCGGATCCATAACTCTAGCGCACGACTCTGTTCCCGGCCACTCTGCCCTTGTTGTCCCTGCCGGCCTGGTTCCCGGCGCCCATGCGCACGCCGCCTCGTGCGCCACGGACATCGTTGTTGTAGATATCCATGAAGTTGTCCCTGCCCGCCGAGTTCCCAACTCCAATATCCACATCATCTTCAGCGCCCTCCACGTTGTTGCAGAGGACGCGCATGTCGTTGTCCCGAACTGCATCGTTGGCCGCTCCCACACGCACGTTGGTACCACGGCGACCACCAGTCACGGTATTCTGGGAGACCTCCATGTGGCTGTCGCGGCCGGCGGTGTTGCCTACTCCCATGTCGACGTTTCCATCAGCGTCCTGGATACGGTTTTTGTAGATACGGCCATAGTTGTCACGGCCGGCGTCGTTTCCCACACCCACGCGAGCTCTACCACTACCCCTTATGATTTCATTGTCAATGACGTCAATTCCCAAGTCTCCGCCGGCGCGGTTATCATTCCCGACCTGGACGTCTCCCATGTGAGGACAGCCCCGGCAGCCACAGGGCCGAAAAGGACGGCATGATCGGTCGCACACCTGCAATCGTAACATATATAATGTTAGCGACAATTAATTAATTAGCATATATATATATATATATATATATATATATATAGAGAGAGAGAGAGAGAGAGAGAGAGAGAGAGAGGTGGAGGATCGGAGGTACCATCTTGGTAAAGGATGATTAAGGTTGTACAGCCGAATGAATGATGATGAGGTATCGATCAGTAAGAAGAGTTCGCTAGCTATGGAATGCTTTAGACGAATAAGAAAGGATGATGTTTATATAGGCTGGCTGGTGCGCGCTTGTGAACATATAGAGAGAGACGTCCATCAAGGGAAGTCTTTGTTTAAAATATTTTTACCAAATGTCTATATTCGAATTCTCTTGGCCACAGTGGAAATTTCAATGGGCTAAATGCCATCGACTTTTTTGCTAATGTATATAGAATAGGTTTTTTAACCATGCATGTATCACCCTCATCACTTTCCAAGGGCCACATTTCCTTGATTTAATCTTAGTTACTACTTGCCAACCATGATTTTTAACGGTCACTCTTGCCTTCTGATCATGGCAACTAGTCAAGCACATGAATTTCAACTTTGGATGTGGCTTGTAGTACTGCCAAATTATAAATTGATTTACCAAGTGTAAGTGTAGATCATCAATCCTCATTTACCATATAAAGCTCATTAAGTTTATCCCAAAAAAATTAAAGTAATTAGTGTGAATACAAGAGGATATATAATAATGAATTGATGACAAAGACGTGTGACGTGCGAACCAACTCGCCGCTAGCTATAATAATCACGTAGCATTATTTAAAGACCAGTGAGTTTACTAAATCATGGCTAGGAATTCTAAGAAGCTCAGCTTTTTTTTTGGTCTTTTTATAATTATTTGAATCATCTATGAGGAAAGTAACTTTCAAGCAAGCTGGACAAAGACATGGAGGAAAGCAACCTTAATTAAGACTAATTAAGTTACTCGATTTGTCTATAAGGAAACGGAAGGTAATATTGCCAATGATTCAAAACAGGCCAATTCTGATTCTAATTAATTGTATACAAAACTATTTCTTTTGTTTATCTTCAACAGCAGTAGACAATAATTAAAAATGACCAACGACTTTCAGGCTTGCTAAAACATCAAAATAAATGTAAGATAAATTAATTGTATACAAAGAATTTTTTTGTGAAGTTTCCCTATTTGATTCACACAAGTACTAAATAAACAATTACAAATTATTGCAATACTTTTTTCTCATTCTATATATTTTATGATTAAAAAATTTAATGAAAATTTGGGATACGTTAACAAGAGAAAGAGCCTTTTCTTTTTATAGACTCAATATATAGCACTATGCTATATTGTACTAATGATCAATTTCCTTTCTTGATTTTCTAATGGGGTATCACCTTATAGATAATAACATCAATTATTCTCCTTGAATTTCTGAAGTGATACATATCTGCTATTTATAGAAATGCACCATGTTATATGCGGCAATCAATTATCTTGATTTTCTCAAGGAAAATAAAAAATATATAGTCAAAGAGAGTGATTGGTATTATCATGTACAATGAGATTCTGTGTGAGAACATCAAATTAGAGAAAGTTTCTGATTGCCATATGTATATATTTCCCACTGGTGATTAGAATTTACAATTAATCCATGATAAGTATTATAAACACGTTTTCCTTGGATTATCACAACTAAACTAGCTAGGCCGAAATTAACTAGAACCAGCCTTATTGGAAACAAGCTTTCCCACTTCCGCCTGGTATTAACTAAATTCCAAACGTGACCAGACTAGATATACTTCAAGAAGATAGGTTTAGCAATCCAAATAATAACGGTGTCGTCCCACCTCAACAAAATTTCTATGAACCTGAACATCACGCATTGGAGTGATACTGGACCACTTTCACTTGTCTGTCTTGTGTTCCAAGCCATATAGTGAAGAAATCCCTTTCTCATCTTATCAATATTCTAATGCAGGTAGAAGCAAGCGGGGCAACCATCCTCCCCTGGGGCCTTCCCAGCACCGAGCTAAAAAAACCACAAGTTTTACTTCCTCAAGTATAAAAGAAACCTCCGGTGGTAGAAGGCCTAGGTTCAGGCTGTTAGGGGGAAGATTTGGTATGGATATATAAGGCTAGAGTGGCTTAGTTCTACAGCCAATGTAGAACTATGGACATGTGCCACTGCGTCCCTAACACAGGGACGCTATTAAATGGGACTTCTGCCAGTCAAAGGTCTAGGTTTAGGATACGTTATTGCGAAAATTGAGGCTAATGGAAATGTGGTTAATTTCATACTGGGCATTCCAAATTAGCAAACCCTAACAAAAATTAAAAAGGAGTTAATTATGTGACACAAGAAAAAATATGAAGCCGCCAAATTGGTCATTGGTCCAAGTAAAACAACCGCCAAGGAGTAAGGGGAGGGAGAGGAGGGATCGATCTCGAGATTAAGATCATGGATTCATACGTGGGATAGATCCTTTATTATTAAAACTTTCACCTCTTATTTTAGTTTTTTCCCATATATATCATCTATAAAAAGTCCCATGTGACAATATATATATATATATATACAAAGAGGAATATTGGGCAATCCTTTTTATTGAATCATAATGAAGACAAGCCGAAGGTTAAAGAAAGGACGACAAAACAACAACAAACACACAAAGATGATTCCAGAAAGCAAGACACACAAAATGAAGGAAAAGATCAGATGCAGGCACGGATTGATAACTCTAGCGCACGACTCTGTTCCCGGCCACTCTGCCCTTGTTGTCCCTGCCGGCCTGGTTCCCCGCGCCCATGCGCACGCCGCCTCGTGCGCCACGGACATCGTTGTTGTAGATATCCATGAAGTTGTCCCTGCCCGCCGAGTTCCCAACTCCAATATCCACATCATCTTCAGCGCCCTCCACGTTGTTGCAGAGGACGCGCATGTCGTTGTCCCGAACTGCATCGTTGGCCGCTCCCACACGCACGTTGGTACCACGGCGACCACCAGTCACGGTATTCTGGGAGACCTCCATGTGGCTGTCGCGGCCGGCGGTGTTGCCTACGCCCATGTCGACGTTTACGTCAGCGTCCTCGATGCGGTTCTTGTAGATACGGCCATAGTTGTCACGGCCAGCGTCGTTTCCCACACCCACGCGAGCTCTGCCACTACCCCTTATGATTTCATTGTCAATGACGTCTATTGCTGAGTCTCGGCCAGCGCGGTTATCATTCCCGACCTGGACATCTCCCATGTGAGGACAGCCCCGGCAGCCGCAGGGCCGGAAGGGACGGCATGATCGGTCGCACACCTGCAATCATAACATATATAATGTTAGAAACAATTAATTAGCAGATACACACACAATTGTAACTTATAACTAACTAGAGATATATATAGAGGTGGAGGGTCGGAGGTACCATCTTGGTAAATGATGGTTAAGGTTGTACAGCTGAATGAATGATGATGAGGTATCGATCAGTAAGAAGGGTTTCGCTAGCCGTGGAATGCTTTAGACGAGTAGGAAAGGATGAAGCATATATAGGCTGGCTGGTGCTTGTGAACATATAGAGAGAGACGTCCATCAAGGGAAGTCTCTGTTTAGAATATTTTTACAAAAATGTGCATATTCAAATTTTCTTGGCCCACAGTGGAAATTTCAATGGGCTAAATGTCATTGACTTTTTTTGCTGGTGTATATAGAATAGTTTTTTTAGCCATACAAGTATTACCCTCATCACTTTCCAAGAGTCACATTTTCTTAATTTATTGGTCTTACTTACTGTTGGAGATGAAGATATGGAGATGAAAGATCAGCTTTGTGCTAGAGATGAAGATGGTGTGCTGATGTTAGAGATGAAGAACACTGATGCTAGTTGAAGACGAAGGGATGTATATAGAATAGTTTAAAGCTGCTGACTCACATTACCACGTCAGCCATTTATTTTGTCTTTTATTGGTTAGTTGTAAAAGCGGGCCATGTCATCAAGTTTGTTATGAGTTAATGGCCAGCTCAGCAGTTTGTTATAACAACCAATATATAAGTTCTCAATGTATTCAATGAATGAAGTTGTTTTTCTCTTTCTCTTCTCCTTGTCTCTGATCAATGATTTCAAGATTTTGGTTCTGAGTTGCTCTCCTATCAACACTTACAACTTGCCAACCATTATTTTTAACAGTCACTTTTACCTTCCAATCATGGCAAGTAGATCAAGCACATGAATTTCAACTTTGGATGTGGCTTTTAGTACTGCCAAATTATAAATTGATTTACCATGTGTAGATCATCAATACTCATTAATTTACCCAATAAAGCTCATTAACTTTATCCAAAAAAAGTTAAAAAACGTCGAGTGATCTTATTGAAGTATTTGGTGTGAGTACATGAGGATATATAAAATAATGAACGAATGACAAAGACTTGTTAACCAACTTGCCCGCTTGCTATAAAATAAATTGGCATTATTTAAAGACCAGTGAGTTTACCACATCGTGGCCAAGAATTTTTAAGAAGCTGAGCTTCTTTTGGCCTTTTTATAATTATCTTAATCATTCAGACTCATGAAGAAAGGAACCTTCAAGCAATTAGCTGGACAAAGAAATTAAGGCAAGCAAACTTAAGACCAAATTACTAGATTTGTTAATAAGGAAACAGAAGGTAATGCCAATGATTCAAACAGACCAATTCTGATTCTAATTAATTATATACAAACCTATATCTTTTGTTTATTTTCGACAGCAGTAGACACTAATTAGAAAATGACCAACGACTATTAGACTTGCTAAAACATTAAAATAAATATATATCGGTAGATAAGATACATACGATCAAAAATTTTTTTTTTTTTTGAAAAACATACGATCAAATTAAATCCATGAGATCTGCTGCATCAATTCCTCAAAACCTGAAGCATCTGCAGTACTTGCCTAATTGGACTCTCTTTGTATGCTGTTATTTCTTACTAGCTTCTGTGATCCTTCCCTAATTTGGAGAAAGCTACAGTCACTACTCAAATGCAAGAATAATTAAGGGGAATTGGAGAGTTTTACGTATCTAAAGTTAATACTTTGTGGAGAAGAAAATTGTAAAGACACAGTATTTTTTAGAGGAGAACCACCACCGGCCCACTGGTTCAGCATTACATATGTCATACTTAATTTCAAAACGTCAACCATTACGTAAGTAATAACAAAACGGAGGGTGAAAAGATTAGAACACACATCCAGATGCATGCACATCATGCCCTCATACAAACTTAAGTAGAGTTTTCTCCTATTTCCCATGCATAGTACTAACACCCATGCCATAACTTAGTCTAGTGCAATAAGGATGTCTACGAACTGAGAGTGATCATGCTACTGTATGAAATGTTGCCGGCTGTACCATCCAGCATCACTCTGATGCTCACCCCCCTGCAGCCAGCTCTTTAAGAGAGCTATAATCATGACCTTCAACACAAGGTCCGTTTGATTTGCATACGAGTATCTATTTACATACGCTGGAATGACAACTTCTCACCATAAGATCAGTAAACAAAAAATTACAAATTATTGCAATACTTTTGTATAATTCTATATATATATTGTATGATTAAAAAACTTAAGTAAAATATTCCATGAAATTTTGTCACACTTTTTTTTTGAAAAGGTGGATAAACCACGTTCATTGAAAAGAAATATCGAGAACATCTGAAAGTACAAAAGAAACATATATAAACGGCAAACGCCGCAACAAAAGACAGAAAAACACCCACTAGAAGTGAGGGAGAAAAAAATAAAAAAAAACTACATATTTAGAGAAAGACACCCCATTGGAGGAGAAAGAGAGATCTGCCTCAGGGTAATAAGATCTGCTGTCGTCTAGATCTCGTCCGGTGATGTGGCATGCTCAGGAGGAGCACTCTGATCTGCTGCCCTGGAAGTGAGAAACTCCAGACTGCGCTTGGCCTTCGCCATCGGTTCCTCTAACTTTAGCCTTTTAGTGTCAGAAGCTGCATTTAGCCACAGGAGTATCATATTATCAATTTTCAAAGTAATGGAAACAGGCGAGAGACATGTGTGTGAAAAAATACGAGCATTTCTCTCAATCCATATGTTCCATGTAATAGCTCTCATCAGTAAGTCCCAAAAAGAGAAAAGGGTTTTTTTAATGTTTAATCTTCATGCACCCCACAGGTCATGCAGAGATGTCGGGTTACGATGGGTCTCAAAAAGATTTCCAAAGTAACTCCAGATCTGTGTTGCCACAGGGCATCCAATTAGAAGGTGGTCCGTTGTCTCAATTCCTGCATGACACATAACACATGTGGTCGTTTTGCTAAATTTTCCCGAGTCAGAATTTTATCATCCCATGCCAGCCAATTGAACAAATTGATTTTGTTGGGACATCCACCTTTCAGGATAATTAGGGACAAGCGGCATCGAAGTCCACCATCAATCAAAAAATTATAAAAAGAATTAACTGAGAAAACTCCATTCGTAGTTAGCTTCCATCGCTTTACATCACACTCCAATTGGGACTTTGCAATGATTCTTTCTAGTTGAGCACCAGAGTTATCGAATTCCCCGAAAGGTACAAAGGTCACCAAGCCAGAGAGCTCCTGCACCGTATTTTTAGGGAGATGAGTCAAATTGTAGAGATGTGGCCAAATATCAACCGCTGCTCGGCTATCTATCCAGTTGTCCCACCAGAAAAGTGTAGACGCTCCATCCCGTACTAAGGACACTATATTTTTTCTGAAGGTCGGTAGTATGTGGAGAATTCCATTCCAAAAGAAAGATCTTCTGCTCATGTGTGAGCTGGATGCCCTTTTAACAACTATTCTTGTCATAACATATTGTCTAATGTCTTCTAACATAGTAATAATGGGTTTACTCCTAGCCTCTAGAACAACCCCATTAAATGTTTCACACATGTTGTTATCTATAACATCACATTTAACAATATCATTAAAGTAAGCTTAACACCAACCTGTAATTGGCTATTTATCTTGTAATTCTTCCACAACAGTTTCTCCTCCATCTAACCTAGCCATAACTTCAAGTTGCCTTTTCATTTCTGGCTGGCTGGTGGACCTCGCCACTCTCCAAAATTGGTATTGCAGCTCCTTCCCATGATACTTTTTGTCCCACCTTGCATAAATGTGTCTTGCACACATCCTATGTTCAATGAGGGGTTGAAGCTCATTGACTGTATGTATTAGTCGCTGCAAGAAAAAAAAGTTCATATCTCCAAAATAAAATGCAATATCTATATGGAAAAATTAGTAGTCACAAACTTATTACCTTTTGCATGTCACTTACAATTGCCCTCCCTAGACCATCTCCAATGCACAAATCAGACTTCAGATGTTCAATAAACCATGTCCAGGACTCTATTGACTCATTCTGCACAACTGCCCATGCTATTGGGAACAACCATCCCTTGCAACAGCCACCAACAACTGCCCTTCAATAAACCCTTCAAAAAACATCCATCAAGCCCTATCAGTCTCCTACATCCTCCTAAAAACCCTTCCCTTGGAGCTGACAAACATATATATATCTTTTGGAAAGTAGGCATCTCATTAGGGCTTTTCCTTTCAAAAATTACTTCTACAGAACTTCCAGGATTTGTTTCCTTTAACTCCAATGCATAGTTGTTTAACACTTTGAATTATTCTGTAAACTGTTCTTCAACTTTCTTCAAGACTAAAGCCCTGGCATTCCTACAAACCTTGCTTGTGATGAAAACACCCAATTCCTTCCTCACCATTGCCCTCAAATGTCTTGGTCTGATAAATGGCATGGAAGTTATTAAATCTCCAAATTTTCTAGCAATGACAGGGGTTGTAACTCTTCTGTTCTTAGTGTGTCCAAGCAAGCAAGAGTGCTCTGACATGTATATTTTCACTGTAAACATTTTCCGAGCGTTTGCACCAAGAGCAAAGAATCAACCATTTGCAACCTTGTGCAGAACAGACGGCTCTAACCCTCTTTGCATCATTTTTCATGTACTTGAACTCAAAACATTTTCTAGTTGAGAATTCAACTAACTCTTTCTTAAATGACTTCAGATCTTTAAATCTTAAATCCAAATAAAAATCCTTCAAACCTATGCTAGGGTCATAGGTTTTCCTACCAGAACTGTGCCTTGTTGCATCATCAGCATCTGACCCCTCGCTTGTCTCAACATAGTTCCCGGGATCTGGTGAGGAAATATACCCACTTTCATACCCTGTAACTTTCAAAGTATCACTATCAGCCACCAACTTATTTTTTGCATGCATGCAGCTAGTCTGATTGGTTTCTCCCCCATCTCCACCTACATCTCCATCCTGTTCTTCATCAGTGTCTTCATCTTCATCTCCATCTTCCTTGCTAGCATCATCTATCAAGGAAACCTTAAGTTTTTTTGAAGCAAAGAACCCAAAGGGCTAAATATTATTAAAACAAGAAGCAAAGTTCAGGAAAAACCAAATCAACTAGGAAAAATACAACTAAGCAAGAAAGAACTCAAATCAGAAAAAATAAAAACCAAAGCTATTAAAACATTTCATGATCCAATGGGGGAGGTCCTTTCCATGAAGGAAAAGACTAACGGTGTGGAAATTGTTGCTATAAGCTGCCAAGTTGATCGCTGGGGTATTCCAGGAGTGGGGTAAGCTATGCACGTGAGGATTGCCCATCTCCTTTAACAGGTTCTCAATGCAATGAATCCAAGGTTTAAGCCTCCAGTCCCAACAGGATTGCTTCTGATTAAGGATCAGTTGCAGATCTGAATTCTCGATGAAGATGTGGCGAATTTGAATAGATCTAGAAGCCACCGCTTGAAGAGCAATCAGAACAGCCAACGCCTCCGCAATAGGTTTTGTATCCGCATGAGCTGGGGAACCACCTGCAATGGAAACATAACTATCAGCATTAGCCACAAAGAAACCAGTGCCACATACCTCATTATCTGCACTCCATGCTGTGGCGGTGAAGAGAAATGTGTCACCAGATTGAAAATTGTTGAGAATGAGGCATCTGCCAATTTGGTTAGTACGAGATTTGATGCAGTCTAAAGTTTGAGACATCGCACGATGGGCAACAATCTGCCAGTTTGGAGGAATCTGCCTGAAAATTTGGTTACAACGAGCCTTCCAGATGTGCCAAATCATAGATACGATAACAGATTTTTCAAAATGAGAAAGATTAGGGCTCACAATCCAGTTTCCAGAGGTAATACCCCCTTGGAAATTAATTGGCTTATTGAATTGATAACTAATGGAATTCCAAACTGCATGTATTTTCGGACATAACTCAAAAAAGTGACCAGAAGTCTCAAGTGTAAGATCACAAAGGCAACAATTACTCCTGGGTCCAAGATTAATATGAGCAAGGTAAGCACTTGTGTGGACTCTACCATGAAGCATGAGCCACACAAAATGCTTAGCTCGAGGAATAGCTCCCAATGTCCACAATTGTTTCCAACCAGGCCATGGATCCGCAGGGAGATATTTCTGATTCAACGAGTGATAAGCCAAAGAAGATATTCTATTTGTATTGGCTTTAGGATACCAAATCCATATATTATGACTGTTATTATCTAATCGACACAACTTTTCAACAAACAAATCCAAGTGATCACCAAAAAGCTCATGCAATCGAGGAACCAACCAATTTCCATCCATAGTTAAATCCATCATGTGCATAGTTTCCAAATCAACAGAAGTATTTATGAAAGTTGGCCAAAAAGCAAGAGGGATATCTGAACACCATGTGTCAAAAAACAAAGAGCAGTTATCAATATTTATAGAATAGTTACGGATAAAAAATCTCAGTTTGAGAGCAGAAGCGTAAAGCCCTTTAAAAAAGCTGGAACATCTAGGAGGAACATTGTCCCTCCAGAAATTTAAGTGGCCGTATTTCAAATGCATCAAATCAACCCAGATAACAGAATCCCTATTTAAATACTTGAAGACATTTTTAGCCATAAGAGAGTGCTTACTCACAATGAGATTCTTTAAACCCAGACCCCCCTCAGCCTTAGGAATCATGACATTATCCCAAGCAACAGACTGGATACCCTTTCCATTGCCATTCTTGTGCCAAAAGAAAGCTCTAACAGTCTTAGAAATCTCAGAAAGAACTGAATCCGGAATAGCATAAACAGAAAGA
Source organism: Dioscorea dumetorum (assembly GCA_902712375.1). NCBI lineage: Eukaryota > Viridiplantae > Streptophyta > Magnoliopsida > Dioscoreales > Dioscoreaceae > Dioscorea > Dioscorea dumetorum. The sequence goes on from CACTHL010000739.1 coordinate 7,688,428, forward strand.
TAATAATTAGGTTGAGAAAGCAGAGAAGAATTAATAAGGATGATTTTAGCAGCTTGAGAGAGGTTGGAATTACTCCAGGCTGAGCACATGGCTTTAATCTTAGAGATCATTGGTTGAAAAACACTCAAAGCAAGCTTTTTGGGACTGATCAGAATGCCCAAATACACAAAGGGGAAAGCATTAACTTTAATATTGAGGATAAAAGAAATGCTACGGGAGACTCTTTTATTAAACCAAGAAGGGAAATATAAGGCAGATTTGGAATTGTTGATAAACTGCCCAGTTAATCTCCCATAAATATTAAAACAAAGATTGATGTTCCTAGCCACCCGGCGAGAAGCAAGCGAGATTAAAATTAAATCATCAGCATACATGAGATGATTAAAATTTTGCTGTAATCGAGTATCAAAGCCAGGAATCAAGCCCTGACTCATACTAAAATTAAGTAAAGAGGTGAGAACTTGAGAGACCAGAATAAATAAGTACGAGGAAATTGGATCACCTTGCCGGACACCCCTAAAAGACTTAAACCAGGGGGAAGGCTGACCATTGATAAGGATAGAAAAATAACTAGAAGAGATACAGATCTTGATCCAGGATATCCAAGAGTTAGGGAAATTCATAAGGGTAAGAACGGCAAGAATTGCACTCCAGTTCAGTGAATCGTACGCTTTTTGGATATCAAATTTAATCAACATCCTAGGGGGGTCATTAATCTCAGTTTCAATTGAATGAACAGCCTCTTAAACATTAATAATATTATCAAAAGAACACCGACCAGCAACAAAACCAGATTGTTCAACTCCAATAAGGCTCGGTAAAACACTTTTCAAACGATTAGCTAAAATTTTGGAGATGATTTTAAAACAGACATTACAAAGAGAAATGGGCCGGAAATCATAGACAAATTTAGGATTATCGACCTTAGGAATAAGAGCAATGTAGGTTCTACTCCAGCTAGCAGGAAGAGTAGAATTTTGAAAAAAAATACTGGACAGCATCAAAAACTCGATCTCCAATCACAGGCCAAAAAAACTTGTAAAATTCCACGTTAAATCCATCCGGACCAGGACTTTTACCAGTAGGAAGATCAAGTATAGTTAAATAAACCTCTTCTCGAGTCACATTTCTGATCAAGTAATCCCTATCGGAGTCTAACAACGTAGGAAAATCATTTGGCAAAGCATTCAGAAGATACTCAAAACTACAATGAGGGTGGTTTCCCCAAAGGTTTTTATAATAATTAACGAAAGCTTGTTGAATGCCGACAATATCAAAAATCAAATTACCATTCAAATCCGTAATCTGAGAAATCGAATTGAAATTTTTTCTAATACAAGCAGATTTGTGAAAAAAAACTAGTGTTTTGATCTCCCTTAGAAATCCACCGAAGATGGGCACGCTGTGCCCATTTGGTGGCATTTTGTCTTTGCAGGGCAGTAAAATTGGAATAAAGACTACTTAGGTGAGGGGGAATATCATCAGAATTACAATCCAAAACTTCAAGAGAATCGATAAGGGTTTCAACAGAAACCAATTTTTCTTCCAAGGAATTAACACCAGAGGCACACCAAGATTTAAGATAAAAACGGGAACGAGAGAGAAGATGAGAAACAACGTTCATGGCATTACCATGAGGATTGAAACCCCAAGCACGGTAAATGGCATTGTGGCATTGGAGATAATCCAGCCAGTAGTTTTCAAAACGCAAAACCTTGTTGCTAGACCCAGCATGATTATGAACAGTAAGAAAAAGATGGGCATGATCAGAAAAAAGCCTCGGAAGATGCTTAAGAGAATAATAAGTAAAAGTCGACTTCCAATTGTAATTAACAAGACATCTATCAAGCCGAGCCCATCGACGAGCCTGAGCCAATTGATTATTGCACCAAGTAAACCGAGGACCAGAGCTATGCAAATCAATAAGATTATTCTTGGCAATGAAGCTACGAAAAAACAAAGCTTTACGAGAATAATAAGCAAAAGAACCACCCCTACACTCATCACTAGAGACAATAGCATTAAAATCTCCAGTAATTAACCAAGGGAGATTCAAAACAGAAAGATTTGAAAGCTCGTTCCAAATGACTAGAGGAGAGCCGAGAAGAGTTATAAACAATCGAAACAACCCAATTCTGCCTATCAGTCGGAGAAATTATCACATGTAAAACTCTACGGGATACAGCGATAGGAGTTACCTGACCGAGGCGATGGTGCCAAATGACTAGAATATCGCCTGAAAACCCATTAGCTAAGATTGCAGCCCACTTCCAGATTTTGGAGAGTCGAGCACAGAAGCGAGTAATCCATTCTTAATTAGCTCTAGTTTCTACTAGGCAGAGCATCGCAGGTTTATACTTGATAAGGAAATGCTTAACCCGAGTGGTTGTATTTCGCGACGAGATACCCCTGCAGTTCCAACACATAATATTTGCACGCATCATAAATTCTAAAAAAGGAATAGGAAAAGAAAACTCCCTGAAGCCAGAGCAATAAGGACTAGAACTGGAAAGACACATCGGCCTTAGTTCAGAGCCTGCTCCACTCGCCCCTTTTTAGAGGCCGTGGAAGTGTGATTTAAACCAGAATCCTTTCGAACTAAAGCTTCCTTCCGAGCTTCTTCCTGAAATTGATCTAACGTCATCAAATCATCAACTTCGCTCTCTTGAGGCATTTCATCATCACTGTCACTTGAAAACTCGTCGACTGATGCTGGATCGTCATCATCTTGCGGTAAGTTAAGCGCTGCAGCCACCTGATCCACTACCATCATGTGAGGGTTTGGAGGAGTGTTGTGACTAGAGGAATTAGGGGTTGGATCGGAAGTTCGGAGGATTGGCGGTGGAGATCTCGAACGGTCAGTAATTGCCGCTTTCCCTTTCCGGGAAGATGATTTGTTTGTAGTCAAACAAGGGATGGAGTTGTCAGGTAATGATTCAGAAGCTAGGGGTTCCTTGCCCTTGGAACTCATCACATGGGGATGTGAGAAGTCCTTTTGAAAAGGAACGGCAGGATTTGGAAGGTCATGTGAGGGTGAAGGGACAGGGCCATCAGTAGTGGGTTCGGCGTGAGAGCCCCGATAATCGTGAAGTCCGCCACGTCCTCGCCGTGTTAGACCGCCACGTGTTGAGAAATTGACAGATGTACGGGTCCTGGGTTCCTCGGCTGCCCCGTTAGTGCTTGCTCGGCCAGCGTGAACACCAGCCCTGTGGTCGCCTCCGCGGCCTCGCCGACGGGAAACCAACAGAAACGGACCATATTCATTTTCATTAAGATCCGGCGCCAATACTTCCCGTGACTGTGTATCCGTGGGTGGTGGTTGAGCGTTCGGTATTACATCCATAGCCTCCATACTCGAATCCATGCCGACCGCCAACTCTCGTTGAACTTGAGAGGGCAGAGAGGCTTGATCCTTTCTGTTAGCTACCGGACGAGTACACGAATTCGTTCCATGCCCGACCACACCACAAGAATAACAAAACGTGGGAAGCCTCTCGTACTGCACAACAACGAAAATTCGATGCTGGGCATCTCCTACCCAGAATCCTTTGCTCAGAGGTTTAGAAAGATCTATTTCAACACAAACCCTAGCGAACTTTGTCCGGGTTAAAGAAACAGTCAGGTCATCAATCTTGAGGAGCCTCCCCATGTGTGTCGTGATGGTGTCTAACGACTCTCCATCCCAGAGCTCCACAGGGTGGTTATGGAGTTGCAACCAAATTGCCGCCGTTGTGAGCTTAGTAAACGCCGGTTCGAAAAAAGGCTTCCAAGGAGAAAGTTGGAGTATCATACCATTAATAGACCATGGGCCTTCAGTCAAAAGCTTCTGCATGCTCGTTTCCGACGAGCATTTGATTAAGAGGAACCCATTCGGCAAATCAGAAATATGAATGTCTCCCAGCTCACACCACTTTGCTTGCAAACTAGCCTTCACTTCTTCAAATGGAGGCGGCTTACCAAAGAACTTGCCGTACAGAGAGTGCTGAAAGCGCATACGAGCTCGGAACAAAGTATCTTCATCCAGACGAACGAAGTGCGAAATAGAGTCTTTAAGCTTAGCTAGAAGCGAAGGATTGTGAAGAGGGGAGTTATCTGTGCGCCGTGCGAGATTGGAAGCAACCTGCGCCCAAGATCGGGACAGTTGTTTGGGAGGAGAAGGAGGAGGGGACGGTTGTTTGGGTGGAGAGGGAGGAGGGGACCCCCCTCTTGCCATGGCAAGGAGAGAATGAGACGATTTTTAGAGTGGGATTTTTTACTATTGCAATGATGTTGAAATTTGATTAAGGAAACCTTAAGTTGGACAAATTCTCTAATTATGGCCCTAGCCTCCTCCTTCTCTGCATCAACATCAGAATTATCATCTAAAAATGTCACATCAACCAACCTCTCATCATCATTATCTGTCTCACTCCCATTGTTATTACTACTGTGCTCATCATCAACAACAATACTATCCTTCTTTTGCATTTCATTTGATCTATCACAACCCTGTAATAATCCTTTTGGTAAACTGCTCCCATGATCAACACCTACAAACTCCACAAAAACATCTGTTGTCCTTTTTTTCCTTAATTGTTCAGTGAACCCCATCACCCCATTATCATCAGAGATACTATGCACTATCCCATCACCCCATGTAAAAGATTTCCAAAGTTTTTTTAATGTCATATCCCAATTCTTTGAGATCTCCTAGTAAATCCCAATACCAAAGTTTATCTAAGTACACTGCAAATTCATCCATCTTCCAATTGATATACTTAGGTCCTCTTTCTATTACCAATAAACCTCCGTGATGGTATTTGACAACATACTCATCACATTCAGCCATATTCTGATGAATAACCATAACAATTAATTCCAAACTAATAACACACACATAAAGATATTAATTAAGTCCTTCAATTACATAAAAATCATATAAACCAAGTAACAGACCAAGTTATAAAATTTAAACAGAATCAGAAGCTTTCTACTACACTAGTTGCACATAAATCCAAACCTAGTAACATTATATAGTTAGCAAACCAAGAATTCAATTAACAACCTTCTTAAATAACTAATCAATATAAAGTGGGTCAGAATACAATTAACTAGTTACACCTATAGTGCAATGTTAATTAACTAATTTAGTATATAATCTTGCACATGATAGTCATTTGCACCTTTGGTATATCTCGTGTGGACCTACCAATCTAGAAAAAATGCAACCAAATGCCAGAAGAACATGTCAAACTAAACACTGGCTTTAAAAAAGTAGTAGTCCTCAACATATCAACAATCAAATTAACATAAATTGAAGGTTGTACATCCTGTCTCTATCTAAGTTATGGCATAAAAACACACATTTTGGTAATGGTCCACTAGAAGCGATGGCGCACTTGCTGAGATCAATCTGAGTCACTGGGAGCACTGGAACACCTAACTGAGGAGAAAGGACTGGCCTAACGGAAGTAGTGAAGCAATTGGAGAGCTTGTCCAACAAGCTTCTCATGCGATTGTGGATAGATTGACAGTGGACAGGGAGCGAGGATGATTTCGCAAGATTGGGGAATCAAGATGAGATGGTTATCGGGGGAGGAATAAGAAGAACTAGGGCAATACGCCCTTTTAGTTAACGGATCTGGATCCAAAATTAGATCCGAACTCGTTAGCTACGGGTTATACCTCTATTAACCTCATCCACATCAGCGTCTCAGAATTTTTAATTGCTTTTTCAAAAATTAATGCCGCCACATCAACAGGTCAGACGGCCAAATGGATGGCAGTTTGACAGAAGGACCTATATTGCCCAAATGTCAAAATAGAGGGACTAAATGGGAAGATTGCCCATAATAGAGGGACTGAATAATATATACATCTATACATGTAAACATAAATAGTTTTATTCTTCAGAACACTAATAAAATTCAGTTTTCCCCAAAATCTGTGTATGTGAAATTTATTCTTAATTGTTCGTCTGTGTTGTTACCATACATTGCATTTATGTCCCTTAGTTATTTTATATATTACATTTAGACATTTTCATATATTGCATTTAGACATTTATGTTTGCATTTATGTTTAGATATAGGAGCTTTGTTATTTATATATTGCATATATGAATATGCTTGAATAAGTTTATGAGGAGATATGCTTAGTTTTTTATTGGAGCATTTTTTATTTGTATTCAGTTATTAATTTCAATCATAAAACAAAATAAAAACGTGGGTTTGGCAGAGCGTGATAAAACATTTTTGTTTTTTTTTTGTTTAAGTGTGCGTGTAGACAAAGGGGAATATCGGGCACTCCTTTTTATTAAACCATAATGAAGGCAAGCAGGAATAAGAAAGAAACAACATCCTGGAAAAAACAGAAGGTAAAGGAGGACAACAAACACACAAAGAAGATTCCAGAAAGCAAAACACACAAAATGAAGGAAAAGATGAGATGCAGGCACGGATTGATAACTCTAGCGCAAGACTCTGTTCCCGGCCACTCTGCCCTTGTTGTCCCTGCCGGCCTGGTTCCCCGCGCCCATGCGCACGCCGCCTCGTGCGCCACGGACATCGTTGTTGTAGATATCCATGAAGTTGTCCCTGCCCGCCGAGTTCCCGACGCCAATATCCACATCATCCTCAGCGCCCTCCACGTTGTTGCAGAAGACGCGCATGTCGTTGTCCCGAACTGCATCGTTGGCCGCTCCCACACGCACGTTGGTACCACGGCGACCACCAGTCACGGTATTCCTGAAGACCTCCATGTGGCTGTCGCGGCCGGCGGTGTTGCCTACGCCCATGTCGACGTTAACGTCAGCGTCCTCGATGCGGTTCTTGTAAATACGGCCATAGTTGTCACGGCCGGCGTCGTTTCCCACTCCCACGCGAGCTCGACCACTACCCCTTATGATTTCATTGTCAATGACGTCTATTGCTGAGTCTCGGCCAGCGCGGTTATCATTCCCGACCTGGACGTCTCCCATGTGAGGACAGCCGCGGCAGCCGCAGGGCCGGAAGGGACGGCATGATCGGTCGCACACCTGCAATCATAACATATATAATGTTTAGAAACAATATAATTATAGCAGACATGTACTTGCACCTGACTAGAGATATGCATACAGAGGAGAAGGTACCATATTTTTCTTGATAAATTATAAGGTTGTAAGTGTGAATGAGAGTGATAAGGTTTGGATCAATACGATGATGAAGTTTGGCTGTGGAATGCTTTACTTAGGAGAGGAAGAAAAGATGAGTCTTATATAGGCGCCCCCAGTACACCCCCCACCCACCCCCCAGCTCTGAAACTGAGCACCTAGCTCCGGGATGGATGGATGGATGGATGGTGCTTCAGAACAGGCATCAAGGAAAGTCTTTGTTTAACATAATTTCACAAAAATGCATACATACCCTGGGCCCATGGTCGAAGCTTCAATGGGGCTCAACATCATTGACTTTTTTGGCTGGACTATCATAGTTGACGGTGCATGTAGAACAGTTTTATCATTAACCACGTATCTATCTGACAATGGCTTCATCCCTTTGATTTCCTGAGTTACTACTTGCCAACCATGATTTTCACCTGTTACTCTTTTGCCTTCCAATCATATATAGCAGCACATCGCAACCAGATTAAGCATATGAATTTCAACTGCGGATGGTGAATTTGTGCTTAATTAATACTGGCAAATTTTAAATTATATAAATTACCAGATCTATTAGATCATCAATCCTCTTTTAACCATACCTGGTCAAACCTCACCCATTTAATCCGAATAAGAAAAGAAACCTTACCTCGAGTGAATGAAATAAATTGTCTGAATACAAATTAACAATATATATAACGATATATAATGAAATTATGACAAAGACATGTGAACCAGCTATTATCTTGGCTATAATAAGACCTCGGGATTATTTAAAGACCAATGAGTTTACTAATAATTAAGTCATGGCCTAGAGTTCTATGAAGCTGAGCTTCTTTTGGTCATTTTATAATCACTTGGACCATTTAGCTAGATTCCATGAATAAAGAACTTTCAATCAAGTTGGACAAAGAAATAAAGGAAAGCAACCTCAAGACTAAATTACTCTATTTGTTTATGAGGGAACGAAAGGCAATAGCGCCATTAATTCAACACCATACCAATTCTAATTCTAGCTATTTGATTGTATACAAAACTATTTCTTTTGTTTATCTTCAACAGCAAGAAAAACTAATTAAAAATGACCGACGACTATTAGACCTGCTAAAACATAACAATAAATATGGGTAGATAAGATGCAATAATTTCATCAAATTCAGTCCATGAGATCATCTAGACCATTATTAGATCGCCACAACCTGAAGCCTCTGCGCGCACTTGTCCAATTGAGCTCTCTCTTTATACTGTTATTCCTCATTAGCTTTTGTCATCCTCATTTCCTTTCCATAAAGCTGCAGTCACTACTCGAATACAAGAATAATTAAGGGGAATCGGAGAGGTTCACTTTAACATTTTTTTATGGTAAAACTCCTTTATGTATATATATATATTCTTCGTCATCGCACCCTTAATATTAGTGAGTTACTCAACGTTGCTTGTATATGTTTGCTGGTTTGCCTAAATTCTTAAAAAAAATTCAGGGAGGCTTGCACTCAAAGGATGGAGAGCACAGGAGACAGACTGGTTCTCCGGACCCAGTTATTCCACAGAAAAATGATCCAAAATCCCATGCAGGAGCACCCATGGAGCAGGTACAAACCAACCAGACTTCAACAGCAGTAGCTACTTCGCCCTCAGCTGAAACAAGCGAGGCAGCGGTGCATGAAGAATCACAAGCCCATGATAAGGGTCAGGTATATTATCAAGGGCTCGTGAATGGAATTTACAATTAATTTGTGAATAGTTATTACAGACATGCTAATTTCCTCTGATTAACACAGCTAAACAAAGCCCAAACTGAACTACACAAGCATGATTGTAAACCAGCTTTTCCACCGCCTCCAGCTAGTACTGATCAATTTCCAAATGTCGCGGGACCAGATACTTCAAGAAGACAGGATAAAGATCCAAATAATAGTAATAATAATAATAATAATAACAATAATGATGGTGTCTTCCCACCTGGTCAACATAGTTTCTATCAAACTGCAGAACATGGCAGGGATCATGATGTATATCACGACTACCCAGGGGAAAGAAGAGATTCAAGCAGCAACAGGAGATTCGATCACTACTACCCCTACCCCCGTGATCAGGAGTTTTGTCCTGTGCCCCCTCGTCCTCATTACGATCAGTACCAAGGACAAGATCAGTACTGGCCTAGAAATGATCATATTAATGGCAGACGATACCCACAGCCACATGGAGATGGACGTGAATATCCTGCTGCTGATGCCAGTGGGATTCAAAGCAAAGAGAGGCGGTCATATTCGCCTGGAGATGGAGATGAGTTGCCAGGAGCACCGACAAATGATGAACAGAGTGGCACTCTTGTCTATGATAACATTGTCATCTGTGAAGACCCATCCAAAGTGGTGATCGGAAAAAGGAACTCTGCTGGTGGAAAAGTTGGTGGCAGGATCAGCGGGAACCGTGTCATCAGGTAGAAGTGGAACCCCCGCCTCTCGATCTGCACAAGAATTTCTTCTTTCTGTGTTAAATATTGAAACTATGTTGAATAATCCATATGAGTGTGTCTTCTTGTAAATTTTCAATATATGTGAGGAGTTTCATGATGTGACAGTTTTTTTTATTTCCAGGTTTTTTTCATCAGCTTCCAAATTAAATAAAAGTTTTGTTTGTGATCAAACAACTCTTCATCTGTTAGCACCAAATCATTTATATAAAGTTTTTTTTATTATTTTTGAAAAAACAAATCCAAACATCAATTAACTAACAAAGTGAGGGCAACAAGTTGAGATTTGACCTTGACTTCCAGTCGTGGGTGATTTCTGTAATTTTCTTATCTCATGCCCTTTTTCCATTGTAGGTGACTTCAATTCTCTATTTATAGTATTATTATTACCTATAATTTTTTCATTTGTTTTATGTTTAAACTAATCTCAGAATGGGTAATAACCACCGAATGTTAGCAATTTTGTATATAATTAAAATGGTAAATGTGATACAAAAAAAAAAAAAAAAAAACATTTAACCTTTATTGGCAAGGCTCTTAAAGTAAAAAAAATAAAAAAGGAATTCTTATTTCATGCTTTTGAGTTTATTTTCTAGTGTTTATTTAATGATTTGCTTCAGTTATTATAGAATATGTTATAGTTTTTAGGTGCATTAATAATTTACAATACTAATAACTTCAACAAAGATTGCATGCCACATTTAACTATTGATCATGTTACATTATTTATTATAATTCAGATAAATCCTGCATATACACACTCCAAATCTTTAAAGTATGTTCTAAAAAATCAAATTTTTGGGTTTCCCTATAAGCGTAAGAGTCAATAGTATTACCACTCATTATTATAGCAATAGTGATGTTACAACTGAACCCAAAGATTTCATAGATAATTTGGATTAAAGATAATCAAGAAAAAAATAATGAGGTAAGGAAAATCATTTTCATTCATTTCGTCATTTCTTTGAAATTAAAAAATTAAAGATAAATGTGCTGTCCTGATCCGAATATTTCAATTGGCAATAAGCTTGTCTTCTATTGAGATAGTTTCCTATTATTCTCCATTTTCGAGAACTTAATTCTTCCACTCCCAAAAGGAAAGCATATGTTGAAGAAAAGAAGAATTTCCTTTTTAAACTTATCCCACCTATCCACTAATTGAAATTCTTAATATGACATTTTGATGCGCAGCACCCACAGTTGGATTATATTATCCTCAGGAAAAATGGCCAAGAAGAGATTGGATTCCATTCTTGGAATATTGTCCATATCTTTGTTTGCCACATTGACAAGCATAGAATAATCAACGACGTCGAAAGATAAATTGCGGAAAAGAAAAGGGATTCTTGATATATCAAATCAGAAGAAGATAAAGAATTAAGATAAATTCTGAAAAAAAAAAAATGATTTGGGTGTGGAACGAATAAAGATAGCTCTGTCACTGTTTTAGATCATGGAGGATAATTTAGGTGTGCTTAGTTTGATTTTATAAAAAGCCCAGCTTGCACGAGTTATTGCGCCGGGGGAGGGCATGAATTGCTTCAGTTTGGAAACACCTCCTTGCTAACACGCCGATGTTCGCCTCGTGGCAACAGGTTGTAAGTGGCTATAGCTACTCCGGGCACCGTGGAGGATACTCCAGGCACTATGGAGGAAGGAGAAGGGAGGACTCCGATACTGACTGCAGTGAAAGTGAAGCTGAAGCTGCCGCCTGCTTTGTGAGGCCTCAGCAATACCAAGGCAATAGGAGATGTTATGATGAGAGTGAGGATGAGGATTCTGAGACTGAAGATGAGTCTGATGATGATCGCTTCGTGAAAGGGAACAACAGGTACCCAAGATCTCAGCACCGTCCTGATTGTGATGAAAGTGACGAGGAAGAAGATGAGGAGGATGAAGAAGAAGAAGATGATGATGATGATGATGATGATGATGAAGAGGAAGAAGAGTGCTGTTCAAAACAGAGACAAAAGTGTTATGGTTGTTCCAGAAAGACTTCCGCAAGGAGTAAGTATGATGAAGAGAGAGAGGAGGCAGCTCGGATGTTCGAGCGGCTAGCATTATCTCGTTATGGTGATCAGCAGAAGAAAAATAGATCCTGCTGCGATGACCGCAAGATTTTGATCGTAAAGGACATGCATCTCCATATGTCTCATAATAAGATTAGGAACTTCGCTTGGAACAAGAAGGAGAAAATCAGCAAGGGTCGGCGTTAATCGCCTACTGAATCTCAGGCCGACTGAATGCATGTATTGTAACTGCGCGTCCTCTCTCTCTCTCTCTCTCTGAATCTCTCTCCCTCTCATATATGTATGTATCTCTGAAACTGAAAGCAGTCTTTTCTTGTGGAAGCTTGTGTCCGTTTGCAATAGCACTTGATGTGTACAACGTACATCTCGGGATGGCAAATATCCCCCAAATCAGTTCAGAACTTCAGATCCTGCGAGTGTGGCCAGGGGTGGACCGTGGAGTAAATAGAATTTTATCCCCGACCTGACCTATGGACAGCCTTACAACAATCCATGTATTTGATTTGAAAATTAATTATATGAAGTAACATTGGTGTTGCCATGGTGTATGTACATCATAGTATAAATGATCAGATCTAAAGATGCCAGACCTTAGCAAATAGACACTCTTTGTTTAACTGAATAATATATCATCGGACAATGACTAACTAGCACCGTGATAAGTCGTCAATAGGCAATCGGTGGGCAAAGAATAAAGTCAAACTCCTTTGCAGAAGTATTGTAGCAACATCATAACAGTACTATTTTATCACCCTGAGTCTAGGTGGATCTCTCATCCGTCATCCAAAACTGCATAACAAAGATTTTCAAACCATTTAAATACACTTTAAGAAATTCATAAACCATTATAATTAATATACTTTTATACTTTACCATTTCTTAACAACAATTGTCACTTTCTAAAAAAAATTCATTTTGACACATAAAATATATAACAACGTTATAGAAGAATATGCATTTGAAATAAAAAACAGTTAATAAAATTATAGTTTATCTATTTTTATTAAATAAATAACAACAAAATAAATATTCCAAAAAAAAATTGTCAGTCACAAGCAGCGCTCGAGGTAGGCCACCTGGGAAAATTATGTTATAAATCAAGATAATAGGTTGCAGGATCCAATGGAAGAAGGACATGTGGCAGTCAAGAAGCAGGGCAAAGTTATAGAATGGAAGCCAATAAGCGGAGGACAGCTAGTTAACAGAGATGATTGTTATATTAATGATGCTGAAATTAATAAAGAATCAGGAGTTAAAGAGTGGGAAAAGCAAGGAAGGGCTGTTAGTTAAGAAGCACGTGCAGGAATCAACTTGGAAAAAGAACGAGCCAATCACAATTGACGAAAGTGGGAAGCTGTCGGAAGATTACGTGGACGGTCAGATGAAGGGATTAACTTCTAATCCAAGGGCGGAGATTGAAACAGATAAAGTAATGAGAGAAAGGCGCGCCAACACTCGTTTGGAGGGCTTTCTCTGGGGATTCAAATAGGTGAAAGGAGGGAAAGAAGGGGGAGGGAAAAGAAGAGGCTGAAGCTCATCTCTGAGGAGACGGGAGAGGAATTCGGAAGAGTAACTTCTGGGTTAAGGTTTCTGGTGTTTGAATTCTTGTTGATATTGATCTATTTCATTTCAATACCTTGTTCTTGGTGAATGTTCTGTATCGCTTACGCCAATTGGAAGATTTGTATCTTTTCTTGATTTTCAGTTCTTGATTGAATTGATTGGTCTGAATGGGTGAATTGACTTGAGAATTACAATCTTAAGGGATTGATAATAAAGGATTCTGTACATTTCCCTGATTTCAGTGAAAGAATTGATATCACTGAACCTTTGATTGATTGAATTCTTTAATCTTGGTGAAGAACTGATTGCTTAACATTTTCACTGCTAAAAAGAGAGGTGATTCATAAAAAATTAATATCCTTAACTTGCCTCAATATTTTCTTAATTAATCTTAGTTTATCATGTTATTATGCAATGTACCATGCTATAGTTTGTGGCATCTAAGATGTTGTACCGTCGTTGGTTTATCTACTTTAATTAAAAGAAGAGTAACGCTATATCATGCGAACCGGTCGCACGAACCAGCCACATGACTGACGTGGCTGGTGACGTGGCGACCGGCTCGCAAACCCGTGAATCCCATTTTTTTTTTAATTAACTTTTTTAATTACAGAAACTAAAAACCAATTCCACCCTCTCTCTCGTGACCGCGCCTCCCCTCTCTCTCTCAACACTGGTCGCACGACTCTCTCTCCCGCACCTCCGATCCCGGCCGCCGCCGATCCCGGCTGCCGCCCCCTCCTGTCGTGCGCCCGATCTTGGCGCTCTCTCTCTCGCAACACCAGGTTTTTCTCTTCTCTCGTGACCGGTCTCCCTCTCTCAACTGAGTGGGCTCCTCTCTCCCGCACCACCGATCCCGGCGCTCTCCCCCTCCCGGCCTCCTGTGACCCCGATCCCGGCACTCTCTCTCTCTCTCTCTCGGCCCCTCTCTCTCACTCACTCACTCACTCTCTCTCTCTCTCTCTCTGGGTTTGTCTCTCTCCTGTGCCCTAGTTTGAGATTCGCGGCCCCCGTCGGCGCTCTCGGCCGGTCACCGCTCCCCTCTCTCTTGAGGTACGACCGTCGCTCTCCTCTGCTCTCGGCTCTCCTTGAAGTCAGGTACAGAGGCAATGATGATGCCCTAAAGCCTTCTCTCTTGCCCTCGTCTTTTTATAACGACAGCGTAGTAGCTTGGATGGCCTAGCAGGCAACCGCTACTCCTATTGTTGTAGAGGGAAGGGGAAAGGTGGGAGAAAATTAACAATGTTGAATCTGAGCCTCTTTTCATTCTCTTGCTTGTTTGTGTATTTCCTTCTGTCAATGTGGCTGGTTTGTGTATTTGGTTCGCTCTATAAAGCATTACTCTAGATGTTCTTTTAGCCATGATGATTTGCCCTATAAAAGAGTATGGAGATTGGGTGGCTTGGCAACTATAGTTGCAGCCCTTGATTTAGGTTTTTCCATGTGAAAGATTAGAGGGGCAAGATCTGAGCCTATGATTAAACATGATTTCATTATCTGAAATTTTCTTGAAACCATGTCTCGAATTGTGATTGTTCTCTATTGAATAATTTGTTATACATCTGAAATTTTCCATGTGATTTAGTTCTGTTTGACGGGATACTGTAAGATTTTGTTATACATCTGTTGTATGGCATTGCTGATACAGATAAATGATATAGCCAACCATATAGTTTTAGGGGAAGGAACTAATTGTTCCATTAATCTGAACAACTTCTTTAACTCTCTATCCCCCTTGTGATACTATGGGACTGACTTTGTGAATTGCTTGATCGGCAGATGCGGATGGTTGAATTGTCAAAAAGTTGTTTTTTCTTATTTCATACTGATTTCGAAAATAGTATCACTGTAAAGCTTGATTAAATCAAATGTTCATGTCTAGGGCCTGGAAACCTGACGGTTAATTGCCAAGATCTATATATGTGGTAGAGTAGGAGCAGAGGGGCAGGATACTGAAAATGGCAAGGAAATGTAGGGTGGTAGGCAGTAGAGAATAAGGGCATGGGAATGGCATTAGTTATGTTGTTTATTTGTTAGTTTTGTTTTAACTGTCTCTCTTTGTCTCTGTCTCTTCATATCTCTCTATCTTTGTCTCTGTGTTGTTTGTTGGTTTTTTATGCCTTGTGTGGTCTGGGGTTGCGAGAAGAGAGGAAAAGAGTGATGGAGGGGGGCAACAGCTCCAACCAAGGTGATGGATGCTAAATTGCTTGTTCTCTTTGTTTTAATGGTGGAGCTGGTTTATGTGTTTGTTTCTACTCTGTATATTTTATTGCTTGTGTTTGGATGTTGTTGTGACTGTAGGAAGTAATTGCTTATTCTTTTGTTCATGCCCCTTGTCTTGGATTGGATGATGATGGTGTTGTTGTTGTTTTTTTAAAGAGAAATATAGATATTCTTTTATGATCATGTGTGATTTTGCTTCTTTCTTTTATGGAAGTTGGGATTTTGACATTGCTTGGTAGTTTAGAGGTTTGACGAAAAGGGACTTCCTTTATTTGGGGGGGATGCTTTGCCTTGAGAGAGTTGCATGATGGGATCTTTTTGGGTCCTTTCCTTTCTATTGTCCTTTATTTTATTTTTTTCATTCTTTTCATGGGACCTTGTCAATGGATCTAAGGATTGGGGTTGTTGATTGGAATTTATAAATATGTTGTGTTTTTTTTTAATTCTTTCATGTGTGATAAAATTAAGATCATTGAGTTGGATGTCTGTTTTTCTTTCTTATTATAATTGCATATTGTATTGTTTTTTAGATGTAAAACTCTTTATGTCTTCTTGCTTGGTAGGTTGTCCATGTATGTGATTTCAAGCCCGTAGTTGCTTGGTAGGTTTTTGTTCTCTTAACTCAAATGAGGTTTCTGATGAGACTTTGATGGATTATTTATTCATTATGTTTTGCTTTATTAGGTTCATAAGCAGGGTTCAGCTCTTGGGATATAGCACTTAACATGCCCTCTATATCAGTGTTTATGCATCATTGAGGAAGGAGAACAGTGCACATGTCCCAACCTTCTCCCCAGTTTCATTTGTTGCAATCCCAACCTGCAGGCAAAACCAAACCAAACTTGAGACTATTTCCTTGCCTTAATCTTCTCAATTTTAAATTATAGGACATTGATTTTGGTGAGCAGGGCCTGAACATCAATTCCAGCACTGACAAGGAGATAGCAGAGGAAGAAGGAGATCAAGGACAGAGTGATTGATGTTGCACAAAAGTTTTTGTTCTCTTAACTCAAATGAGGTTTCTGATGATGGATTATTTATTCATTATGTTTTGCTTTATTAGGTTCATAAGCAGGGTTCATCTCTTGGGAGATCAGCCGATCTTTCAAGGTTTGAAGAATATGAAGCACTGAAGAGAGAGCTCGATCAGATGTTTGAATTCAATGGTGCCTTGATTGATCAAAGGAAAGGGTGGAAGATAACCTACATCTACACTGAAGAATAAGTTGAAAAGCTGAAGCCAGGGATGTTGAATATGTGATTTCTGCAGACGCTGCAGAAGGCTAACTGATGTTTTGTTGTTACAAACTCAATGTTATCTATTCGTTAACCGAATCATGGTGGCGGTTCTTTAGTTTTGTTGCTCATTCTGATGGAACACAAACTTCATAAAGGCGCATATGCGCTGCTGTGTTTGTTGGAACTTTGTTATAAGGCCACAATGGTGTTAGAAATTAATTGAATGACAGCTGACTTGGTAATGCTTTAGTTTTGGAGAAATTTACCATAATAATAATAAACATTCATCTTATAATTTGCATTCATGTCATGTGGTATTATCTAATGAAGTGAACAAGACATACAATTCATTGCATGGTCTGGGTATCAACGCAACCACGCAAGCATGGTGTCATCTCCAAATAACCTGAATGATTAGTTTCAGTAGATAAACCAAAACTGAATCATGAACACCAAAAATGAAATCAATGAGGAACGGCCCACACAATTGCATCCATTTATGTAGATCATATGATAGAACAAGATTTGCATCAACACAAAATATTTGTTTGAACACAAAATATTTGTTTGAAATCAATGAGGAACGGCCCAATGGTAAGTCAAATAAAATTTATGTTTAATATATTGGTCATGTATAATCACATAGAATGATCTCTAGGAGGACCAACGAAATCCACCACAAGCAACTCTTCTTCCAGCATTTCTAGTGGTTTTGCTGAGTTCATGTCCACCTGAAAGTAAAAAAAAGTTTACATATGTGAGCTTAATATTAATAGAATTTAACTCTTCTGGAATGCATATATGAGATTATTGCATTGCCTTGTAAAACCTTGAGAAGAACTATGGAGCATGTCCAGATTGATCGATATAGAATTTGAATTCACCTAAGAAAAGAGATTGTAATCAAACAAATCATTACAAAAAATTAAACGATTCAAACAATTAAATTGGACATTAATGACAATTACAAGGGAATTACCACGCTCTCTTGTGTGCAATGGTCATCATGTGCAAATTTCTCAGCAGCTACATCTTCCTTTGTTTGACCCTTCTGTCAATAATAACATGGATGTTATATACCGAAAAAAAGTGTAACTCAAAAAAAAAATATATATATAAAGAAGTAATGAACATGACACTACACCCAAATACCTTTTTCTTGTTTCTAATTATTATTTCTTCAACTTTTGACTTCTTCCTTTTTGATGGTGGACGCCCCTTACTCCGCACCTTCAAAGGAGTCAGAAATTTTTGGTGTGGCACATCACCCGCCGCCAACGACACAGGTGTAGATTTTTCCTTGCAAGTTGTGTTGCCCATCAACTTATCAATTGCCTCATCCACGTATTTCATCAAGAAGATGTATTTGTCATTTGACTCTGCTCCATGTTCTGCGGCTTTAGTGAAATGAGAGCACAATTTATTGTACCGTTGTTTTCCCTCACTGGTTTCAGGATCATCTTAGCAGTTTAATACATATGTATGCATTCGTTTTTTTGTCCTTCCTCCATCGTGGTAAAATATATTTAGAGGGGATCTGTTTCACATTCTTCTCAATAAGCACCTTGCAAATGTGCCTACAAATAATCTCCTTGAACTCAAACAACTGACAAGAGCATTTCATGTCAAACTCTTCCTCATTAGTGTAAACATGGTATATCGTTGGCTTTCTAAATGCACATTCTTTCCCTTTGACAATATCAAACACCTGAAATGCCTGAATTGCTCCATATGAACCATTGTGAGTAAGATTACAATATATCATTCCTCTCAACTCATCTTGAAACAATTTAAAAATTTCATTTGTGTATGCTTCTTGTAGTTGCTTCTCAAAATAGCAATCAGTGATCAATGGAAAACATGAGTTAAATGAAGCAAAATCAGCTTTGTTCTCTTTCTCGATCTTGCTTTTCAAGGCATTATCATATTGCTCAACAAACTGCTTCAGTGAAGTTGTCGGACCAACATAACCATCAAAAAAATGCATTTACGCTTTCATTTCTTTGAGTGGTAGACATTCCAGCCCAAAATATGCCTTTAACATATACAGGAGCCCAACGATCACGAATTTTGAATAGAGAGTTCAACCATTCATTTTTCTCAATATTATTCTGCCATCATCTTCAAGTATGTGTCTTCAAACTCTTGAATATGTAATGCTTCATATGTGATGTGTTTCAAAATCTTCTTGATTGCTTTGTATTCATTTAAACCTCCAAGCTTCTCAGGAACCTTCTTCATGATGTGCCAAAGGCAAAGGCGGTGATGGGAATTTGGGAAAACCAATTTAACTGCACCTTGAATAGCCATACACTGGTCTGTAATAATTGCTTTAGGAGCTCTGCCTGACATACACTCCAGCCAAGTTTTAAAGAGCCAAACATATGTTTCTGTATCTTCCTTCGACAACAATCCGCACCCAAACAATACTGTCTGACCATGATGATTTACACCGACAAACGGAGCAAATGGCATGTCATACTTATTCGTCAAGTATGTTGTATCAAAGGAAATTACATCACCAAAAGCTTCATACGCAGCTATAGATCTCACATCCGCCCAAAAGACATTCCTCAAACGACCTTCCTCATCCATGTCAATCAAATGGAAAAAGTTTGTGTTTCTTTGTTGCATGCGAGAGAAATATTTTCCAAGTGCCGCAGCATCTCCAACGCCAAGTCTTAGCTGCCTTGCTTTCGCAATATAATTTCTACAATCTTTCTCAGTGTATGTTAAATTTTCATACCCCCCACTTTCAACTGCTAGGGAGTGAAAATTTTTGCTTAGGCTTATCCCTGCTTGGTCGTTTAATTCAAGCCTTCTTTTTACATGTGCATCTATTTTTTTGTTGCACTTTTGGAAACGAGCTTTTTGTGGGCTAAGTGGATGATTATGCTCCAAATTAACACTAGAAATGGTAAATCGCCCATCATTGCCAACAATGACATTAATCTTTGCCGGACAATTTACTTTAGTAGATAGCCTTGGGTTGAAGGAGTTTTTTGAAGTAGATATTCGTTTGCCGCTTCTTGCACATGCTAGCGTGTAATATTTCAATTTTCCATCATCACCTAATCTCGTGCTTTTTTTGTTTATGCCAAACCCTTCACGCCGCGCGTACTGGACATACAATTTATAAACTTCTTCTTCAGAATCAAGCATCATACCGGCTTTTGGCATGACATTGTCAATTAAATCCAAATCTACATTTTTCTCATTGGCATGTATTCCATGACTTGAACATCCAACTTCGACATTATCTTTTCCTTGCTCAAAATACCCAAGTACCACTTCTTCCATATTCTTGCTTTAGGTATATGTCTAAACACAAATCATACAAACAATAAATTCATAAATAATTTGCATATTTTTGTTTAACAGCATAATTGTCCTGGTTAAGAATAGACATGGCTATTACTATACTTGTCTTGTAGAATGGAAAGCACATTTCCCTGATTTCAGTGAAAGAATTGATATCACTGAACCTTTGATTGATTGAATTCTTTGATCTTGGTGAAGAACTGATTGCTTAACATTTTCACCGCTAAAAAGAGAGGTGATTCATAAAAAATTAATATCCTTAACTTGCCTCAATATTTTCTTAATTAATCTTAGTTTATCATGTTATTATGCAATGTACCATGCTATAGTTTGTGGCATCTAAGATGTTGTACCGTCGTTGGTTTATCTACTTTAAATAAAAAAAATGTCAAGTGGTTGCTGTTTGAGAATGGGAGACCGGCGGAGGTGTTTGTGGAAAAGTATAAATAAAAAATCTTAAATATTTTCTTTAGGACTTCCAGTGAACTTTATATATATATATATATGAGAGATTTTTTAAATTAAAATTTTTATAACTATTAAAATTATATTTTAATACTTTTTATTTTAAATTCTACTAAATTATTCCTGCTAATATTTTATAAATAATTCTCTTTAATATTTAGATGTATTTATATGTTTTTAATGAAGTTTGTATGTTTTTTCAATTCAAGTAATATGAAAAAATAGAGTTGATTCGTGGATAACATATTTCAGAGAAATGGATAAAGTTATCATGGATATTTTGTCATGAGCTATTATTTAGAGTGTTTAGCCAGAAGGAAAAGATTTTTGTTTGACGCATATACCACTCTTCTTTTTTTTTAAATTATTAAAGTGATTGATCTGTTTATTTTTTTGGGTGTATGTAACCTTAGACTCAAAGTCAAAGTAAATGGAGGATGTTTAGGATATCTTGAATCAAGTCTTCAATCTGTGACGAGTTAATTATGTTGCGCTTTGCAGAGCTATTCGGGGGTCTCGCTGTTTTGGTAGTGTATATATATACACCTATACATGTAAACACATAACTCTCTTTTTTTTTCAAAACCCTAATAAAATTCTGATTTCTCCGAATCTGTGTTTCTTTTTTGATTGTTCATCTGTGTCTTTGCGATTTGGAACAACAGAGGAGCTTACTAATGTGGTCAAAAAAGCCTAGGGATTTTAGATCTCAAGGGATGAGTTAAGTAGTTATCTATAGATGAGTTTTTGCTCTATTTTTTCTTCAATTTAATTTATTAATAAATATATTTTATCCATTTTTTCATATATAATTAAATAAATAAATTATGAAGTTTTGGGCTATAAATTATTGTTTGGATTGTGGAGATAAGTTACTAGCCTGATGTTTAGGCCCATAGTATTATGAGCCAAATTATGTTACCAAGACGGGTAATGTATTTGTATTTATCTTTCTTGCTTTTTAATATATTTTGGGGTTAATCCGCTAGTTTTTTTTCGAAATAAATAAATCAATAAATCAAACAGAGAGAATTAGAGAAAAAAGAAGTAGTTCAAAAGCCTAATTATAATGCGATGTTGTCAACCGTTTATCACTTTATCAAAAAAAAAAAAAAAAAAAAAAAAAAAAAAAAAAAGAAGAGTTTTTTCTTTTTAATAAATTTATGGTTTATCCGTTTTTATTAAAAAAAAAAAAATGCGCATGTATAATTCAACCGCACATGTTTTATTGAATCACAATAAGATTTTAAGACAAGCAGGAGGAACAAACAGCAGCGGCAGCAGCATAAAGACGCATGAAGACAGAGAACATCCCCCCAGATGCAAAATTCATGTCTGAAGTCTGAACTGCAGCAGAGGAGGGGGTACAAAAGAGGTAAATAAAGGGACGATGCAACACCAACAGATATTTTAAAGTGATCAAGCGAAATGATGGTGAAGGAGAAGAAGAAGCTGCATGCATATGTGTATAGATAATTGATCAACGCCTGACTACGTTCCCGGACACTCGGCTCCTGTTGTCCCTGCCGGCCTGGTTCCCAGCTCCGATGCGCACACCGCCACCAGAGCCACGGACATCGTTGTTGGAGACTTCCATAAAGTTGTCTCTGCCCGCAGAGTTCCCGACGCCAATATCCACATCGTCCTCAGCATCCTCCACGTTGTTGCAGAAGACGCTCATTCTGTTATCCCCACATATTGCATCGTTGCCCGCTCCCACACGAACGTTGGTACCGGAGCCGCCACCCCTCACGGTGTTCCTGTAGACCTCCATGACGTTGTCGCGGCCTGCTTTGTTGCCTACACCGATGTCGGCATTCACGTCGGCGTTGAGGATGCGGTTGTCGAACATACTGGCGCGGTTGTCACGGCCAGCGTCGTTGCCTGTAGCCATGCGAGCTCTGCCACGTCCTCCTACGACTTCATTGTTGGCGACATCCATTTCAAAGTCTCGACCCGCTCGGTTGTCCACTCCTATTTGAACACCTCCTGTGTAGAGGCAACCTGGAACACCGCAGGGCCGGAAGGGACGGCATGATGGTGCGCACCTCTGCAACCATAACAGAAAATTAATTAATTAACAGAATATGTGTGTGTATATATATATATATATATAGATCAACCCTTGGACAATATAGAAAGAGAGAGAATTTGTTCTTAGAGGGCAACTAGCTATAGCTGCATACCATCTTGACAAGGATTACTTAAGAAGGTAAGAACAGGATGGAGGAAAAAAAAAACGGTGCAAATAAGGGTCGGTGCGATGTTGAATGCTTTGGTTGAGCAGACAGGGGAGCTTATATATAGGCCATAGGCATCTGGCAGATTCATGAAATGGATGACTGTGACAACTCCTGCGCGTAGTGATGAGTGTGAACAAATTAATATAAATGTTTTTTTTTTTTTTATATGTCCACATATAATGTAAATAAATACATCTACATGTATGTGTGTCTGATGAATCGTTCAGTGGGAAACGGGTGACTTTTGAAAGGGCATTATAATTTTCATTGGCATTATTAGATCAAGTGGGAGAAATCAGCGAAAAAAAGGTCTTTATTTAATAATTATTTGAAATTTCTTTGTTCGAAAAACAATATATGTGTATATATAAACAAAGACCAATTCACGGAATATTAATGGTGAGACATTGCTGACCTAGTCACATTGTATACGGTCTTTATTTAAAAGCCTGGGATCATGGCGTGGTAGTGGCACTTTCCGTGGTCATTTTATATAGTTTTTTGCTAGGTAGTCTTTTTTTAAAGGATAAATGGATAATGATGATTTTTTAAGGCATTGGACCAGCACCTTCTCTATTCGCATGCTTCACTAATGATTTTATGTGGAAGCATCCTCCCTTTGGGGCACCCAATTGACGACTAGTATTTAACGCCACTGCTCAAAGCCTTTGTTGTATCTGCAGTTCATTTTGCAAGGGCATCACACACACACACACACACACAAATTTGTGATCAGTTGGTTCAGACGATGCCGAAGATTGGACCACCCCGGTACAGAGAAGAAGAGGTGAGCGATGACGAGGAGGTGTCGACTTATGGGAGTGACTATCTTCAAGATGAAGAAGACGAGGAGTCCGAGTGCGACTATGAAGAAAAAGGGCCACGTAGACTAGGCAGGGGTTCTGCAACAATTAAACAGCCGAGATACGGTGAGGACCTCCCCAAACGTAATAACCACCGTCGATCCAAATCTTATGATGATTACCAAGATGAAGATGAAGATGAAGACGGGGAAGAAGGAGAGGAGAATGAATATGAAGATGAGAGACCATCAAAGTCTCATCCTCACTCCAATAATTGTAGATGCAAGAAATGCACATACACTGATGATGAAGATGAAGATGAAGATGAAGATGAGAGATCATCAAGGCCTCATCGTCACTCCAAGACATGCAGATGTAAGAAATGCACATACACTGATGATGATGATGAAGAAGATGAAGATGAAGATGAAGATGAAGATGAGAGATCATCAAGGCCTCGTCGTCACTCCAAGACATGCAGATGCAAGAAATGCACATACACTGATGATGAGGAAGATGAAGATGAAGATGAAGATGAATATGAGAGATCATCAAGGCCTCGTCGTCACTCCAAGACATGCAGATGCAAGAAATGCACATACACTGATGATGAGGAAGATGAAGATGAAGATGAAGATGAATATGAGAGATCATCAAGGCCTCGTCGTCACTCCAAGACATGCAGATGTAAGAAATGCACATACACTGATGATGATGATGATGAAGATGAAGATGAAGATGAGAGATCATCAAGGCCTCGTCGTCACTCCAAGACATGTAGATGCAAGAAATGCACATACACTGACGATGAGGAAGAGGAGGAACCCGACAGGAGGGGGAAACATGGTGCACGAGTGGATGTATCAGAACTGGTCAAGAAACTGACACTATCTCCTGGTGGTCGCCATGTTCAGTTGAAGGACTCCAGATCCTTCTCTGATGATGAAGGTTCTAGCAACCGCCGTCGCCGCCGGCGGGGAAGGACCGGGAATTTGATTATACGAAAACTCCATTTCAATGTGGTGAATAGCAACGTAGGAGGCCTCACATTCCACGGGAAAGCTCACGAGAAGTCACATTAGTTGTTCCAGCATGGTAAGTGTGGCGCCTCCAATGGCTTGCTTGACCAACAGCAGTTGATATCTTTTTTCCTTATTGCATGTCAGCTTTTTAATTTATATTTTCTGCTTTATTTTTAATAAAAGGTTTCACTTTTTTTCTTTCGGTGTATTTTTTGTTTCCCATCCGGCTATTGGACCTTATCTGTAATTGCTTTGTTTTTTCTGATAAATTTATGTTTTATTCGCTCCATCAAAATAAATAAATAATTTCTACTATTAAATTTTATTATCAAATGTTTCATCCTGTATTGATAAAGTGAGTTATGGTTTCTTTTTAAGTAAATTTTTTTTTTTTGAAAATGTTTTGCAAGTGCTAAAAATTCCAATCCATGTGGTGAAAGTGCACATTTAAAAAATGTGAGCACAAACTATGACTAGTTCTAGCGTCTATATATGCACAGGTCTATAGGCCGCAATCGAAGCATGTAGCACTTAATTTAGCATACCATTAAAAATTTCGCTCCTCTCGATAAAAAAAAAAACTGTTTCACATTTTTACTTATAACATGTTGAAATGAATATTTTGACTATTGGATATAATTCCTTTAAGTAGATTTTTCATGGATCTAATTAGAATATTTCCTACATAATAATACAAAATTTAACAATTTATTATATTTTTTAAAACACGATAAAATTTTTCATTCAACCGATGATACCATAATAACATCAAAATTTTTTCAAATAATTAAAAAAATTCTACCCCACGTGAAAAGGCAATTACAACTTTGACCAAAAAAATAAAATATATAAAAAATGATAAGCACCTAAATTTTCTTATCACATTAGGTTCGTTATATCTGCTCTCAAGTCAACGGTGTTTTTTTACCCGAAAATATTGATTATTCTCTAGAATTTTTTAACACTCTGAAATGAAAAAATTAAACGTCAACAATTACCTAATAAGCAATATATATATTTTAATTGGAGGCTCCATTAACACTTATATTAAAAAAAACAAAATATATATATATATATATATATATGAAGAGGCAATAAAATAATACAAGATAGTCCACTAGACATTAAAAACATAAATAAATACTGAAAAATATACAACTCTAGAGTTCCCCAAAAACAAACATAAAGCTATTCCTCATTTTCGCTTCAGTTCATTTTTTTTTTAAGTTTAAATGATTGTTATTTACTTTAATTTAAAAATTAAATGCGAAGGTTTAGTATGGATCACTTGCAAAACAATAATTAAGCTCGACCAATAAGCACAAGAGGTTGAGTATTTATATTCATAAAAAAAGTCAAACTATAAATAGAGTAAACTATGGTTTATCAATACATTGAATAGTATTTTGTTTAGATTATTCAATTTGTGCAATCCTAGTGTTACTTGTAACTCTTTTGTGTTTATTTTATTTTATTTTATTTTGCATATTATAACCATTTTGTAATAAAATTAACATTTGTTCATTTTTATAAAAAAATTATCGAATTAATAAACTAACCCTCGTCAAAAATATATAAAATAATCAAACCAAGAATAATGACTGCAGGCATTGGGGGCGTGAATCCACCAGCCGCGGAGATGGTTAGTTTGGTGGGCCGTTGACCTTGAAATTAAGCATAAAGGGCCAGAAAGATGGAAGTAATTAATGTCATGGCCGGTACAGCATTAAGATAAGACATGCCTTGCCTTATTATACTTTTTGTGTGGTCTTTGTTTATTGTCTTAATCATTTGAAGAAAAGAAATCTTTGTTTTTACTCCAAATCAATTTGCATATGAGTTTCCCGATCTCACGGTTTATAATTGCCTTTGTGGGTCACCTTTCATCTCTTTATCATATTTAAATAATATAATTTATTAAAATTATTGCACGTCAACTTACAAATATGTTATTAGGTCATTAGGATAGTTTTTTTTTTTTTTTTAAAAAAAAAATGGATAAATCACTATATATTAAAAAAAAAAAAAACCAAATACAACCAGAAAAAAAAAATTACAAAACAGAGAAAAAAAAAGCAGTAGAGGGTAGGGGAATGATCTACCATAAGTATAGACTAAAGAAGTAGAGGGTAGGGGAATGAGGCAGGGTATTAGGATAGTCGAACCAAGATAATTTAAACTTGGTTTCATTATAGAAGCAGAGCTCTTTATGTTGAGTCTCTTTATACAGTAAAAATTCAAGAGATAAACTTCTAGTCAATTTTTATTATGATTGATAACAGTGGGAGAAATGGTGTACTTGAAAACACAATTATAGAGGAGATGGTTCGGCTGTGAATCTGGGCTTCTCCATCATAAATGGACGGAGCAGTATAAATGGCCCATAGGAAGGACAGCCCATTTAGAACAAATGGGGTTGGCCCATGTGGCACAAGTGGCCCACTGAAGTGCTCATTTGGGCCCACCCTTTCACTCCGCTTAAAGGAGGATGGGTGTGCTGTCTGATATTATTCCTTTCGTATGCATGATGACAAACTGTGTGCTTCAGGGGTTGATATCATATTTGAGGAGGAAGGAACTACCGCTTAAATGAGCAATGAATTGAGAAGACCAAGAAATTTATAAAACTGATAAAACGGTGATTGTTTTTCTTATCCATTAACTGCCACTTGAAAGCGTAATTAAAACTTACTTCTTTTGGCCTTGATTATTACTTCCCAGCACTTATCTACTTCTCCAAAATCAATGAATGCAGAAATAAAGACAGCTCTTCAAGATGTGTTAAATTTCATCTTGGCTTCTGTGTTTATGAATTTCCGATAATATTGATCTGTTGGAGGCGTCCAATGAGATATGTAGTAGTGTCTGTGTGCGAGTGTATGCGTCCGTGCGGATACAAATGATGTACTGCATGATGCCTCTCTCAAATCAACAAACAAAATAAGTGAGAATTCAAAACAAGCAAACAAACAAACAAACAAAACAGGAAGCATACGTGGGATAATAAGCACAATTTACAAATGAAACATCTTCTGCAGCTCAAATCAACAAACTAAATACTCGCTCAAACATCTCTCAGTAACAACACCATCCAAACAGAAAGAAAGAAAGAAAGAAAGAAAGAAAGAAAGAAAGAAATCATTAGAACAAAACAGTACAGCAGTCAGAATTCTGAAATCTGAACCCTGATGCCTCTCTCTCTCTCTCTCTCTCTCTCTCTCTCTCTCTCTCTTCATGGACTTTTGAAGGCTTGGATCAAGAGAGAGAAACTGGATAAGCCCTGTTCCTGTTGCATTTCATCCTCTTCGAGCCATGGCCTGCTCTCCAGTGACCTCCGGGTCCTAAACACAAAGACAGCCGACCCAGAAGGACCCCCAAACCACCAATCACAAAAATCCCACATGAAATCCACAGGCAAACCATCAACAAACATAATTTGATTGCCTCTGAAGTTCCAGTACAACCTCTGCTCGTGCACCACCTTTTTCTTGTCCACCCACACCGACAACCCCGAGTTCTTCACGTCCCATGAGTCCCCTTTGCACTTTATCGTGATCTCATGAACCTTCCCGTTGTCTCTAAACCGAGATTTGGTCCTATAAATACCATGAGTGAAGACTTGTTCTTTCCGGCCAACCAGAGAGAATTGGGCTATTGGGATACCACTACTGCTTGTGCTTTCAAACATCTTGGCTTGGTCTCTGCTCAAATCTCCAAGTAGCAGAGCAAACTCGGAGTCAGCCATGACTATGACGTAGAAGTTGTCCACTGGGTCAGGGGCGTAGCATGTATACCTGGCTGAAGAGAAATCCCAGTGCAAGGAGATCACCGAGCCTCCATGTTTACATGATTGCTTCCCTTCCTTTTCCCCCAAGACATGGGTGTTGTCATCAATGGAGATGGAGAGAGATGGTCCGGTGTTGGTCTTGAACCAAGTGAGTTTGAAGAAGAGCTCCTTGGCAGTACAACTTAGCCTTGTCTTATAGAGATGTGTGACCGAGTTTTGGAAGGAGCTATGGTCGAATATGGCAAAGGAGATGTTGTTGTTGCCGGCGCCAGAACATGAAGAATCTGAGACCCTGGCGGCGTGTTCGCTGAGACATGAAGCCAAGTTCCTCATCTTATTAGGGAAAGAAAGAAAGAAAGAAAGAAAGAAGGAAGGAAAGAAAGACAGAATGTTTGTGAGATGTAGCTAATGTCTCTCTTAATCATTCATCTGTTAAAACTAAAATCCAAGAGGTGTATGTCTTGACTGGGAAGCATGGCAGGATCAACTCTGGCAATGCCTCAAATTGAAGTTGGGGGAGTGCAACCATGTATGTTACAGGAGAATATAAACTTTGCATCGCCTGGTCTGGTCTTTCCGCGCAATGGACAATGCCCTGCTTTTTAAATGCCTGTCCAGTAGTACCTACGGATATGGAAAATGATATGTATGTCCTCCTGGCGTTATTCTAGCTGTCCAAGAAGAAGTGCTCCACACTCTTGACAGGAGTGAGATGAATATACGTGCGGCAGAAATATGAGTGTTTCCTTTGTGCTAGCTTGTGTATATGTCTCACAATTGCCCTATTATTCTCTTAAATTGCTGTAATCCTCAGACGGACTCAACTCAATGTACAAGGAAGGCAGTCTCTACATCACAACCAAGACAAGTTTTTGTAGAAATAGAAAAGAAGAAGCCACATGCGTATTGCAGGCAGAGGAGAGCTTGTGCTCATTATCCCATCCATCACATTAGTCCAGGGACCACTATTAGGACTCTATATCTTAGATTGTAAGCTTCTGAGATAAATAACATTCCAGAATGCAGGCAAAGTTCATATCATGGAAAAACAACAACAAAGACAGATTGATCACAGCAAACAACCAGTGCAGATTAATGGATTGCTCAAAAGTCAGGTTAGATAGAGAAGTATCAGAATTGACTGGTACTAACTGCGGCCTTGCTTATTTGATGGTTAATATGCACCATTTTGCTTAGGTTGCAAGTAAATTTTCACAAAAGATGGACTTGATCATTCCCATGTACAAGAAAACCCTCAGAACTTTTTTTTTTTTTTTTGTGTGTAAGTAACTACTTGTGATTATTCTGTATCCCTGCTGCCGTCCTGCGCAGGTATCGGTGTTACCTTTTGGCTTCTTGCTTCATTCCTCAGCCACATCATTAGCACAAATAAGGATTAGTTCCAAAGAAACGGTTAACAATCTCATCTCACCAGCAATACCATTTTCATCCCAACCATTTCCTTTTCTTTAATGTTTAACAGCCGTGACAAGGATTTGCTTCAATAAATGGTGAGTTATTACTGACGTTCTCTTGCAAAGTGGGCAACTCCCATCCAACCGCCGAAGGATTTCTTTTTGAGGCGGAGGGAAAGGTACTAGAATCAACCCAAGCAGCAAAAGAAACAAAACTTTCAAAGAACAAATATATACACTTCACGTTATGAATTGAAGTATGATACAACCCAGCACATAACCTTTCCAGCTTCGCAGTTAAAAGATTGTAGTATGACTAAACAAGCAGCAAAGTAAGGAAGAGAAAACAAACTGGGTTGCCTGCAACTGCAGAACTAGCAGCAACAGCTAAAATTCTTCATCATTTGTCATGGATCTTGTTATGGGTACAGACCACCGCCCCAGATGTGCAGTGTAGTTAATGCATCTAATGACTCCTCGCCTGGCTGGCCCATCAGGGAAGTCCATAACAGTGATGCTCCCAGAATCAAGATGGAAAGCTCCCAACCATTCTGTAGTTAAATTCAAACAATGGCATATAAGTGCAACATGAAGTGTTGAGTTGCCGACAGCCACCACATTTCTTTCAGGTTCTGAATCAGCACACAATTCCTCCAGCAGGGCTCCCCAAGCTTTCTTTGATTGATTCCACAACTTTGTAACAATAGCTTCATTGAGACTATCCGAAGAATCTGGCTGCGCAAGTGGAACGCAGATACATTACTTGAGGTAATGGCAGCCTTGCTGCTCCTTTGCTATATATAACAAAGGAAAAGCTATTTTTTATCTATTATCCTACAAGACCCAAAACGTCAAGATATAATACTGTGCATGGTAGCTGCAGAGTTGGTTCGACTTCAAGGTCTTGCCATTTCTTCATCTCTACATAACGAGCAATGCAGTCGGCGCCTAAGCAATCAGCTGCTTCTTGGACCTGCAATTAAGCCTGTCTGGTTGGAGTAAATGAAGCAAAACGGGAAACAACAAAAAATTGCCAAAAGCAAGATGTATCTCCTGCAAAGAAATATTTAAAATAAAACATTCTTAAAGAACAACTTGACCTCAGATATGGCCACGGCTGTGTCTACTGAAGCAATTTGAGGACTGGTGAGTATACAAGCTACCTTCATGTCAAGAAGTAGCTCTGCAGTTTTCTGGGACTGTTGTTTTCGGGCAGAAAGCGTGATTGAATGAATGAGGTCAATACCAATAATCTACTGAGACTGAAAGAACAGAAAGTGGCTACCTGTATGATGCCAAGCATGTTCATGGGTTCATATCCCATATTTGGAAAAGTAACCTGAAAGAAAGAGCACAATCACTTCTTTGGTACAAGTAACTAATATGAAAAATTCCCAGTAAGATTTGATCATCAAAAGCAATACAAGCCTATTTGAGAGCCACCTGGCAGAGAAACTGGTGAAAGTTTGTTTGTTGCAAAATAATGTGATTAAAGCATAAGTGAAAAGGAAATAATGCAAGAAAGAAACAATAATCAAGCAACATGAACATGCTAACTTATAGCCTTGAGATTCTATACGACGTACAATATTGAGCGAGTAGAGATGCTCATATGCTGTCTGATAAATCAGCCCCCTTCACATATGCATTGAGGAATCTTAGAAACATACTTGATCAGCTACATCTTCAACACACAACATATAACAGAAATCAAGAATTTCTTAGAACAATGAATTATCTATTTTGAGTTGTGTTACCCAGGGGAAAAATCCCCATATCAATTGAGACCACAATCTTCTTGAACTGCCAGTGTCAAGGAACCAGCAAAATTTAAAAGGGCCCATAATTAATGGTTTTCAGAGGGGGAAAAAAATGTATCTGTCAATTTTCTTCTTAGCCATACCTCATTGTTGCTCTGTGTGGCTCCATGGCAAACCAAAACAATACGATTTCTGGTTTTTCTTCCTCCAGAACCTCCAGCAGCAATAGGGGGATTTGGAGTCTGGAAACAGCATCACCAACCAATTCAATTCTGAGCAATTTTCACTGGCATCTGCTAAAAAGCTTTTCGCAACACATACATAACTAAAAAGTAACAAGGATTTGATAAAATACACAACCATTCATGGGAAAACATCTTATCCACACAGTTTTTTACTTTACAACATGAACCATTAAAAATAATTTGGAATTTGGGAAGATATAGCTTAATAAGTCACGGTAAGGTGTATGTATACCTGATTTAAACGATTGAGAGAAACATGAGGAGGGTTGCCTCTTGGTTGTGGGTTGAAGTCCACAACACTCACCCCACAATTACTTTGGAGGAGAATCCTGAAGTACTCAGTGCCCAATCCTAGATTGAGATGCAAGAGTCTTACAAAGTCTTATATCAACCGCAACATGTGATTGTTGACCATTGAAAACATAGACAAGAGAAATGAACAGGGTGAACCTATGGCAGTAGCAACAAGAGCTTGGTTAACCGCATTGTGAGCAACAACAAGTACTGAATTGCCTTCATGTACTAAAATTTTGTTCCAGCAACTCTTTGCTCGGTCCCATAACTCTCTCACAGGATAATGGCCGTCAATGTTGAAGTTGGCAGCATTAATCTGCCATTGGCGATAGGCATCACCAAACTTTGCCTTCCCCTCGTGCTTTAGAAGGCCCTGAGCTCCACAGATAAGAAACAGACGTCAGCGCATGCAGAACATACAACTCTAAACCGAATTCTCAATTTTCACAAGTAAATTACTGTTTGCTCTCAGTGAACCAGATTCAGAACTAACTTGGAAAGAGTAGAGATCAATCTCCCGAAGATCATGCTCCGGAATCAACTCCTCCATCCGAGAGCCCCAAATGATCTCCGCGGTTCTCTTCGACCGTGCCAGCGTACTGGATATGCATTCAAGTTTTCATGAATAACAAAGCCAAAATCACAGAATGACATCGTTTCCTCCCAGTTTTAACTCTGTATCTAAAATCCTAGCTCAAACATAGTTCAAAACACGCTCCTTTTTATACCCAAAATATGTGCATAAAAAAAAATGCAACTCGCGTGCAGCATAACATCGGAAGAGAAGAGAGGGGGACCTGGTGAAGCAAACATCAAACGAGTCTCCGAGGAGCATCTGACGAGAAGTCTCGGCCTGGGACTCACCCTTGGGCGTCAGAACCGAGAAATCAGAGCTCCCCTGGATACGTCCCTCCTCGTTCCAAGTGCTTTGTCCGTGCCTCACAAGAACCACCCGTTTGGCCTCCCGAATCGCCGGAATCTCTGGCACCATTCGTCGGGGATTCTGTCTCACGTCCTTATCGATCCTCAGTCTCTCGATCTCCTGTAAGCTAGCCCATACCGGCGGCTGAAATCTTGACCTTTTTCTGTTGATATGAAAGGACCCACCGGCAACTGGCGGCGCAGTCACGGAGAGCATTTTGCAAAGCAATCACTTGAACATGATGAGAGATCGGCAGAATTATACGATCCATATATTTATATACATGATATATGTCATATCTAGATATTTTCCTCTGTGTATGGCTCGAGTTCTAACAGCTTCCCGGCAAGACGATACCACGTGTCGCGAGGCTAAGCATACTACCCTCTATCGCTTCGTCCATATCACCGTTTAGAGTGCCTCGAGATCAAACCCTGGTGCGTATGACTTTTTTTTTTTTTTTTTTTTTTTTTTTTTTTTTTTTGAAAAAGTGGATGAACCACAAATATTAAAAGAAACACTTACAAAAATAACAGACAAGCACACAACAACAAGACAAAGACGACAACAACATCGAGCCAACAAAGAACAATAAGAACCCACTAGGTGTGGGAGCAGATAGACATAAGACAGAAACAACAGAAAAACCCAGGGAGACAACCCACTGGAGGAGAGAGAGAGCTCTGCCTCAGGGTGGTCTGAAAAAAAACTGCTATCATCTATATCTCGCCCGGTGATGTAGGATGTTCAGGGGGGGCACTCTGATCTGCTGCCCTATAAGTGAGGAACTCCAAGCTACGCTTGACCTTCGAAGTCGGCTCCTCTAGCTTAAGCCTCTTAGTGTCAGGAGCTGCATTTATCCACAATAGAATCATATGGTCAATTTTCAAAATAATAGAATCTGGTGAGAGAAAAGTATTTGAAAAAATGCGAGCATTTCTCTCAATCCATATGTTCCAAGTAATAGCTCTCATCAGTAAATCCCAAAAGGAGAGAAGATTTTTTCTTATGTTTGATCTCCATGTTCCCCACATATCGTGTAGAGATGTTGGATTACGATGAGTCTCAAAAAGATTCCCGAAGTAGCTCCAGATGTGTGCGGCCACGTAACATCCAATTAGAAGATGGTCAGATGTCTCGATTCCTGCATGACACATCACACATGTGGTCGTCTGCCATCGGTTACATCTTCTAATGGCTAAATTTTCTAGAGTCAGAATTTTGTTATCCCATGCCAACCAGTTGAATAGATTGATTTTTTTGGGACATCCACCTTTTAGGATAATTGGGGACGTACGACATCGAAGGCCACCATCGATCAAAAAATTGTAGAAGGAATTGACCGAGAAAACCCCATTCGCTGTTAATTTCCACCTTTTTTCATCAAATTCTGTCTGGGCTTGAGTAGCGAGTCTATCTAGTACAACACCTACATTAGGGTATTCCTCGAAAGGCACAAAGGTCCCCACTCTAGCAAGCTCCTTTACTTGTACCTTCCTAGGAGATGAGTCAATGTGTATAGGTGTGGCCATAAATCAACTGGGGCCCGACCGTTTACCCAATTGTCCCACCAGAACAACGTAGACGCTCCGTCTCGTACTAGAGAGACTATGTTTTTCCTGAAAGCCGGTAGAATGTGCAGGAGTCCATTCCAAAAGAAGGACCTCCTACTCACTTGTGGATGAAACATGTTCCACGGGGGTCTATTACGAAAGTAAAGAGCACCAATAATGGGGGATCCACACCATTGCTTTCCGGAGAGAACTTTCCACCACCACTTACCTAGTAGCGCATTGTTAAAGGATTGCAAATTTAGGATACCCCATCCCCCCTGCTCCTTGGGTCTACAGAGGCGCATCCAACTCACCAATCTAATTTTGGGGTGAAGAGGGTCCGGACCAGACCACAAAAAGTCTCTCCTAATTCTGTCGATCCCTTTGATGACCCAATTGGGGAGTTTATATATAGACATCCAGTAAGTGGGAATTGCGGATAAAACCGAGTTCAAAAGAGTGAATCTTCCCCCTAGGGATAACAGCCTAGATTTCCAAGAAGCTAATCTGGATCGAATTTTATTTATCAAGATTTCCCAGTCCTGCTTTCTCGGTCTCCCTCCCGAGATAGGGATCCCAAGATAA
This sequence comes from Dioscorea dumetorum, assembly GCA_902712375.1. Taxonomy (NCBI): domain Eukaryota; kingdom Viridiplantae; phylum Streptophyta; class Magnoliopsida; order Dioscoreales; family Dioscoreaceae; genus Dioscorea; species Dioscorea dumetorum. The sequence continues at coordinate 7,723,494 of CACTHL010000739.1, forward strand.
GTGAGCGGCAGAGTACCATAAGTACAGTGCACTGTTCTAGCAAGAGAGTGGTGTGGAGAAAGAGCTCTCTGTGAGGAAAACAGACACGTTTTTTCTGAATTAACCATCAATCCTGAAATTCCCTCAAAAAGATATAACAGAAGCTTGATAATCCGAAGGTCTTCTCCACCCCCTGTAGTCATGATGAGAAGATCATCGGCATACTGAAGATGGCACATTCTCGATCCTGTACTTTCTACAGCAATCCCATGAAGGATCCCGGAACGTAAGGCATTATTGAACATTGTACTTAGTACATCTGTGGCTAACACAAACAGTAAAGGGGAGAAGGGGTCTCTCTGTCTAAGCCCTCTACGGTAACGGACATAGCCACTTCGAGAGCCATTTACTAGAAAATTAGCTTTAGAAGAGTGGAGAATGGTCATTTTAATGATCCTGTAAAATCACAAAAAGTAATAACAATAAATAAATAAAAGGTCTCCGTTGCTGCTCGGTCTGGCTTCGCCTCCGGGTTTCGAAGAAGGCTGAGAATGGCAGCGGCTCTCGCAGCCGTTCAACCTCCTCTCGCTTCGGCAAAACTTTCCGCCACTTATCATTGCAATCTACGATGCCGCCTTTCCATCCGACATGGAAACCCTAGAAGTCATCTGACAGCGCGAGTGATGGCATTCGCTGATGGGAATGGGGGAGACGAGGGCGGTGGAGAAGATCTTAAGAAAGGGGAACGCCGGCCTGTGTTCAAGCTCAGGTGGAGAGATCTCCTCGACCCGGATCCCGATAACATCCTGGCCGTCGGATTGACGGGTGTGCTCGCTTGGGCAAGCGTCCAGGTCCTCTGGCAGCTCTTCTTCATTTCAGCAGCCATCTTGCTCGCTGCTCTTAAGTACTCCTTTATCGCTGCTCTGCTGCTTTTCATTCTGATCACCCTCCTCTGACGCAAAGCCAAAGAAAAGAAAACTTCTTTTTTCCAAACATTTAATAGTCACAATTACAAATTCCCTCTTATTGATGACTTTCATCTGCTTGATTCGATTGAATGTGTTGTTGGATTCGTGTGTGTGTGTGTGTGTGTGTTAGAATATCAGGATGCTTTCCAGGGAATGAAAGAAGGAATTATACATGGTATTGTGCCCTTTTTCTCTTCTGAGATACCCAATTGCATTAAAAAGGAATTTATGGTTGATTACAATGGTATTGTTCACATGTTTCTTTTGTATTTGATCTCAAAAAATTCGTGCTTTCTTAATAGTAGGATTGGATCAGGAGGAAGGAAGCAACTCTTTTGATATAGAACAATTAGATTTCTGGAGTACATGAACACAAAGTCGCAGCTGCCTTATCTCACTATGATCGCGAGACCTGAGGCATGGCTCCAGTTGAAAGCTTGTTGATGTCTTCTTTCCCCTTGTCACTTCCTGAAGGATTCCGACAGTTCGATGGAGCGAAAGGAGGAGCCAGACTTAAGATCCTTATAGGGCCATTCCACTGTAGTCTCATCCAACCCATCCTGGCCTCTCCTCCTAATTTGGTTCCACAGCCTGTAAGCCCCAAAGCCAGCGGCTGCCAAGAAGACCAAAACTCCAACAGTAAGTAGCACTACCATCCCTGCCTTGCTCTTGCTCTTGCTGCTGGCTCTCATCCTCACCTTGAAATACCCTGTCTTCTGCGCATTCCCAACCTCGACCAGCGTCTGGATCGGATAATCAATTGAATAACAAAAGCCGGAGACGTTGTTATACACTGCACCCCAGCAGCTGCAGTTCCGCTCACAGGACTGCTCGCACTCTTCCAAAGATCCCAGCTTTCGATAGTCTGCCAACTCCTTGTTCGCCAATTCGACGCCTTTCGTTCTGAAAACCTTGTACACATCTCCTCCCATGCTGCTGCTGCTGCTGCTGCTGCTGCTGCAAAGATTGCCCGAGTCCGCTGGGGGACAAACGGCTGTGCTGTTATCCAGGCACGCACACATGGGCTCCTCTGCCCGGCACAGCCCGTATGCGCCGCAAGCACTGAGGAGTTGACAAGACTCGGAGTCGGGGATGGCTTTGAAATCCAAAACCCAAGATGAACCGTCCCAGTAGTATGCTTTGAGATTGCCGTCGGACTCCAGCGTCAGGCGCCGGAGTCCGGGTATTCCTCTGTTGAATGTATCAAAGGAAAGCACGTCGACAGGAACCTCTTCGGTCTGGTACAAGCCCAGGAAGCCAGTGGGATTGACCCTCGCATAGATCGGCCCCTTCCCTTGGATGATCCGCGCCTTCGCCTGGAGCGCTGTCCGCTTCCAATACATCGGAGCGGCCGCTCTGGGGAACTCCATGTAAAGGGCTAGGTAGTTAAAGCCAAGACTCATGGAGAACTTTTGGTTACTCGAAAAGAGAGCAGCTTTGGCGGTGAAATTCTGGCCTTGCATGATGGTGTCCGATGGAAAGTCAAAACTTTGCCAGAGGACTGATGCTACTGGCTCTCCGGCCTTCTGGATTTGGAGGTTGGAGGAATTGAGGAGGACAAGTGTGTCACCTTCCACAGAACCAGTTGACCAGAGCGCTCCCTTTCCGGGATCCGACAGTACCAGACTGCCATTGAAAAAGAAGGTGACGGAGTTGTCCCAGCTTGCCGGACCAGCCGGAATAGCACGCCATACTGGCTGCCCGGATGGAAGGTGGATGACTGCAAGGTCAAGCTGGCTGGAGCCTACTTTGAGGAAACCCAGAGAGAAAACACCGCTGGGATCGTTTAGAATGGGTTGGAATGGAGACTGGCTTGGCGTTGCACTGAAGCCTCTATTGATTAACTGGAGTTGTGAGGAGTATGAGGTTGCAGCTGTTGCAGTCCATGAAGTTGTGTGTATCATGTAGAGTAGCAGAAGATGGACAAGTTTGGGAAGCTTTTTCTTCGCACTCATGCTGCGGGGTCTCAGGTCTACTCTTAACAAATTGAAGGCAACAGCTTTGATATCAGAGAGGACATGGAGGAAGATCAGCCGGCATAATATATGAATGAGGAAAGGTCAGGAGCAAAAAGCTGTAGTATTTTGTGTGTGCGTTTTATTTTATTGGGGCGAACAGAGATGAAAAACCTACTGATTGCTGGTTTATGCTCGTATAATATATAAAGGATAATTTGAGACAGAATCCTTCTGCTGCGTTGTGGACTGCTTGTCTGCAAATATCTCAAGGCTGGTTGTCTCTCTCACGGAATATAAAACAAAAGCAAGAAATTAAAGCAAAATCAAGAATGGCTGTGAGGTTCTTCAAGGGATGATGCATGGACTGGAACCAGGCTTTAAAAGGGTGAAGTGAGAGAAAAGAAGAAAGGTCTGTTCAGACCGCACTAACCCCTTTCCGGCCAATTAAAGCTCGCCGCTTGCTCTCTAGGACTTTGATTTTATCAGATAAAGTGTATGCATGCAGAGTGATTGGTTCTAGATGCTTTCCTTTGTAGGAATAATTTATAGTGTAAATTTTGCAGGAGATCATGTAGGATTAGGCAGTATTAATTTGATATTCACGCAAATGGAACTTTGATGGTTTGACTTTTATAAGTTGGTTGGAGGTTGCAACTGTTAGGCATTGGGAGCCTGTGCATCGCCTCTGCGCTAGCTAGCAATCAGAATGGATGTCATGCATGAGCTAATCGTAATCCCATGCATGAGACCCCAGTGAGTCTTATTGGCCCATTTGCTTATAAATATCGCTGTGAAGCGCTTGCAACTGTGCAAATGATGGCAAATTTTGTATTTATTTAACATAATACGATGCACAGAAGCCTCCTTCCAAGGCTGTTACAGCTCCAATAAACAAAGTATCATGTTGCTAAATTGGTTGTTTTACTTAATCATGTTTCCCTTTCTTGATTTAATAATTTTTTTTTTAATTTGAAAGATTGCCGAATCAAATGGAAAATCTTGTAGAGTTATCGTCCAGCTCTAGAAGGCAAGCTGCAGGGTGACCCTATATATTTTACTTGAATACTATTGAGTATTAAGGCTTTGTTTAGATTGGCTTATAAAAAAGTGTTTTTTTTTTTTTTTTGTAATTTGGTAAAATGACTTTAAAAAAATGCTTATCTGAATAAGGTAAGTATTTCTCTGTATTTTATATTTAAATAAGTTAATGCAAAAGTAATTTTATATGTGTGAAGTTATTTGGATGTGTATTCTTAAAAATATTTTTTCAATGATAAATTATTAAAATAGGCATTCATCGAATTATTATTTCACAAGGTTAATTTAATAATTTCATAACCTAAAACAATTTCTGAAAAATGCTTTTTTTAGAAGTATCACATGATCATCTTTTGAAAAAAAACAATATTTTAACTTTTTTTTATCAATTTTTGCTTCTGCAGAAAAGCTAATTTAAATAAGTTTTTTTGAACCAAAAAATATTTAACTTATAAAAAAATACTTCTGAGTTTTTCAAAAGTTAATCTAAAAGTCTTACTAATTTATAATGGTTTACACCAAATCCACCACCAGCTTATTTTTTTTGAATCGCGGTTCTCCATCGTCCATATACTACCAAACACTAAATATCGTCTTCGAGGGGGCCATCCTTAATAAGGCCCTTTATGACTTTCTTTTGAGCATCAATAGGTACAAGCATTTACTACTAACTTAATTGTCTTTGACCGCTCGAAAAAGATAAAAGAAAAAAACAATTTCCGCTGGTGGCTGGCTGCGAACGACATTGGCCACTAGGATCAAAAGTCAACTATTGTCGTTGTAATGAGTTGTTTTGACTTTTTTGAATCCTGACAGGATCTCTCATAAGCTATTATAATACTAATAATATAAACGTTGTGCTACTGTTTTGATAATTAATAACCACCCATCCCTCTCTCAGAAATGCTCCTGGGGTTGGTTGGCATTGGGCCACCAAATATGCATCTATTCGTGATTCATGCATATGGATAGTTTACAAAAAAAATCCATGGCTAAGTCGGCATGCATACAATTAACAGATGTTCGATCTGTTAACCAACAACCATCTTTCTTTCCTCTATCTTTCCAAACGTCTGGGGTTGGCTTTTGTCTCACTGAAGATTATAAAGCCTGCTTTTTAGTCATTAAGGTACAACTTCATCGTCTTCAACCCATGCCGCGGTCTCTTAAGATGTCTAGAACATTCCACTGTACGTACTGAAGTCTGAAGACCTTCTCCGCAAGGAAAATTGGTGAGTGAGATTGTGTTATATCTGGTGTCATGGAGAGAACTGCATGTTCTTTTATTGGTGATACTCCCTGGGGGAGAATATTCTAGGAAATAAAATGATACTGCTCGCAAATAGGGCTTTAAATCATTATATGCTACTTTTTCCAAATGCAAACGAGAATGTATACGAAATAAAAAATAAAAAATAAAAAACAAAAAATAAAAAACTTCTGTCTCTCGCTGTGTGAAACAATTGATTGTGGTACAACGTATGCATGTGCTGTTACGCATAGAACTGGGCCTGTATCAACGTCCTCGTGGATTGTTTGCTGTGGTCCAGAGCAGTGTCAGTATTATGTGAAGCAGGTGCATGTCTCCATATATATTGGTGGGTATGTGCTAAACAATCGCTATTGAGTCGTCCAATCTAGTCACATCCTACAGTAATTAAGAGATTTTCTTAGAATATCGGCATATCTTTTACGACTGTTGCTCGTTTTTCCTTTTTCCTCTTTTCGGACTGAGAATTATAACTTACGGCATTGCAAATGAGGATTTCGATCCATTTTGAGAGTGTCGTTTCTATCTCTATTGCCAATCAGTCATATAGACTTCTCAACCGCCGACAGACTTCATTGGATGTATGTCGTTTCCTATGCGTACATAGATACTTACCCCTCGTCATGAAGATGAGAAGGAGCGACTATATATATATATATATATGAAACTTAATTTATTTCAGCTATGAAAAGTAGGTCTTTCCTTTCAATATGCATCTCACATTGCAGAGTCAGATCGATGTATGAAAAATTGTCAATTATAATACCGCGGCCTATTATCATCTGTGCAATTAAAATTCAGTATATGTTGTCCCATATGGTTTTCAAACTAGTGACAAGAGACCCAGAAGAAGCAAAATCCAAAGATAAAGAGTCTTGCATGATGTGGTTTGCTGGGTTGTCTTATGCCGGCAATCAGAAGCTAAAATGGAGAAAACCAGCTCATGCGCTGGACCTTATCCAAATACCGCCCAGCATTCTACCCTTCTCATTGTAAAACTGTAAATAACACTTTGATGACTTGGACCTTAATTCTCTCTCACAATGTATATATTATTATTATTATTATTTATTTCTTTTTCAGTGACGAATTGACAGCAAGGGAGATTTCTCGGAACAACAACAAAAGAATGAAGTTCCAAAAAGCACCCCAATTAATTGATTATCGCTAGAGGTTGGATACTGATGATATATAATTAAGCTGTATTAGCACATATGGTGGTCTACATTCCAAAGAAGCATCCAAATCATCCGATGCCAGTCTAAGTCAAACAAAAACTTTACTTGCACGACGACCAAGCATGTACTACCGCACCAGATGATGGCTGCTGGATGCATGTCATGTGTAACCAAAAGCAAACATATAATGAGTAACTTGAGCAGCAAAAAGCTTTACAAACCCAAATTCAAGGAACACATAACACAGTAGTAGTAGATTATCATTAAGGATGACCAGGTTGGACAACTGCAACAAAAAAAGCAAGAGACGCTGTAGCTGGAGAATTTCTCGCTTCTCCCACCTAATCTAAGTACCTAACTAGAGTGAAATAAACATCTCCTATATAATATATTTGATGGCAGGAAATAAGAGCTGATTGCTAGCAACTCAAGTTAGACAGCAGTCAAACTCAGCAGCACATCGGTCAGGCTGGCGAAAATCAAAATCTGAGTTCATTATCCACGCAATTATAAATCATAGGCCAGCTGCCCCCAACTCCATTTGTGAAGGCATCCATACACATAATAATAAAGACATTGTAGTCAGCTTAATTAGCTGACGGTGGGGTTCAACGAAAAGCTAAGAACAATTATCGAATCCAAACTAGCTGCCACATAAACACTAATTTCTCAATCCGGTCAGAAGACATCAATTACATGATCTTTATGAGAATGAGTAGCAAACCAATTCCCCTCAAAACAAGAAGCCGTCTAATATATATATATATTGTTTCTCTCCTGCAGGCTGCGCCTCTTGCTTCCATCCTATCTAATATATTATTTCTAAATATATTTATATACATATATATAAATAAACTGAAAAGAAAAAAGGACGGCAAACTAAGCAAACGGTAAATATTTTATTTTTTTTTAATTTATGCGCGCTACACAGAAAGAACCAAATTGTTGCCAAGAGTTAAAAGGGAACCTGGAAGGAGAGGTAACGTTACCGCGGAGGTTCACCGTTCACGGTTTGGCCGCCCTGCCACACCGAGTGACGGTGGGCATCTTCCGCCATGGCTCCAGCACCGAGTCTCGATACCTCGACGGCAGCGCTTGATTCCTTCCCCGCTTCGATCGCACAACGGGGCCGCAATCCTCGTACAGCTCCAGCGCCGCGCAGCACGGCCCTCTTCGCTTCGAGCTCTTGCTCGTTTCGCTCTCCTTCTCATCCGCTTCATCGGCATGAACCCCGGCCGAGACATGCCGAACAGCCTCCAGAAGCAGGTCCAGATAGCCCTCCCTTCGGTACGGTTGCTCCTCTGGCTCCACCGGAATATTCGTGATCTCGGAATATTCCTTGGCTGCTCCCTCCATTGTTTTCCGAGTCCCACCCTCCGCGTCGTCGGGGTCGCATTCGCCCTGCGAGCTCTTCTCCACCGTCAAAGCATCTCCAGCCTCGGACTCGTTGAGGGAGATCGAACCCTTCTTCTCAGAGCTCGAAACGACAGCAGACTCCGCCGGCGCAGTGTCGTCGAACGTAACACCGCAACCGCCGCCATCTTTGGCGGATCGGACGTCGTCGTCTTCGGGACATGAGAGGAGCCTGAGGTTGAGATCGAGGCCCAGTCCTCGGCTGTGGCTGGGAGGCGGGGCATCGGGATCCGTGCCAGAGGTTAGTTGAGAAGGAGTGACGACGGTAGATATGATGGCGATGATCTTGGCCAAAGCGGCTTGGGCTTTGGACGCCATTAGGGAGCCAGGGAGAGAGCAAGAGCCTTTCTGCTTTCTAGCTAACGCGGTACCTCTGTTTGGCTGCGCCACCCGCCATCCAAACTGACACTAATTTCCCCCCTTTGTTTCAAATATTGAAATTTTGCAGGGGAAAAAGTGAGAAAAAAGGGCAAAAAACCGACAGATAGTATTGTAGGGAGAGGAGATAACACCGAACACCGAAGAAGAGAAACTAAACAAGGAGGAAGAGGAGGGGGGAGGATTGAATGCAAAGGACACACACCTGGTTTTGTTTCTTATTAGTTTACTCGAACGAACTTTTCTTTTTCCTTTTCTTTTTATTTTTATTTTTATTTTATTTTTTTGTTAAAAAATTAGAATGAAAAAAAAAAAGAGACCTTTTTTTTTTTTTTTCTTTTGGCTTTCCCTACCCTTTGCGTAACTTTCGTTAGTTTCATGCTTATGCGTGATTTCGGAAACGTGGTGAGTTTTGATTGGACAAAAGGATGGGCCTGGAAGACGTCGAACACGTGTTCTGGTTTGGGCTAACCCGGACCCTGTAGGAAAAGACGCTTGAAATAAGTCTGGTCCATCGCGACCACCGGAGAAATTCGCCTCATTTGCTTGATGATAGATCTCATGCCAAAGACATTCTTATGTGACACTTACCAAAGTTTTTTTTTTTTTTTTTTTTTTTTTTTGGTTTTTAAAGTAAACAAACCAACGCATGATATTTAATAAGTGGAACAATGCAAGTGACAGAAAAAATAAAATAAAATAAAATTTCATACTCCATCGAGACATTTATTTTTCTTTTTCGGACATAAATGTATTATGCAGACGAAAAGCAGTTTGGCCACAATGAAAGTTAAAGCAAGCAGTTGTCATTGCAAGACAATAGCTTGTTAAGCTTTGGCTTATCTCCTTAATTGAGTTGACACAAACGCAGGCCCCTGTAGATCCAGCATATAGCACTATGTCAGGCCGGCATGACTGACGATGTACCATTAATGTTCCGCATGAATGTGATGGATCATCCGTTCCAACATTTCTTTTTGTGTTCAAGCTTATATACTCATCGTTTAAAGTTCCTGAGGCTTTGATTTGAAAGAGAATGCTGCCACCACAACGTTTTGATCACAGCCCTTTCGGTATAATTAATATTTGTACTTGTATTATTCATACCAACCACATATATATATATATATATATATGTGGTATGTGCCTTTCTAATTCCTATACTGCCAATTTTATTATATATATATAGAGAGAGAGAGATCTAGAGTTAAATAGTATCAAACAAAATAAAAGTTGATTATATAAAAATAATCATTACATATATTTTTAACAAAGATGTAGATTAATTAAGAGGCACACGAGCACAAGTATCCGACACCCGCGTCCACTTGTGCTGGGGCTTCCTTCGCTGCCAAGAGATTCTTCGGATTATCGACGCAATAAATCTAAAAGTTCACGAAATATCTGATTCTCATTGGTTGCTGCATCACCTCAGCTCTCATCACGTTCCCGCGTATTCCTAGTACGGGACGCAACATTTTCGTACTCTTCAGCCACCCGATTGGCTCATTTCCGTGTTCTGAGTGTATATCACTGTACCTGATGTAGCCGACCACCATGTAGATGTTTAATCCACCCTTCTTAGTCCTCGGGATATGGTTCCCCAATGAACCATCGTTGTCTAACGAGCAGTAAGTCGGTTGGAGCAGCGCCGGTATAAATATCTCTCCCACCCCGCAGGTTCTTTCTCTCAGGTTTTTCAAAAGCTCCCACCCTTTTTCTCTTCTTCTCGAGCTTGTTGCCATATTCGTTGCCAATGGAGTCCAGAGACAACCCTCCTCGTTCTTCAAATGAACCCCCTCCCCTTCCTTCACCTGCTGCTTCTTCTTCTTCTTCTTCCTTTTCCGTGATTGAGAGAAAAAACCATCTGCTGTCAGGTACCAGATCGAGCTTCGCCTTCTCCTCCTCTACTCCATTGATGGAAGTCCCATCGCCTCCTTTATCGAGGAAGCCTAAGATCGAAATTTCGGCCGGAAATTTAGATTTTCCCCAAAAAGCTCTCGCCTTTGCGGAGAAGATTCCGCTTTTGTCTTCGTTCCCTTCGTCTTCGTGTTCTTCTGAGGCCAGCGGAGAAGTTCTGGAAATCCCTCGGCCTCTCGAGGCTCTGCAAAGTTCGCCCATCCCGCCGTTCCTGTCCAAGACCTATGACCTGGTTGATGATCCCGTCCTCGACCGGCTGATCTCGTGGGGCCCGAATGGTGCGAGCTTCATCGTGTGGGACCCTGCAGAGTTCTCCATGTTGATCCTGCCTCGGCATTTCAAGCACAACAATTTCTCCAGTTTCATCCGGCAGCTCAATACTTATGTGCGTATTTCAATCTTTGATCACTGTTTCCCATTTATATGCGGTGTATTTTACTTTCTTGTTTTTTGTTTTCTGTGTAATTGCTTATTTCTGATTATGCCTATTTGATTCAAATGATCGATCTTTGTTCTGTAGAGTGCTTCCGAGGAGGATTCTGTAGAACCGCTGTGTATCCTTTATACGATTCTATAGTTATTATTACCGGCATCATTGCTTGAATAAGATACCTTGGTTATAAACTTGTGAATTTTCTGTTGTTACTCAACCAGGATTTGTATGAGTTTATTTGATGTTTCTCTTGTAATCTGAAATTGTTCTGAAAATGAAAAATAAAATAAAATAAAATAAAAAAATGATTATTATAATTCCTTACATAATTATAACAGTACTTCGACTCAAAGCATGGGCAGCTGCTGAATTATAGCTCCATCATTTAGTACATGGCAAGTTATAAAATGTTGATTATAACAGCATGTTGCTGTGGAGATGATTTATTGAAGTGGCAGTTTACTGGTAAGCATCTCTAGTTATATCTCAGTGAAATGTTTATTCATAGATGTATTGCGTGTTTGATGCAGATTGTAAAATCTTCAATTGAATTCCCAGACCATTCTTCTTCATGTTTCTTTTCTTTCTAGAGATTTGTTTCTTGGATTTACTCTTCTTTTATCATTCGCAGACATCCTTCATTGCAATATCCTGCTTCTACTCTGATCCTCTTCATGCATTTCTTTCACACCATCTACATCTTCAATGGCTGGCCTAATCATGTGGGGTCTTTCAATTTAGAATGAACTCTTTATGAAACTTCATATTATAGAAAGGAACACTTGATTTCCTCTTTGACTAATGACTGAACGCCAGCACACCTTATCACTTTGTATCTATTTCTTCTTCATAAATTCCTTATGATGGATTCATGTTTCCAAATATTTGTATCTTGTGTTAAGGTATAAGCAGTGGTGATATCTTGTCACCTTCAATGATTTAGATCATACTGCAAAACTATGTGATATATTGACTCCCTACCTCTGTTATAAGTTGTTTTACATTAGATCTTGCCCTCCCTCTGTTATAACACTCAATAGTACATGAATACATGGATGAGGCAAGTATCTCGACATTCAGTCAACCTTTTATTTGGAAGGTATAATAAACTCACTATCTATTTTTCAGTTGGAACTGTGGTTATTATTGCTCTTAATGCCCTTATGCATGTAATGCCATGTTGTCTAGGCGCCTTTGCTTATTGAGAATTAGCAGAACATTTTTAGACAATTATGTAATTTGTAAACTAACTATTTCATACTCAATATTTATTCCCAAGGATCATCATAATAATTCTAAGCGTACTTGTGTTCGGTTTAGTGTTCGCTTTTGGTGTTCACTGACTTCTTTCTTCTCATTTGTTTGCTTTGTATTTATTGAATATGCTCTTTTGTTATGTATGACTTTCAATTTGTTTATGGTCTTTATTTTGACTCAATGGAGCATGCTACTAATCCTCTATGGTAACATCTAGCTGTGTTTGATTTATTTGTTTATTTATTTATTCTCATCAGGGTTTTCGCAAGATTGATACTGATCGATGGGAGTTTGCTAATGAAGATTTCTTGCAAGGAAACAGGCCTTTATTGAAGAACATACGCAGGCGCCGATCATCACAGGGGCAGGATATAGTTAATCCTTTTAATTCTTTAGTTACTGAAGTGAAACCTGAAGTCAAGCAATCTGGGTTGGAAACTGAGCTCCAGAAGCTAAGAGGGGAAAAGAAATCATTGATGCAGGAGGTTTTTGGGTTGCAGCAGGAGCACCTTGCAACAGTCCAACAGATGGATTCCCTAAACCAGCGCATGCAATCAGCAGAAAGGAGGCAGAAGCAGATGGTAACATTTTTGGCGAAGGTTTTTCAGAATCCTGAATTTTTGGCCCAAATTAGGAAGCAAAAAGCACAAAGAGAGATTGTATCTACCAGGGCCAAAAGAAAATTCCTTAAGCAGCACTGTAGCAACAATGAGCAAATTAAATTCCTTGAACAGCATATTGTGAATTATGGACAATGTTCGGTTGGTGTTGGTGGATCTTCTTCACAGCTGGGCATTCAACCTGGTGCTCATGAATCACTTGAAGATAATTTTCTGGAAGACATGGTGGAGAAGCTTGATCTTGATCCGAGCACAAAAGAAATACTTCTTGCAGCTACAGAGCATGACAGATTAGAAATGGCTCCATTGCCTCCAGTCTCGGATGCTGGCACACGAGAAGTAAGCTTACAAGCAGATGATAGCTTTGCTGTCTCTGAATACTATGTATCATTTCCTCATGATATCAGCCCGGAGAAAACGCATTCAGAAACCATATTTCCTCCAGGTGAAGATACGATGCCTTTTCTGGAATGCGTTGCTCAAGAGAAAGTCTTCCCTGATGCAGCTGCCTCGGCTACAGATATTACCATGGGAGATATGGAAGCCTGGAGCACGGGACTTGAGATTGGAGGGGGATCATTCAATTCTGGCCTGGATCTGTGGGCAGACCTTGATCAGAATGTTCCTGAACTGGAAGGTGCCACTGGGCCTTCTGTATTATGGGATCCTATCTTGCAGACAATGGATGAAGGATTGCATATTGATGAGTTTCTGAGTGCAGATTCCTCTTCCTATCAATGTGAAAGCCCGGCTGGTCTGTCAGATGAAGATTCAGATAAAATAGAAAGACCATAAGTCTACTAGTGTTTAGGCTGATAGTTAGCATCCTCTTGAGTTGCGCTTGTGCCATCACTGGAACAGTTATTATGATTTTTATGACAAATTCATTTTAATTGACAATATCATTCATATGACAGCTGTTTATGATAATAAGTTTTTTTTTTTACGTTTAAACAAAATCATGGAGAATTTAAATTCTTTTAAATTCTTTTAGGCGTGCAGCTTGATCAGCAGTTTTTAGTCTACTTGTAACAATTTAACTGACAAGCTGTTGTATTGGATTTTGTAGGCTGGCTTGCAACTTTGCGCAGCTTATGCAAGAATCTGGTTGTTGGTGCTTCCATCTCGCTCTCTTTGGCTTCGATCAGGTATTTATTTGTACACATTTCATTGTTGGTCAATTCTATACAAATTCATGCCCCATGTCTTCAGTTTCAGTAAGTGGGAAATACATGTATGTTGCTTGTCATATTTCAATTCTTGAAAGCATGCCGGTGACCATGAATATATTAATTATAGCGCTTTTGAATGAAGATTTGTGATCATCTGACTTTTGTCCATCCTAAATTAAGCAATTCTTTGTAGTGCAGAACCATAACGTAAATAAGAAAATAAACATTATTGCTAAAGCTATCAGTTAATGCCTTAAATAGCATTCTTATTTATGAAAGCATGTGAATCATTTCTAGCACTTCTTTGGTTGCTAATAAATAGTACTCTTATTTATGAAAAGATAACATGTGATCCGTTGAACTGTTAGGCTCTGTTTGGGAGAGGGTTTTTGGGGGGTTTTGGGGGTAGGGTTATGACACAACCCTTGCTTGAGAGAGGGTTATGGAGAAAGGATTTTGATGGTAGAGTATTTAGGGGTAAATGGAGGGTTGAAAAACCCTCCATTTACCCTCACTTTTCAACCCTCCAAAATGGGGGGTTTTGGAGGGTTGAATAAATTTTGAGACCAAAATGCCCCTCTTAGTTTTAAGTTTTTACAAACATATCCTTCCATCATTCCATAGCCCTAGATCTTCCATCATTCCATAAAATATCAAAAATTGTAAATTAATAAATTAAAAATATTTAATTTACAATAATAGTATTATATGGGACAATTTTAATTCACACAAAGATTTTTTTTATTTTAGAATAAAATATTAAATATTGTAAATTAATAAATTAAAAATATTTAATTTACAATAATAGTATTATATGTGTACCATTAGCATGAAATACAAATTATAACTTCAAAGGCATTTTAGTAATATGCATATATAACCTTACCTTCTATTACCTTCAATCCAAACAAGGTATAACTTAAAACCTCGTTCTACCTTACTTTACCCTACTTTACTCTACTTTACAAAACCCTTCTTCACCTCTCCCAAGCAGAGCCTTAGTGATCAGGCATCCTTATTTTATGTCTTGTGAAACTCAGCTTGTTGGTTTTCTTTCACAATCACTCCTCTGGAATTATATACTTACTTGAAACTTCTCACAGTAATTACTTGATTGGGGTACATGTAAGACCCAGTAGTCCTGGTGGTCCAAATGGTTTTGCATATTGTGAAAAGTTAGCATGCCTTTTGTCAATAAATAAATAAATAAAAAGAAAGAGAATATAGAAAAAGCAGTGGGCCATCTGGCCTTGTTGTTCATCAATGCCTTCCTGCTCTTGCATGCAGGTATCATGCGTGGATATATTTGCCCATATAAATCTCTTGTAGAAAGGTAAAAGATTAGTATACAAAGAAGTAACATATTAACATGCAAAACTTACTGCATTCTGTCATGACTTGTACGCGTTGTCCCGGTTTTAAGGTCTGAGCCCTGAAAGGTCAGTGGTACCAGTTTGGATGCAGGTGAGCTGCGTACCATTGAGAGAGAGAGAGAGAGAGAGAGAGAGAGTACTGTTGCTATTCATCTATTAAGTTTTCAGTATTAGCAACACCAAACAGTATAGCTTCTGTCTGGCACACTTTAGCCCTTTGGACAAAATAAAGACAGGATGAAAAAAGGAAACGTATGCTTTAATTTATTGGTGTTTGATCATTTAGTGTAGTGGTGGTGAGCACAGGCAGAAGCAGATGCTAGATTCCCATCCAAAGTAGCTAAATTATCATTTGAACTACTTCCTTTATGTCCTCTCTTCTTTCTCATAGGTAGTTTGCAGCATAATTCCCTACTTGTGACTTTCTGATTATATTATTATTATTTCCATTTCACTGAATAAGATGATAAAATAAGATGAGATTTTTTTAAAGAAGATGATGTGATCAGAAGATGTGTGATTCTGATCACCAAGACCTTCATATGACGTCTTCTCTCTCTTTGTTGTGCAGAGGAAAGACATGAAGTCGCACATCAAGCCCAGAATATTATTAAAAAGAAAATTAACAGTGAACGGACGGAGAAAACTGAGAACAATGGTTTTCGGCGTAACGGTGGCGTTCTGTGACATTTCATTGTTACACGAGCCTATAAATTAAGAAGAACTCATAAAAATTAAAAAGACATACCACCTTAAATTAATTAAACCAGCTCCAGTGACAGCTAGCCAGAACATATATATATATATATATATAGTTTATGGTGATCACTATGATAAGATTTGTTGGGCAGCATCTCGGAATCTCCGATCCAAACACTGGTGCATACTTTTATTATGAAAAAGAGTAGTTTGCTGATCGTCCATTCTTTTATGGCTTGTCGTGCTGTGTGTAGATGTAATCCAAATGGGCCTCGTCCATCATCCTCTTCTTCATGCATTCTTCAATTTTGGTTTCACAGTTATCCAATTCCATGAGCTGCAGCATGGTATTGGGGAAAAAACAAAAGAATTTGACATGATTAACAGAGGAGGAAGATGGTGTGTCTATGAAGTAGAGTAGAGATATACATCACTCACACCGGAGAAAGAATCCTCTTCCATCATCTTCATTTCCTCACCTCTGCTTCCTGCAAGCCTCAATATGAGCCAAAAGTCAAGTGTGTGCATTGAGATGGTGGTGCTGATTAAATGGCATCTAGTGCTAGTTTGCCTTTCAAATACCTTCCCCTAGCCCATGAGACTCCTCCACTGTGTGGATGGCCAGTAGGATGGCAACGATGAGAAGAATGGGGCGGTAAAATCTATTCTGCTGCTGCTTCATGAGGGAAGAGCTAAATGCTGGAATAAGATGCGACGAGTGCTGTAGAACCAGAGAATGAGAGAGAGAGAGAGAGAGAGAGAGAGAGAAAGTGAGTTTAGGAATGAAGGAAAGAGATGGTATCCACTATACAGGATGGTTGGGAGGTGGTGGAGGGGGCTATAAATGCATATATCTGCGCACTTGGTGTTGGCACTCGTGACATAGATCCAAAACCAAACGGTTGCCAGGAACTTCGGCTTACTAGCCTGGGCCCCACTCTCCACTCAACTCATTACCATTTGGAGTAGAGATGACTGACTCTCTTTTTTTTTTGTCAAATTGAGCTCAAAACGATGACTGACTCTCTTTGCTCCTGCTCTTCTTCTCCGCTGCCTGCAACAACAGCACTTCTCTAGCTGTGTAATGATAAATAAAGAAAGAACGGAAACCCTTCTCTTTAGTTCCACGGTGAGAAGTAATATTCACTCACTGACCTCCGTTCTCTTTCTCTTTACTAACCTCTCTGTGACTCTGTATGTGGACTAGTCTTGTGGATTGGCGAGGTGGAATCCACTGGGTATGGTGGGTTGGGTTGGGTTGTGTTGGGTCAATTTTTGTTTTGTTTTTTTTTTGAGAAAGGAGCTATACATTATAACTATTTATTGAAAAAACTAATCAATAATTACAGAAATCGAATTGAAAAGTAAAACTAAAAGGAAAGATCTCAGGAACAACAGTAGGCATCAAAAGTAAAAACCAGAATGTTTGACACTCTTCATAAGCCACATAGGAGATCTAACCCCTGGTGATACCGTGATATTATAGGACGTTGCTTTCCTTACTTCGCTAATTTTTCGGCTAGATTATTCCAGTTGCGAGGAATGACTTCAAAATTGATGTGATTCAGCTCCAATTTCTGCTTAAAATCCGTTAGACTATGATTAAATCTCGAAGTATTATGATTTTGCCCCTGCCCCAGCAAGTGTTTGAATTTAATGCAGTCTGTAAAAATTGTTGATATATTGAATCTCCATTCATCAGCAATTTTGAGTCTTCCTTCAGCAGCATACATCTCAGTTTCAACTACAGAATTTACTTCAAGTCTAATACATCCTGCAACCAAAATTCTTCTGTTAGAGTTAACAACAACAAAACCCCCTCCCACCGGACCTCCGGTAAACAATTAGGGATCCACGAGGCATCTGAAAACAAATAGCAATCAAAGGAGGACGTATTAATGTAGGTTAGAAAGAACTTCTCCTTATGCAGATTTGCATTTCTCAAGTATTCTTTCACATGATCGATTGAGTTGATGACAATCCGCTGGGTATCTAGCTAGTTGCAACCCTTGAAAATAAAATTACATCTTGCTTTCCAAATGTGCCAAAGTAGCTGCAACTATAAGAGAAGCAACCTTTTTTGCCTTGGGTGGGTACACAGTACACGCATTATTTCGTCGTATTCCTGTTCTGGACTGGCCCTGTTTTTACATAAATGCCACCCAGGTCAACGGTTGCTCTGTAGCGTCAGATGCTGCATTGACAACTGTCCTTCCCCTTCCGCACGCCCACGGATATATACATACAGATGCATGCATATTTAGTTTTTGAAATATATATATATATATATATTGGATATGCCAAATAGAGACAATAGTTGTGGCAAGGACGGAAAAGGATGGTGGTGGGATAGAGAGGAGGCTGATGACCAAATCATTGATACAAAATCCATCCACACATTATATAATGTGTATGTAGCATCCAGCCAAAGATTTTTAACTAGTTGCTATGGACGTGACACCACCACACCTTGCTTTAGACTCTCATGCTATATTTAATTGATTGCCCTAATTAATTCAATGGTTCTCAAAAATACTTGAACGGCTTCGTTCTATCACCAGGTTAAAAAAGAAAAACCTCTCACTCCAATTCATGACTGACTGACTACAAAAATGAGTAGCTTCCAAAATTAGCCTTGGAATTTGCAGCATGCGCATGAATGAATGGTATTGGTTTTCTTTTGAAAATTTGTTTGTGCATCCCACGTGTACTCAGATTATCATAGTTGCGGGGAAGATATGCAGATATACGGGAGAGAAGGATATTTTATGCAACAAGAGGAGCAGATATGGCAGGTCTCGACAGCCATAGTGGACACCCTGATTTGATTTGATGTCACCCAAAAGAGTAAAAGACTCAGCTGTTATGAGATGAGAAAAAGGTATCGGCCTGACAACCCCTTTTTTTTTATTTTTTTTTTCTTTTCGGGGATGAGGTTTAATCTTTAGCTCAACATGTATCTCTCACCAGATGCGTGTTATATTATGGGTAAAATGCTCATCCGCACCTTTATTTAGGCATGTTATATATTGTTTATATTTTATTATACTATATTAACTGGCTTGATATTTTTTCCAAAACAAAAATTTGCAAGTTGCTAGCGTGTGATGCCAATGTGTTACTGATCTTTATTCCACGCCAGAATGGAGTAATGATAGAAATTCTTAATATATATATATATATGCAACCTGTTTATTTGCCATGGAGTATATTCACTCACATATGTAAATAAACAATTATAGAGAGAGATCCGAAGAAAAGCAATTTCTATTTGCCACTCCGGGGGATTTCCATTCCTCTAGGACCACTAACAAGTGAGAAGCCCCTTGTTTAGCAGAATGAGCCAACTCCTACTTTCAGCACAGCCCATGTCATATGAAAGCATAAGCTGCATAACGGGACTGACCTCGACACACCTGGATACGTCTACTACTCTACAGCTTAAGCCCGTTAAGGTTGTTAGCCACGTCAACTATGTCTAGGTGCTCATCAACGAACCACTCACTCGCAAAAAGGTTGCAGCAACCGTAGCATCTCAAATTCTCTCAATCTTTCAAAAGCTTTCTACAGACTGAACCCACAAACAAGTACCAACTACCATCGCTTTAGGACTGGCCTGCAAATGAAGGCCCACGCGGACAAAGGGGATCGACTCGAAAGAAGAAACGTCTCATTTGATTTGGCCATTTCCAATACGAGTTAGGTGGAACCTCTGCAGTCTTCCACACGTGGCCGCCTTTGGGTCTTGAATCTCTAGTTGCCGACTTTGAACTCACTTTTAAGTAATGTAAATCTAATCCCATGGATTAATAATCACAAAGAGAACATTACTCCTTGAAGAACCGAATATTAATTATTCTTTATGATGACATCTACCTACCACAGCAGGCAACATGCTTGATAATTGATCTGGGTGATTTGTCTTCTACTGTTAGTCTGTTACCAATTTACCATTAACATAATCACACACTAATAAGTTCACTAATCAGTCAATGCCGCAGATTAACCAATGTACACTATGAAACTTCTAGCTTATGGGTGTAATCGATCGAGTTCGAGCCGAGTAGTAGCGAGTTCGAGCTCGAGCTTGAAAATTTTTCAAACCGAGTAGTAGCGAGCTCGAGCTCGAGCTCGGCTGAAAATTCGGTACTCAATACTTGGCTTGATTAAGCTTGAAAATGATCATAAACATTATGCTCGAGTTCGAAAATTTTCTCCCATATATATATATATATATACTACTCGATTAGGCTTGCGAGCACTCGAGCCAAGTATCTGGATACTCAAACTCGGCTCGCTCGACTACTCGAGCTCGGCTCGACCATGACTGAGCCGAGTTCGAGTTTTCTTTAAGTTGAACCCAAGTAGCTTGCGAGTAGAGGTGTATTATTTACATCACTATTCTAACTAGCTGCATCGCTTTTACTGGCATAAATTATAACGGAAGGATATAAATTATATAATCCTAATCCAAAATGTAACAATTTCTTGGATTTTGCCGGGTCCGTTAATGGAGACAATGCAAGTTTGATGAACAAAAACTCAAGGATGTCGATTAACGAGTCCGCTGATATTTTAATGTGTTCACGAAAGGAAATCGGTGAATGTGAATGGCCTTCACAATAAAGACTGGGAAAGCCCAGCCGTAGAGTACTGAGAGTCAAAGTCAACAAATTCAAAGATCCAAGTCCGACTGTGACATGATAATTAACTTTAAAGTAAGCAACGTCTCGATTTGACTGACCCTTCAAACAGAGGGAGAGTCGACGACCAACCAGCCGCTGGCCACCAACCACGACACTCGCTCGCCCTTGGCGGTCGGTTGGTGAGTAAATTGGAAGAACGAGTAGCGAAATGGTAAAATCAACAAACATAGTGCAGAAGAAGAAATAACAGTAACAATAATAATGATAATGATAATGATAATGAAAAGCATTAACAATAGCAGGCACCCATTTTCGTCGCCGCTGTCAACACCTCCTCGTCATCAAGTTGAGAAACATAACACTACTAGTTACATCATCCGGTGAGGAAAGAGGTCGGTAGGCGTGGAATGTATGGAAAAGGTTTGAACTATGATGCCGGTGAGGAGGGAGGCGATGTGGAAGAGGAGGAGGAGGAGGAGGAGGACATCCATGGTGTCATATCCATGGGATAGCTCCCCAGAACCCGTAGAAAGGAAGTGAACTCCTGAATTTCAGCGAGAGCGTTCTGGGCACGGACCTCCGCCATGGACGCCTCGAAGTCCACATAGAACATGTACTCAAAGTGTTTGGCGGTGCCCACATTGGCGTCGTCGACGAGCCGGATGGGCCGCAGGCGATGAGGCCTGCTCTCGATCTTGGTGAGGCTTATGTTCCTGAAGGCGAAGGCGGAGAGAACCTTGAAGAGCACGGAGGTGCCCTCGCGGTCGTGAGCAAACACAATACTCGTCTTGAAGGGCCGGTCTGTGCGTGGAATGATGGGCTCCCGGGCCAGCATCACGAACCGCGTCACGTTCCCGGAGTCATCCTGAATCCCGTCTGCCAGGACCTGCAAACCGTAAAGCTCCGCAGCCCGAGCCGATGCGATCGCCGCCGTGTCCCGTAGCGCGTTCGTGGCCACGTACTCAGCGGCGCCGGCCGTGTCGTCGAAGGCCTCGCGGGCCACGTTGAGACCGAGGCTGGTGAGGGTATGCTCGCACTGGGCCAAGGCCTGGGGGTGGCTGATCACGCGGGTCAGGTACTCCTTTCGGACGCCGGGGAGGGCCAGGAGGCAGTGGTGGACGGGGAGCTGGACTTCTCCGACGATGTGAAGGCGGTGGCGAAGGAGGAGGTCATAGTTCCGGTGGATGCTTCCACCAAGCGAGTTCTCCACGGGGAGCACAGCCCGATCCGCGATCCAGAGCTCGACGGCCTGAAAAGCGACTTCGAACTGGTCGCAAGGGATGGCCTCGCAGCTAGGGTAAGCCTTCCCGGCGGCCGCTTCGCTATACGCGCCGGGGACGCCCTGGTAGGCCACGCGAAGCTGGTTGCCATGCATTGGAGCAGGGGAGAGGTCGGCAATGGTGAGCGGCTTGGGGAGATTGGCGATTGGGACCAGATCCAGCGAGGCAGAGGCGGTGGACGAGTTGTGGCCGTTGACGGTGGTGACGGGGGTGAGATGGTGGGAGCCATCGTCGGCACCGGAGGGAGGGTTATCGGCGTGATCATTTTGATTGGAGGCCAAGATCTTGCTGGAGAGGATTGCGCAGGAGCTGAGCCAGTCGGCTCGGTTGCCTCCGATGGCGCCGGGAAAAAGGGAACCGCCCAGGTCCGGGCGGTAGATGGAACTTATGGCGGTGGGGCGTCGGAGGACGAGGACGCTGGGTCTGGCTTTGGGGTGAATGAAAGTGTAATTCGGGACGACGAGGGATTGGAACGCCGCCATCTTATTATCTTAATTACACTATGGAAAGTTGGAAGATGGATGACTCTAACTGTCTATATATAAATATATATATGTATGTATGTATGTATGTGTGTACTGTGTTTCTGTTTTCTATAACTACAAAGGAGGAGATTTGAGACTCTCCAGTCGTTTCTCCCTCTTTCTTCTTCTCTCCTCTTCACCCGGGGCTACCTTGGATGAAGCTGAGGGGAGACAACGAGCAGGAAAGTGGGGGTTTTATACGAGAGTAGGTTGTGATTGAAAAATGGAAACTAGATTGGTGGGCCGATGGGACCCAATTGGAGGAGGAGGAGGAGGAGGAGGAGGCGTTTGCTTGGGTCAATCTCTCACCAACCGCGCATTGCACCTCGCTCTATTTTATTTGTTTACTTAATTATTCTTTCTTTGGTATTGGTTTCGATTTCTGTTTCTGGTGGTGAATCAATGTGACTGAGCCATCCCCCCTTCCTTGGATCCTGGAAATTGAGTTGCAACTTACCACATGACGCGAATACCTCTACTGTGCTTGGCAAACTCGCCACTAGCAATATTACGGGGGTGTTTGGATGGGTTTCTTTTAAGTTCAGAAATATTTTTTTATAAGTTAAGTACTTCTGGGTTTTAAAAAACATATTTTTTTGGACTTTTGGGCAGAAGCAGAAGCTGTGAAAAAAACTAAAATTCAGCTCATAGATGTTTTTTAGAAAAGCACTTCTGAGAGTTGTTTAAGAGAAAAACACTTAACTTATTTTGAAAACACTTTTTAAAAAAATTACTTTTACAAAACTTAAAAAAAAACATTTTTTTTAAAAAACCATCCAAACAAAGCCTATAGCATCCATCACTTGCGAGTGTTGTGCCCGCATAGTTAGGTTCCCGTTGTTAAAAAACAAAGATGAGTCTAGCTAGTGTGGCTGCCGTGATCCCTTCTCCTCTGGTTTCATTAGATTAGACTAGTGAAAGCATCGCCCAAACCCATCCCTTGTTTACATTTTTTTTCTTTTCTTTTCTTTTCTTTTCTTTTTTTAGATTAGTAAATGTGAAGAAATTAATGCCAAAACCAAGACCTAATAATTTACACTCTATAATAATGTTTCTACTATGATTATATTTGAAATTTTCGTTTTCATTGTTATGTATATTGCACCAAGGGCACACACATGCATGCACAAATATGCGGGAGAGAGAGCCATGCTTGTAAACTTATAATCAAGCATATTGCTTTTGAACCATGCGATTTGAAGGCAGAACTAAAACAACTGCATGTAATTTTGTTCCTAATCTTAGTAAAATAATAAGTGATGAATTCTTATTATTTTAAACGAGTGATGAATTTTAAATATAAAAAAAAAAGAATTTCTGAAACTTTATATATTTTTTTATAGTTGTTTTTTTAGAAATGCAACAATCGCAACCTTCAACAGCGTGCACAATAAAGAGTTAGACTAATTCAATTCATATGTGCCCTCATTTTATGGAATTAATTATTCGTTAACTACAAAAGAATCTCATCAGGACTATAATACGAATAGACCTAAAAATCATTGGCTATATTATTTCCTAGTTATCTGTGATAAAAAATGTATAATATCTATAAACTAATAAATAATTAGTTTCATTAGTATGATAGGGAAGTTCAATTTTTAAATATTTGTTTGTCATAGCCTTTTTGTTTTGCTGCATCATATGACTTTTCCTTTAGTTTTATCATTTGGTTTTCACGTATGTCACAAAAGTATTTCATTCGTTATGCGCATGACCAATTTGAAAACAAATTTCCAACAGTTGGTGATGAGGGATGGTGCCAGTCAAAGGCTTGTGCCAATTATTAAAAAAAATCCCAGAGAGTTTTTCTTTTTTATTTTCGTAAAGATGAGCATTAAAAAAATCAAGTTGGTGAAAATCCGAATCTGGGCTAACATTGGTATAGCCGCATAATAAAGTCACAAAAATCTCCTGCAAAAGTTAGAGATTTTGAATCCTCATATTTGCTTCTTTTGTATATATACAAAAAAAAAAAAAAAAACTGAATCCGTACTCAAGATTGAGTTATAATTAGAGGTTGTCTGTTGAAGGATTAATTCTTTTATTAGAAAAAGAGAAAATAAGCCATCCAATTGTCATATGTGACACACAGCTAACCGTAGACTTAAAGATTTAATTTAATATTAACACAAAAGATCACACTAGAGACAAACACATTAAACATAGGTATTTTTGTTTAAATTCAATCTAATATCCGCATATATTATCATTAACATAATTTATTATCACCGAACCATATAATTTATTACATAATGGGGCGCGGCAAATGCTTATTTAAATTTAAAATTAATAAATTTACATTTTTTATAAGCGTTTGGATGAAGTATATATATATATATTCCCGTCCCGGATCCTATTATTTGGTGGTGGTCACTTTTGTTATTGATTTTTACTGTGCTTTTTTTTTATTTGTTTTGTGTTTGTCTTGTTTTGATTCTTTTTCTCTGAATATATATGTTTCTCTCTAACTTGTTTATTTGGAGTTTTGTTGCTTTATAATTGTTGTTTTTTTTTAATTCTTTCTTTTTGTTGCGCATTTGTTATTTTTTAATAATTTCTTTTAAAAGTTAAGGGTCCCACCCGTTTTTTAATATTCAATATTTATTTTTTTAATAAATCAGGGGTCCCATTAGTTTTTTAATATTAAATTTTTTTTTTCAAAAACTGTGGGTCCCAAGGGCTTTTTAAATTAAAAAAAAAAATTACATTTAACACCTTATCATTCACATTAATTTTTCTTACAATTTTTTTAGTGGGGTTGTTGGGATGAATTATTGGTGGCATATGGCACCTACCATTTTCATAAGAACCATTGGATGAAATTAATCTTAACCATCCATTTGTTAGGTGGAGGCCTATATAAACCCTCCAAATCCCTTTTGTAAAACCACACAAGCATTTCTATAAGAAAAAATTTATCAATATAGAGAGAAGTTTTTTCTTTAAAATTTTTGCCTTTCTAGTTTTTTTTTCTTGCAAAGTTATTTTATTGCTTTTACATTCAAGCTAGCAAAAATCATATTATTGTCATACTTAACGAAGGAGACGACTTTGGTCGAGAGAAACACCGACCAAGGGCCACACAGACTATTGACGAGAGAACAAGCTTCCACTACGACTGCTAATTACTCAATCTTGATCAATGGACTCAGGTATGTTTTTTTATCCTTGTTGACCAGTTGCGTAACGAAGGTCACAGCCGTCGAAATTGTCCAAATGCTGCTGGTCCAAGTCGTATGCCATAATGTAGCCTAAATATTGTACTTGTTGAATTATTTTATAATATATGTAATTGTTTTAGTTCATTTAAAATATCAAGTGAGTTTCGTTTAGTTAAGGGAGTAATTTTTACATGTTAAAACTTTTAATGTTTGATATTTTGTTATTATAAAAAATTATTAAAATTATTTATTTAAATTATTAACAATCAGTTATGGTTATAATTAATGAAAGTAAAAATAGCATAGTAGAAGTATAAAAAAACAAATTATAAAAACAATTAATTGAAATGATAAGGTGTTAAATGTAAATTTTCTTTTAATTTAAAAAACCCTTGGAACCCACTGTTTAAAAAAAAAATAAAATTTTAATTTTAAAAAACTAATGGGACCCTTGATTTATTAAAAAAATACATATTAAATATTAAATAACTGGTGGGACTCTTAACTTTTAAAAAAAAATTTTAAAAAATAACAAATGCGCATTTCCGTAAATAATTACAGAAATACGTATTTTAGTAATTAATTAAAAAAAATACAATATTTTAATCAAAAAGCCTTATATATATATATAATTTATAAACCATATATGCTAATATTTATATTTTGTTTATGAAATTTATTTGTAATAAATGTGTTTTAGGTAGTTTGGCACTGCCAGTGATCCTATTTATATGTGGACTTTATCTAATTTACGGGGATTAAAAAAATTAGTTTGTTTATTATATCAAATTAATAAAAATTTATCAACTTGTTAAAATTATTTTTATTAAAAATCTATTAATATTGCTCTCTCTTTTATTTTAATTATTGTTTTTTATTCTCTCTCTTAAAATGATGTTTTATTTTTTTTTCAAAATATATTTTCTCTTCTATTATTTAATTACAAAAAAAATAAAATTATATTAGTTGCTGGAAGTTATTTTTGGAATATTGAGTCCCTCATGTTAAATTTCCCGTTAAATGATGTTAACGTGGTTTTGTTGGATTAAAATATTACTTTAAAATTAATTAAAAAAACTTTAAATTGGTTCGGATCTTGACCATGATAGAAAATCCAAACCCGAACTCATCCATCCATCATCAAGGTTTCAATGGTGAAGCTCCAGATCTTGCAAAATCTCGAGTTCTCTCCCTCTCCCTCACTTTTTTCTCCACTCTTGATCTTCTTCTATTGCTAGAGCTGCTCCGACGCGCTCTGACGCTTATTCAGAGACACCATTCATCTACCAACGTTGATGTTTCACCAAGGCCCATTTTCACCTATGATCATCACCTTCTCCTTCACTACAATGCTCAAACCAAGCGATCAAATTCTCATAAGATATACAATAAAAAATAAAAATTGCCTTGAAGTACCAAATGCCAAAGCTTGCATACGAAGAGAAGTGCTAATGTTTCTGATAAACCATGCTTGTGAGATATTAATTACAATGATTAACCATGAAAATGAACTTACTGCATAGTAAAATATACAATTGTTGTTTAACTTGTTGTTGAGAAATGAATATAATTATTGTGGATTATTTTTGTTTTTTCTTTGAATAAACAACAAGAGTCTTTGAGGGTCTTGTTCAAGATCATGCTCAAGATCAACACAACTTTGCTTATCTGCTTATTAAAACTCACCACAGATATCAATCACTTTTTTTTTGTCAAGAAGAACAAAACCCCTAATGGGTCTGCTAAACTAAGACAGGGGTGTGCACACGCATCGACTGCGGCCTGTGGGGTCCGCACATACGTGGGCGCTGGGACCACTCACAGTTCGTGTTCACAGCTCTTAGACATGTACCCTCACCCCAAGGATTCGAACTCTCGCCACTTGCGAGGATTCGAACTCTCGCCACTTGCGAGGCGTCCTCATGGGGGACCCAAGTGCCAATTGACCCAAAGGCCGTTGACACAGATATCAATCACTTTTATGCACATTCTTACACATTCACCTTAACCAAGAGTGAATTGACTTATATATTATCCGATCTAATCTTCAGTTAGATATGAAGAAAAAAATAATTGTGGTCATGTAAATTTGTTAGTTTGATAATATATATTCATATTAACTTTCCCATCATATAATTCATTATCTATTAGTAACTTAACGATGGGAGAACCATAGTCAGATTAGAAATTGCATTTAGGTGTAAAAGTAGTGGATTTGATACTAAGCCAAAACAAACAAAAACAAAAAACAAATAAACGAAACAAACAAACCAACAAACCAACAAACAAATAAATAAGAATACAAACAAACAAAAAAAAATATCCTAATTAGTATGACAACGGATAGTTAGGTGAAGTCAACAAATCCCATTTCCTAAAGGAATATTATCAGATGAATGAGAATATCATGGCCAACGCATATTGCTAAACAACTTTCCTGATCATTTCCAAGTACTAGCAGCATGAGACTGGGGTAAGTGGCGCTGGCTTTTACATTGCAAATACTAATTTCTGTGTTTCAATTGCAGGTTGCTGCCCTTTCCAAGCTGAAACTGACATTCAAGCAGAGTTAATTGCCCGCTTAATCGCGCTTCAAGTGGTGCTAAATAATCAATTTCAGATTAATTACCTTTTACTAGACAATGTGGACATTATTAATATTTTCACTCAAGGGCACGCTATTTGGGATTGACGGTTCAACGATCAGATTTTCAGGATTGAACAACTGATGACAGCTATGGGTAGACCGGATCTTCATTGTATACCCAGGCATGGAACAAACCTGCAAATGCTCTAGTAGCATATAGTGTTAACCTTCACTGTTTATGTCTCTACCATTGTGGGCGTGATCTCCCACGTTGGTTGATGAAGGGCTTCAATAATTTTGGGTTTACTTTTCATTAAGTTTGGCTTGTCTGTAATTCAGTTTTAGTTTATGTTTCTTCTTCTTTCCTTGTTTTTCAGTATGTAGTTTTCTCATTCCTTTTTAATAAAGTAGCCTTCGGGTTCTTATTTCAAAAAAAAAAAAATAAAAAAAAATCACATTTCCTAATCCATATATCACAAATGAAAATTGATTTCAAGTAAGAATTGTTACCAAATAATCAATACTTGCTTTGCACTTGACAATGGGGAAGTAGTCAAATTGAGTTGTAGCGAAGGAAAAGATGGTGATTGCTGGTGAAAGTGGGACCTCGGTGAAATGTCAGTGGTGGAAAAAGTGGGAGGGGTGGGGAAGGGAATAGAGAAGAGAAATTAGAGATTTAACAAGCTCCGAAGCTCCACCATTGAAGCCTTAATGATGAAGGTGGATGAATTTGGGTTTGGATCCGCTATCATTATCCAAATCCGAACCTGTTTAGAGTTTTTTTATTTTTGAATTTTTGAATTAATTTTAAGATAATATTTTAATCCAACGAAACCAAATCAACAACATTTAACGTGAAATTTAATTTCATTAGTAATGTTCCAAAATTAAAAAATAAAATGAGACTCAAAATTAACCCCTTTAGCAAGAGTCACTTGGTGTTCTAAAAATAAAAAATAAAAAATAAAAAACTGGTAAGTAAAAATAAAAGTACTATTGTGGTGATTCCACCCGTTAGTTAATTATCACTACCCTCGTCATCCTATTCGCTAGCATTGGGTTAGATGGAATCTTAAATGCATCGGTCCTCTCCTGATCTCCGTGTGGTGGTGGTGTCGCCCTCCTCCTATTTGCGTTCGGCCACCTTCGGGCATCGCCTCGGCAATAATCATCATGTTCTAATGACTGACGAGCCTCTCGGGCTCGACTCATTCTGTCCAGGTTCTCTCAAAAACAAGTCAAGCTGATCACGCCGAGCCCAGGTCGTGCTTAACCAAGGAAGAACCGGTGCGATCGGATCATGTTTGCGTTGGGCTCATTTACGCCTATTGGGTCTCGCCCAAACCCTTCACAGCACCAGCGGACCATGAGAAGGGCGGCCCTCCTGCTCGCCAATCGCGCCTCTTCCTTCTCCTCGACAGCCGTCGCCGCCGTTTCACCGATCCCTTCATCTCCAGACCCGGACATCACTTCCCAGCTATTCTCCATCCTCTCACAGCCTGGATGGATCGAAAGCCCAGCCCTCGTGAGCCTCGCCCCCCTCCTCACTCCTCTCCATGTATCCCATCTCTTCCTATCTTTCCCCATCCGCGTCCACACCGCCATGTCCTTCTTCGGCTGGGTCGCCCGCCTCCCCGGCTTCCGCCACTCTGTTGACTCCTATGCCTCCCTTCTCCGTCTCCTTGTTCAGCCCCAATTCCACACCCACGCCGAGCGGATCCGCATCAGCATGCTCCACTCTTGCACTACCTCCGAAGAAGTTCGCCAAGCTCTGCAAGTTTTCTCCTCATCCGGTGATCCAGATAAGGGTAGGCCATTTGTGACTCCATCTCTTCGATGCTATAATATACTGCTGAATTTGCTTGCCAAGTTTAGGATGATCTCCGAAATGAGACATGTTTATCAGCAAATGCTGCAAGATGCCACATTTCCCAATATCTTTACCTACAACACCATGATTAATGCCTGTTGCAAGGATGGGAGACTTCGAGAGGCCAAGCTCTACTTTGCCCATCTCTCACGAGCTGGTCTCAATCCCGATACCTTTACTTTCAACTCTCTGATCTCCGGCTACTGTAAAGTCAAGGATTTCCGTGGGGCATCTCGAGTTCTTGTCACAATGACGAACAAGGGATGCCCCCGGGATGAGTTCTCTTACACCATTCTCATTCAGGGGCTTTGTGCATCTCGTCGGTTAAATGAAGCTTTTGAGTTGCTGTCCCAGATGGAAAGTGACGGCTGCCGTCCTAATGCCCACACCTTCGCAGCTTTGGTTCATGGGTTGTGCAAGGAAAAGAGGTTTGTAGACGCAGAGGTATTGCTCTCTGAGTCCTCTAGGAGAGGTTTGGTTCCAAATGTAGTTTGTTACAATGTTTTGGTTGATGGTTTCTGTAAGGGAGGCATGATTGATGCTGCATTTCGGGTCATGGAAAGCATGGACAGGAACGGATGCCACCCAGATATTTGGACGTACACTTCTTTGGTTGACGGTTTATGTAGAGAGGAGAAGCTCCAAGATGCATGGTTGTTGTTGACCAAGGCATCTGAGAAAGGTTTGGTCCTGGGGGTTGTCATATATAATGCTTTGATTCGAGGATATTGTAAGAAGGGAGAGATCAGTGCTGCATTGGGGATTATGCATTCTATGGCATTGAATCATTGCAGGCCAGATACTCGAACTTACAATGAGTTGATTCATGGGCACTGTGAGGCAGGGAAGGTACATGAGGCCATGGCATTGCTGAGTAAAATGGCTGAATCTGGGGTGTCTCCTACTGTTGTCACCTATAATCTGCTCATTCAAGGGCAATGCAAGAAGGGTTATGTTGATAGTGCATTTAGATTGCTTGATTTGATGAGTGGGAATTGCCTGGTCCCTGACCCGAGGACATACTCTATCCTGATAGACGCCCTCTGCAAGAACGGCAGATCTGAAGAGGCTTACTCCCTTTTCAACTCTCTTGACAAGAAAAACATACAGGCACATGAGGTGATGTATAATGCTTTGATACACGGCCAATGTGAGGCAGGAAATATTGATGTCGCACACTTGCTGCTAGGCAAAATGTGTTCAAAAGGCTGTTTACCTGACTCGTACACTTACAATGCTTTAATCAGAGGTTTGTGTAAAGATGACAAGATGGAGGAAGCCAAGTCTTTAATGACTGATATGTGGGATAAGGGCGTAGAACCTAGTGTCTTCACTTACAATATTTTTATTGACAAGTTGTTACTGAAAGGGGAACGGGTGGAAGCTGAGCAGATGTTGGAGCAGATGCTTTCTTCAGGGTGTAAGCCTGATGCATGCACTTACACCATGTTTATCCGCTCTCACTGCAGTGAAGGAAGTCTTAAGGAGGCAGAAAATATGATGGCGGAAATGAATGGCAAAGGTGTTCTCCCTGATTTAAGGACATATAACACTTTGATAGAGGGTTATGTAAATCTGGGGGCATTGGATCATGCCTTATCGACTCTCAAGAACATGATTGGTGCATCATTCCAACCAAATCCCCACACTTTTTGTGTTTTGCTCAAGTGTCTACATGAAAGGAAGTATGGTGACAGCTTGTCTGCAGCAAATCATCCTGAAGTATGGAATGCTGTTAAGATGGACATTGTTCAGGAACTTCTGGAGCTGATGAATTCTTATGGTTCTGTTCCCAACACTAACACATATGACATCCTTATAAAATGTTTTTGTAATTGTGGTCGTATAGAAGTAGCTAATTCCCTGCTCTTCCTAATGGAAGAATCAAGTTTTGCCCCCAGTGAAGATATCTATACATCTCTTATAAGTTGTTGCTGCAATTTGAAGTTATACACAGAGGCATCAACATTTCTATTCTCCATGGTGGAACGCGGTTATTTACCGTGCCTGGTGTCTTACCAACTTCTTCTCACTGGCTTATGTGACAAAGGAAGCCATGAGCAGGCTACATTTTTGTTTGGTGGTTTACTTGGGAGAGGATATAATAATGATGAGATTACATGGAAGATTCTCATTGATGGCCTACTTAATAAGGGCCATGATGTCATGTGCTCAGAGTTGTTGACTGTCATGAAGGAAAGGCACTGTTGCCCCAGCCCTCATACATGGAAGTCCTTGGTCAAAGAATACCCTCAATTAGCCCATGCATAGAAAAGAAACTAGATTGGAATAATTGTCATAGGTGTGGCAACCGTCTTTCAATCTTTCGTGTTCAAGGAAAGATGCTCGGTCTAACTTCAGCCTCTGTACGGGTCCCAAATTATGGCCGGTTGAGGCATGATGGGAAATGTATTCGTCTTTCATCTGCCATCGCTATACCCTGCTGTAATAATTGTGTGGGCAATATCTTGCTCGCTTGATTGCGTCTTTGGAGATCACAGGGACTTCCAAAGAGCTGTCCGTCTACATCTGTTGATTCAAATGTAAATTATTTAATAAAGGCAAGTGCTTTAATATTAACCTTCACTGTTAATCCTTCCTGACAATTGTGGTTAAAAGTACAGTTCTAATTGCTGTTGCAGGCAAAGTATGCCATTGATCAATGTAAGCCCGTGGAAGTGCTGTGCTTTACTTACTTCCATTGTGTGATTCAATTGTACTGCTGAATGTACCATGAACAAATCTCATATGCAAGCTTGTGGATTGAGTTGGTGATTTGCAATCATTTTTTGGTGAAATGACTCTGGCTGGGAATTAGAGTCTGTTCCTGTCCATGGCTAATGGAAATCAGGGTGATCTTTGTTTTTGGAGCTCATATGCCAGATACTGTTATTTGCCGCAAACGATCAAGAAGATATGGTGATCAAGCAGCTTGTTCTGGTATGTCTGAGTTTAATTTCTAGCATGTCAACCAGAAAAGGCATTGCCTTATAAGCTTACTGGTGTTAAGCTATTGCCTGTGCTTATGATGGTGTCATGTCCTTTTGCAGGCTTAGGTAGCTGGGTTGATACGCAATCTTTGTGTGCACAAAGCTTCTAGGTCTGTTCCTAGATTTGAGGCTTCATGGTTTAATGAAATTTTTTCTTTGGAATTCTACATATTGTATGTCAGTCTGTAAATAGATGCTTGTGGAAGTACAAATAAAAGGTATGCTAGCAAACTATGGGTTTTAAGTTCAGTTGTTGTTCATAATGATGAGGCTATTGTGTGTTAAGATCTTGCCAAAGTTCGTTGGAACTTGTTAGCAATTTTTTTCTTCATCGAGCATAATGCTTACTTTGGATGAAACAGGCCAATTTTCTGCTGGAAGATCTAAGGTTGCTGAGAAGTTCTTTCTGCCCCGCCAAGTTTCTGCTATTGGGTGAACTGGAACAGTGATTGTGCTACATATTACTGCCAAGACTTCAATTCCCCTGCTATAAGCTGATATATATATCCAGGAGAAGGAATGTTTATGTAGACTTTTCTTCACAGCAATAACTGGCAAAGCAGAGCAAAATACACAAGAATGGATAGGAGACCAAATCTTTATGGTATAAATGGTTAAAATCGCAAGGATTCTATGCTTCGGTTGGGTCATGTGAGCAAATCCTCAGGTAGAGCATTACTGTATGATAAACAAATATCCATCTGTTTTAGCATTAGCCATTCTTTATAGTAAGAGAAACGGAGCACTTATTGGTTCTTAAAATGCCTTTTTTGAGAGAACTGACATATATATCTTCAATTTTAGTTACTTATCCTCTTCTTTATTTGGTGGCATTTTTTTTTCCTCAAAAAAAAAAAAAAATGTCAAGCTGAACAATATCTTGCAGTTATTGAGAAAAAGATTCTCACTTGTTGTATTGATTTCATTTGCACAGTTAATAGTCGGGTTGATAGATAGACTTTTACTCACAAGGATATTTAAGGGAATTAGTATTTCGCAGGATATCTCAGGCGAGCATGGGCTTGTTTGTGGATTATATTGATCCATTAGAATCAGTATATCATCTCAAACATGATAATGCATTTTCATGGATATTTATCCAAAGTAATCTCTTCATTGATCATTAACCAAATTCCAACTTGATCTTCAGAATGATGTATGTTTCCACTGAATTTGTTGTCTCTGTGAAAGTGAATTTGGTTCTCTGAATGTGAAACACACATTAGAGACCATCTCATAGAAATTAAATGAGGATATATCAGGAATATAAGAATTGGGAATAGTTTCTCATTTACACAGAGCTGCACAACAATAGTGCCAGGTGCGCAAGCGCTTTCTTGCGCAGGCAAAGGCGCACAACGGCAGGCATATTAATTCGTGGTATTTTGTTCACTTGATTGAAGTTACTTGGTAGCAGGGATGAAAGTTCCAGACAGAGCAAGCAACGAGGAAAATGGCATGCACCTTCCCAATTGCATTGTTAAAGAGAAGAAGGGCATGCACCTCATCAGACAATCAGAAATTGAAAGGCGGCTGTGTTTATTGTTTGCGAGTGATCTCCAGATGGATGCGGAGTGACCAGCCGACCTCGGTTGTTGTAAAGTTAGTTTCAAGGACCAGTGTCTCTCTCTCTCTCTCTCTCTCAATGATGTATGAAATGGGCGGTGACGTTTCGGGCCTCCCAGTTCTGCCGCTAGCCTGCCAAATGCCATACCAATCTTATTACCATAACCCCAGTCATGACGCACACTGTATCTCGTTCCACGGTTGAATAAAACCAGAAAATCAGACGCCCATGACAACAATATCCACCGTGTGAACCTCGAGATATAGAGAGGTGTGCGTGGCTCATGAACCTCTGAGAAGCCACCACATGTCTCTTCCGTTTCTCCTTGGACGCGCGGATATCTGATAGCACGAGGAAGCCAGCAATGAGGTGCGTTCCCTGCGATCCCACCCTTCTTTTATCTTTGTTTTATATTGTAATCTATTGGAATTATGCGGCTTACTTCAAGCATTGCCTTATCTCTTTTTTTTTATTTGTTTATTTTTTTTTCAATGATATACATTGCAGCGTTGCAGAAGTTGTTGAGTAGTTTCGGTGGCCACTCAGACGGTTAGATATTCAATTAATTTATCTTTTCATCCTTGGTAGGCCAGTTTTGATTGGGAATAATTTCAAAATAACTTGAATTATTACTCTGTGTTAGATGATGATTAAGTACTATAGTTTTCACTGCAACATAGTTAATTAGATAATATAATCACTAACAAATTGAACTGAGTTTTTAATTGTTAACCATGTAAAATGTTGTAGCAACTAGGGAAAACGAAGTAACCATCCTAGGGATATATTCAAAATTTTCTTTTTTTATGTCCAAATTGTGATGCTTGCTATTGGGCGAAATAAGTTGGATAGAGAAATTATAATATTAGTACAAAAAATATTTTAATTCAAATTGATTAATAATTAATGTTGATTATTAGTTTAGTAAATGAAAATTATTTTAAATACTTAGTTTTGGACAAATATTTTTATATAAGTTTGATAATGGAACTTATCTTTTAGTTATCTCCCGATCAATTAGATGCATCTTTTTAAAATTTTTTTCTTTTTTGAAAAATGAATAAATTACATATTATTATTTTTAAAATTTTTAATTTCAAATAATTTTAAATTTTACAAAAATTTCTCTTGAAACGAAGAAGATTAAGTGGTGGTGTCACGGAGAGCCTAATAATAGTAAGCTAAAGTCCTTGCGACACTTATAATTGTTGTGAACCAGTGACTTAATTTGATTGAGTCGACAGCCGATTGGAGTGGATAGATTCCTGAAATCGATCGCTTGTAAATTGCTGTAAGACGCCGCCCCAATATATATATATATATAAGGCACATAAGAAACATTGTCCAAAGTTGTAATAAAACTCTTTAAGAATCTGGTGTACACGAAGAAAATATTAAGCACGCTGAGGATAGACAAGAAACGTCGGTGTCTTTGCTTCCACTTTCATCCCACAAAATTTTCTGGCCTCCTCTCGCTTTATTGGTCACAGACCCGCTGAGCAGACGTTGTTGGTTGGTTGGTTGGTTCTACGAGCGCTGGACGAGATGTGAGAGCCCTGCCTACCCATTCCTCCTCCTCCTCCTCCGCCTCCTGGATTCCTTGGTTATCGTGGAGAATCAAGACAGTACTGCCTGGCTGTAAGATTTTGTAAGTAAAATACGAAGAACCATGCTGCGTGACAGAAACAACGACCCAAAGAAGGAGCGTCCCGAGAGATCAGTTTCCTTCAACTGGGGAACCAAGAAAATGATTGCCTTGCCTGAGCCGCGCCAGATGAGAAGGCCAAAGACCCAGCCTGACTTGTTTTCTTGGAGGACTGCTGATGCGCCACCTCCGTTCTTGGAGGATCGTCTCCGCCCACTGAAAACTGCCAAAGAAGAGAGGGTGCCGTCCAAGTTGCTGGTTAATGTCACGGTTACTAGGAGCTTGGGTGCTGTGCAGGTGATCGCCTCCACTATGTGGACCGTCAATGATCTCATAGCGGCCACAGTGGAGCTTTACGTTAAGGAAGCCAGGCGGCCGCTCTTGCCTACTACTCTTCTTTCACACTTCACTCTTCACTACTCTCAGTTCAGCTTCGAAGGTCAGAAGGAACTCCTCTTCAATTCCTCCTCTGTGGTTTACTGTTTGTCCTCCCTTCTTTACGAGTTACTGTCCTATTT
Source organism: Dioscorea dumetorum (assembly GCA_902712375.1). Lineage (NCBI taxonomy): Eukaryota > Viridiplantae > Streptophyta > Magnoliopsida > Dioscoreales > Dioscoreaceae > Dioscorea > Dioscorea dumetorum. The sequence continues at coordinate 7,759,941 of CACTHL010000739.1, forward strand.
TCTGCAGATTTTTTATGTACAGTATTCAATATTTGTTGATGAATAGGTTTGCTAGGATTCATAATTAGATTTTGATCTCTTTTCTGAGTTTAGACTGGTGGCTAATTTGTTTCTGTAGCCTATAAGGTAACATCTCCTCCTGTATTACTTTGAAGGTCTTGATCGCAACGAGAAACTTTTGGAGCTGGGGTCCAGGAATTTCTTCCTTTACATAAAGTCCACAGCTGCTACCGCTTCATGCTCAGATCAAGTCCAGAATTCATCTAAAATTGGCGAGCGGTGGTTCAACTTTGCCGGTTTTCTGTGGTAGTTGTCTCAGCATAGTCTTCAATATGTTCCTGTTGTTTATCTGTGTTTAGGGAAATGTATATTTTCTCCCGAATTTCTTACCTAGTGTCCAATATATTTTCTCATTGAAGTCATGTTTGCTGTCCAGTTTGCCTACCATTGCTTGTACTAATTCTGTTTGTGGACAATGTGCTCTTATAATGCCATTATGCAGCAATAATAGGATGATCCTTGCGATACACTACTCTCTTTGCTGGTTTACCGTGAGCGCACCGAATATTTATGATCGGTTCTCTGCTTGGTGTGTTTCCTTCAAATTGCCTCCAAATTGCCTGTGTGTCCATGGTGCCCGGAACTTTTCTGTCGTGACAAAAGTCTCTAAATATTTCATTGCTTGGACCTGCTAGTGTATATAATGTATGCATGATATATATAATTGTGCTGAAGTATGGCAAAGTTTTATAGTAGAAAGAAAAAAAAAAAAATAGTGTTTTAGTTATTTTGTGTTTGGTTTTTAGATAAAAGAAAAAAAATAATATATTAATATTACTAAAATATCTTTATAACCACAAATATATATATATATATATATATATATATAATGGAGTTTATTTTTAAAAATATCAATACAAATATAATTTTTTACATTTCTATGCACCATCATTTAAAAATTTTGGTTGAAAAATAAAATAAAAAATTATGCTTCACCGGAGTTTTGATTACTCTTCCGCTAGCAAATTCGGGGATTCTCTAGTGAAATATTCCAGTGATCCCTCTTAAAATTGAAGATGAACCAGAAGGAGAGATAAAGTATGGCCAGAGTGTTTTATTCTTTTCATTTTCATTCTCTTGTTAAAAAAAAAAAAACATATTTATATTAATATAAAATATGAAGTTTAAAATTATCAAAAAAAATGTTTTAATCTCTCCCATTCCAACCCTCCCAAGCGCCTCTCCTTCCCTCGATCTCCAGCAACAGGCAAAATCGAAGTAGGAGGATCGGTTTTGTTGGCGCTGCGTCTCTCTCTAAAATCTGTCGACAATGGCTGCCGTCGCCTCTTCTAAGCTCATCAGCTCCGCCTTTCGGTCCCGCTCCACCACCAATGCCATCCGCGTCCTTTCCTCTAGCTCCTCTCTCTTCTCCACCTCCTCCTCCGCCTATACCATCTCCGTCGGGGACAAGCTCCCGGATGCCGCCCTCTCCTATTTCGATTCGACCGGGGAGCTCCGCACTCTGATGGTCTCCGAGCTGACCAACGGCAGGAAAGCAATCCTGCTCGCGGTGCCTGGGGCCTTCACCCCCACATGCTCCCAGAAGCACCTCCCCGGGTTTGTAGACAAGTCCGGGGAACTGCGGGCCAAGGGCGTGGACGCCATCGCTTGCGTCTCAGTGAACGACGCCTTCGTGATGAGGGCCTGGAAGGAGAGCCTCAGAATCGGGGAAGAGGTGCTGCTGCTGTCCGACGGCAACGGCGACTTCACCAGGGCCCTCGGTGTAGAGCTAGACCTACGAGATAAGCCTGTGGGCCTCGGAATCAGGTCCAGGCGATACGCCATGCTTGTTGAGAATGGGATCGTCAAGGTTCTCAACCTGGAAGACGGCGGAGCTTTCACCTCCAGCAGTGCCGATCATATGCTCAACGCTCTGTGACTGTGAGAATTCAGCTTTCTCTCTCTCATTTCAATAATGCCACTCTTTGTGTGTGTTTGTCTTAGTTCTTTTGTTCAATCGGCATATATTTGATGTCCATTGAAATAACAAGGAATTTGGAATATGATTTTTTGGTCCAATATATGTATTAGTATTACTACATTTCATCAACGCTGGATTTGTATGTTGACAGCGTGAACAACTGGTCACCCATCTGTTGAACAACATAAAATGGAAACCTTTGTGGTCTCTTAACAGTCCATTCTGGTTCATTGCTAATCAACCATCACTTGCCATCACCATATCCTGTTCACCTCTTCAGCATGAATCATCCTTGCCGACTTCAGTACCTAAATTTTCTCCATGTAGACATGAGCCATTGCTTCATGATCATTTTCTTGTTGCTGTATGATCCAGTTGTTTCTTTTGTAATCAATGGCAAACATAGTATGATTTAGAGAGCTATGGCATATGTATGGGTTTCAGGATCCTCCGTGTCGCGATGCCATCATAGTTTTATCAGCTCTTCATCAGTTGACAGTGATATGGTCCCATTCGGTCACAGTATGATTTAGAGAGCTATGGCATATGTATGGGTTTCAGGATCCTCTGTCATGATGCCATCATAGTTTTATCAGCTCTTCGTCAGTTGACAGTGATATGGTCCCATTCGGTCACAGTATACTTTTTTCATGGTATTCTCGAGTTAAAACGGATGTATCAGCACCTATGAGTGCAAAAATCCACTTGCATCCTTTTCTTGCATTCCATCAGGGGAGCAGACCCTTATGGAGATTGAGGAATGGCAAAGTGCTTCTCCATAATTAGTTATCAATAGGATTGTTAGTGTGGACGATTTATTAGATATAATTGGGGGGCATGTATGGTTAGGTTCTATTTGTATACTTGGCGGAATTTGGCATAGGGTTCTTCTCCTACCATTATCGAATAGAACATGCTGAACAAAATCTTCTTCATGTAAAACAAAACCTGCTGTACCTGCAGCCTGACCTAATATTTGATAAGGAAGTGAATTTTTCATGTTCACTTTTCTAATAATGGATGATCATTGCTTTTCATCAAATGTTTTAGTCATCCTATTCCTTAATATGAAGATGCATACTTCAGGATATTCTCAATGGCATGCATGGATTTTGTTTCATTTCCTGGCAAAGGGCACTCAATGTTACTCTAGGTTTAAATTACCATCTGCTGTGTTTCAATCTTCCATTGAAAGCCTTTATCCTTGAGAATTTATTGCTTGTAAATCTGACTCATTTTTGGCTGCCTCGTCCTATTTTTATGGCCACCATAATATTAAAGACCAACTCGACTTTCGGATTGGAAACAACAAACTGCTGACTGTTTTGAAGACAATCTGTAAGCCAACCCCTCTCTTATTCTTTTTTCTTTCTCCCAATTGAACACTGACTGTCAATCTTTCTGTGGCTGTCAATATCAAAATTGTTTCATTCATGGGTCAGGGTAATGTCAAGTCTAGCATTGTCTTGATTCTTTAAGTCAATTTAGTTGTCATTGTGAAATCAAAGCCCATATACTTTTTGGATATTTTTATGTTCTTGCTTGCCACTTCCTAGAAAACTTCACAGAAATCTAGTCATTTTCCATAAAGAAGAAGAATCATGTTTTTTCTGATTGCTTTCTCAGCTAGCAAATCAGCTTTATGAGTGAAATATCTACTGCTAAACTGACCTGGCACAAAGATTTTGCATTCATGAGGAGCCTGATAGGATAGCAGATATTTTTCAACTTCATTTAGTCCGTTTCGTATTTGTGATCAATGAATTCTATTGGCGTCGAACAATCATTGAGATTAGATTTGACAACCTGTTGGGAGAATATGAACGGGAACTGGTCCTTTAGTTTAATAGATTAGTATATAACAGAATTCTTTTGTTTGGGATAGTGCTGTGAGCCTTGTGACACAATAGTCAAAATAAATGTGTTAGAGGTGTTGCAGAGCCTGGCTTAAATTCCTCAGTTATTGAGATCCCATCCTGTTCCTCTCGAACCACATGCAATTAGGCCATGAGATACTCTAAAATGCCAGGCTCTTGCTGTTTACTTGTATTTAAAGCTCAGTGTGAAAATACAGCTCAGTTGGGGACCATGGGTGGTGGCAGTTGGTATTAATTAGCTGAAAGATTGAGTAGAAGCATCTCTCAATTAATCTTTGGGAGCAAGTGTAGCATGTAGGAATATGTATGCATGATTTGATTAAGGTATATTTATATTATTATGGTTTACCACATGTGTTGGTTGGTATAGAAGAATGATAGCTGAAAATCTGGTGATTTCTGATATGCCTACTTACCCTATGAATGGGAGGGTGTGGATTTGTCTCATTTTCTCATTGTGGGGATCATAAGATCATTCATATCCAAGGCTCCTAAGGAAATCATATTAATATTTGCTAGACTGGCAGACATGTTTGGTCAATCTTGGACTCTGGACAAGTCATCTGTGAACCACTTTGATATGCATTTTGCCCCTTCCCTTCAAATTGAGCTATGGTCAAATTAATATGGACCCGACGCGGGTATATGTTCATCTGTTACATGTGATGGAATGTTTTCAATCTTATTTCCTTTTTGTCTTTGCCTTAGTTGGTGATCAACCAAATGTTCATGTACATACACTGTTTTTTTAATCATCTTCTTGCCTCTGAGCATTAGGCTGTTCAGTTGAATTCATTAAGCAGAAACAGGGATTGTTCAATTATGATTCAGTGTAACATGCATCTTATTTTAGTTATCATCGGTGGCATGATGTTTATTACATATTTTCAACAGTTTTTTTTTATAAGGAAGATCATTAAATGAAACGCGATTGCGCACAGTTTCTTTAGTTAACATGAAACAACGTGTTAGAGGGATGTAAATTACGCACAGTATGCTATCAGGGACTTATTCCTTAATAAGGCAGGCATGTAGAATTAATAGAACAAAACAACATGGGGATTAAGTGATTGCATTTGATGTGGAACAGTCGGATGAGCAGTGTTTTCCCAGACTGGTGACGGGCCCTACATCATGTCCGGCCACCACACAATTAATCATCATGATTCACTCAGGATTTATACATTATACTCACCATCTCCAACAACTTCAAGAAGTAGGTGTATGTTAAACAGGGGGTGCGGGTGAGACGTTATGTTTGGGTTGGGTTTCGGACAAACAAGTATTCTTGTTGTTCGCTGGAGACGAAAGTTAGAGAGAATAAAAGGGGTGGGATTTGGATGTTGAAGGGGAGGGAAAGCCCTCCAGCCACCTACTGATGGTCGGCATTTGCATTTGGTGGTGAAGAAACGTGCAGGAACGCTGGCAATAATCTGCACGTTTCTTTACTACTGTTATTATTATTGCTATTATTTTTTAACTGCAACTAGATTGCTTTGCATCATATATATTTCTGTAATCAGTGGCATTTTGATTATGCCCCAAATGCTAGGATAGTAGGTGATTGAAAAATTCAAACCGGTTACGAATTCATGAAGAATATGATCTTTGCTAATGGATCAACACCACTGATAAATTAATAGTGTGAGATTGAGCAAGAGCTATAATTATGTCAGAATGATGCATTTTTTTAAGAAGTTGCATGCTTGCAACGTGAGGAAATGCATCTCATATTAAATACTATTTTTTACCTTGAAAATTAAGATGTTGTGCCTATAAATCCAAGGATGATTAACTTCTGTGGATTATGAACTCTTTTACCACACTAAATTAGTGTGCTCGGGTTCTAAGTGAGAATGAGTCATTTCCATGGCCAGAATCTAATGAAGCACCGAGTAAATGAATCATTAATTTCCATTCAATTCTTTGAAGAGCCCCACATGCATTATTTGGTTGTTGATCTTGGACCTACAATTACATTGATTTTGAGGGGCCCAACGCCTCTCACCCAACTATTCCAGTATAAATAAATATTTCTTTCTGATTTGATTTTCTTGATTGTTTAGAGCAGCCATGAGTTTTGGACTCTGCATACATAACAAACATACGGCGGCTTATTGGTTTGGACATGTGAATTGTAAAATACATACGTAACAAATTTACGGCGGCTTATTGGCATGGTGATGTGAGTTGCATACATAAACGTAAGTTTCCCACAGCAACAGATGGCACAGAAAAAAAAAAAATATTAAATGTGAAGCGAATGCACCGGCCAATTACTTCTAATCACAGGAGAGGGAGGCAGAGTAAAATGTTTCCCACACGGAGGATAAAGGAGCGTCCACAGAGAATTTAGACAATGGACCATAATAAGCCACTCATGATTAAGCTGATCACATGAATTTCGTTTTACTGTTTTGTTTATTCGGATTTTTTTTAATAACGTTATAGCCTGGTTTATAACCTACTAAAGCAAGGGGAAGGCGGGGTTTGTGGTTCGTGGGTCTCTCTCTCTCTCTCTCTTTCTCTCTCTCCCCTTGTTCATCAGCCGACAATCACAGTAACAAACGCAGACAAACATAAAGTCAGGAAGAAGGAGGAGGAAGAGAGAGAGAGACACACACACACACACCCGCACACTGTTTGTGGGTGTGTGTTCCCATACCTAGCTTTCTTTTTCTTGGAAAGCTCTGTATTGTTGTACGTACATGTTGATTAATTTGCTGAGGATCTAAGGTAGAGGAAAGAAAAGGACTCTAGCTGCCTTCATGGACTTGGAGCAATGTCTTTCATTTTCAAAGAGGAGAGTGGCTTTCTAAGCAAGGCTGAAGGTAAGATCTCTACTCTTCATTGCTTCCATTTTAGTCTCTTAAGCTCCTCTGGCTGCATTCTTTGCTCTCATTGTGTACTTATACACATTCACAATTTATTATCTGTTAGGAGAAAGAAAGAAAGAAAGAAAGGAAGGTATCTTCGATATCCACTGTGTCTGACATTCCAGCTACACAGCAATTTCCTTGCGTAGTATCCCCGCAAAACCTTGCTCCTCAGCCTTAGAAATCTATCTTGATTTTTTTCTTGAAAAGAAAAACATAAAGAAAAGAAACGAAGGAAAGCTTGGTGCTTTTCTAGGAAGAGAGATACAATAGAAGAAAAAAGAAAAGGAAAGGAAAATATTATATATATAAACCCCCTGTGGTAGCACCAGTGTGATTAGAGAGTGTCTGTTCATTTGGCTGGGAGGGTCTCTCCTCCTCCTTCTTCTTCTTCCTTCTTTTCTTGTACACCTCCTCTTCCTCCTCAGATGGCGGCGGTGGTTCCGGAGACAATGAAAGATGACATGACGTGGCAAATGGGTTTGGTTTGGGAGCAGGTGAAGTCGCCGGTCATGGTACCGGCGCTGAGGCTGGCCGTGTTTGTCTGCCTGGTCATGTCTGTAATGCTGTTGGTGGAGAAGGTGTACATGGCCGTTGTCATTGTTCTCTTCAAGCTTTTGGGTAAGAGAGGTGACAAGCGATACAAATGGGAGCCCATCAAAGATGATGTCGAACTTGGCAACTCAGCCTACCCCATGGTTCTCGTCCAGATCCCCATGTATAATGAGAAAGAGGTGCGTTACTTACAGTTGATCACCTTCATCTTCTTCTTCTTCTTCTTCTTTGTCATCTTATATTATCATGTCACAAGTTCTGTTTTATCAGGTTTACCAGCTCTCCATTGGAGCCGCCTGTGGGCTTTCATGGCCGTCCGATCGAATTATAATCCAAGTGCTTGATGATTCTACGGACCCGGTAATCAAGGTAATTTTCTTTGTTTCACATGCACCTCAAGAAAACTAAAAATAAATAAATAAACTCATTCTCTCTCTCTTTTTTTTTTTTCTCTTTTACTTTTTCTCTCTTATTGGATAGTACAATGACTGAAGTGATTTAGACGAGCTCCTCCAAATCGTTGGATGTATATCTGTCGTTTTTATTCCCTTTCTTTACTGGTTTATATATGTTAGTTTTAAGAAACGGGTAATTATTGAGGGAAATCCAGCCGACAGTATACATGATCCAGCTAGCTTAATATATCATGGGTTGGCAACTTGGCATACATGAAAATCAGTAAGTTTTTCTCTATTAGGAGAAAAGGTAGAAAGTTCAATAGAGTGGAGAAATAAAAACAACAATGGTCTTGAATACCACCCTCGCGAAAATATAGTTAGTATTTCATCAACCTTCTAATTGCAAAATCTGACATTTGGTTTGTCCATGTTTTTGAAAAACCAAAACAAAACAATAGCGATGAGTTCATGGGCTCATTCATTCTTACATAATTGAAGTTTTATTTTTTTTAATCCCCAATTGCAGACTGCCTTGTGATGAGCATTAAATTGTCTTATTTTTTTGTATTTGGTAATAAATCAGTGTTTTCACGAGCAGCAAGAAGTAGCTTTTCTCCAGGTCACTTAATTTGGGTGGTGTGCCTGGTAACTACCTTTCCCGTTAACAAGGAAACAAGCATTAAATATTGTGCCTTTTATTTTTATGATGATTGGTGTCTGTTTTTTCACTAATTAGTCAAGACATTGTCTTCTTCTCTTCAGATTTCTACAAGAAATTGGCTCTGTTATATATATTTGCATGGCGCACTGATTTTGTTTTATTTGTTTATTTATTTATTTGTAAAAAACATATTGAAAAATAACTCAAGTGATAATAATTAAAGGTAGTGGTAGTGCTGCAGGATTTGGTGGAGATGGAGTGCCAGAAATGGGCGAGCAAAGGGATAAATATAAGATACGAGATAAGGGACAACCGGAACGGATACAAGGCGGGTGCCCTGAAACAAGGCATGAAGCACAGCTACGTGAAACAATGTGACTACGTGGCCATCTTCGATGCCGACTTCCAGCCCGAGCCCGACTTTCTCTGGCGCACTGTTCCTTTCCTGGTCCACAACCCGGAACTGGCCCTTATCCAGGCCCGTTGGAAGTTCGGTATGTACTCAAATAATTAGTACCACTTGTTTCTTACGACTTGTTCTCGCTCTTGCCACTGTTCTAATTGCTTCTATTACACGCGTATTTCATACATGAATCAGAAGAGACACCACAAATATAATAAAACGGACTGTCTGTGCTCCCTTCTAATTAGGTCCTAATTAATCTTTCTTTTTCGCTTTGATAACTTTTTATCAGCATGCTGCATCTTTTAATAAGCCTCCCTCCCTTTTCCGTGTGTAGATGACTCTATGCGTGCCATCTTGTCCAAATCTACAGTAGGGATCCTGTTAGTTGGGTAGTCAGTGAAAAGGTGTGTGCGTGTTATTATACGGACCAATGACAGCAGCTAGGATATTTACGGAAAATCTCCCACTTTGACACCGATTATATATATATATATATATATATATATATATGATCCGCACTATTGTGTCCCTTCCTTCTCTAAGTTCTCTTGCCTTATTTTGTACGTCCATCAAGTCACTTCAACTCGTAATCCTTTTTTTCATAGCTTCTTGCTCTATTAGCTAAAAATTAAAAAATTAAAAAGTTACTAACAGAACTTGTTTCCAAGCATTTGGCAGTCAAACGAGCACGAACAGATCAGTGTGGGAAATTTGTGAATGGAAATTAAAGCCAACCTTGCGTCGGGGCATGCCCACGTGGGGGAAAAGGCATATTAAGATTTCTTTTTATATTCGCTGCTTCTTGAACAATATAACTTGTAGCTTGTAGCACGTGTTTGTCAAAATTTATTAGATTTCCAAAACAAAACAAAACAAAACAAAACAAAACATTTAGTCTTCAGAACTTGCACTCCACTGAAACAACATTAGAGATGGTAAAAACCATGCATGATGGGTAATTGTACTCGATCCATCCCCCACCTCCCATGTGCATATTGAATTCATTCGGCCGGGTGTCTGCTTTTCGTTGGTGTGGGCCTCATCCTACATGCACTGAAGCATTAAACCCTATTCCCACCGACACACTCTTTCTTCTCTTGCGTCGTGTCAAAACACACTTTATTTTCTCTTATATGTCTTCTATGCAGGTCACATAATATAGATAGATAATTGCAATTATATTTGCTGTAACTCGGCCGGTCCATTCCCCCCCACCCACGTGCATTCAATTGATTGGGCTGGCTGCTTTATGTTGTTGGCTCTGCCGCATGGTGGACCTTCTACGTACTACTGCATCTATGAATGCAATGCAGCGAACCCTCTTCCCACCGACACACTCTTCCCTTGTTTTTACATTTTCTTCCACGGCATAACATAATGCTCCAACCACCTATTAACACATCCAGTTTTCTCTATGCTTGGAATGAATGTGCCCAACCCAACCTCAACTTGATTACCTTAACAGTGTACTACCGCGAGGTGAAAATCAAATAAAATGTTTGTTGGTCTTCTTATTTTGCAAAATGCTGACAGTGAATGCGGATGAGTGCCTGATGACAAGGATGCAGGAGATGTCCCTTGACTATCACTTCACAGTGGAGCAGGAAGTGGGGTCCTCCACCCACGCCTTCTTTGGCTTCAATGGTCAGCATTTTTATTCTTTCGACGCTTTTGTTCAAGCTATTGATGTAGCAACTTGATTACTAACTGCTAAATAAATAAGCACCATTGATGAATCGTGCAGGGACTGCCGGTGTCTGGCGAATCACAGCTCTAAATGAGGCCGGAGGTTGGAAAGATAGAACCACAGTCGAAGACATGGACTTGGCCGTTCGGGCGAGTCTTAAAGGCTGGAAATTTCTATTCCTTGGGGATATCAAGGTACTGGTATTCATTCCCCTGTCTATTTATTTTAATTATTTGCTCTAAACAAACTACGACCACCTCTAGTTGTTTACACAATTTTCGTAGGTTAAAAATGAACTGCCAAGCACTCTCAAGGCATACCGATACCAACAACACAGATGGTCTTGTGGACCAGCAAACTTGTTCAGGAAAATGGTTGTGGAGATTGCAAAGAATAAGGTGATGAATCAGATTCTCATGTATGTCTTCACATATAAATCAAACCACCCAATTGTGGGTCGTTTCATGCAACAACAACAACAACAACCACAATAATAATAAATCAAATAAAACCAAATGCAGAAAGTGTCACTGCTGAAGAAAGTTCATGTGATATATAATTTCTTCTTTGTGCGGAAGATTGTGGCTCATATCGTGACTTTCGTATTCTACTGCGTGGTCATCCCAGCCACTGTGTTGGTTCCTGAGGTACACATACCAAAGTGGGGCTCCGTCTACATCCCTTCCATCATCACCATTCTTAATGCTGTTGGAACACCAAGGTTAATTTAATTTGCTCCCAGCGACTCAATTCCAAGCACTCTTTTGTTGTTTTATGGAGTAACTCTTTACTAATAAAAATTAAAGCCATTGAATGCTGCCGCTTTTACAGATCTCTCCATTTACTGGTATTTTGGATCCTTTTTGAGAATGTTATGTCTCTGCATCGAACCAAGGCCACATTCATCGGCCTGCTGGAGGCTGGGCGTGTTAACGAATGGGTTGTTACTGAGAAACTCGGAGATACTCTCAAAGCAAAAGCGGCAACTGCCAAGACTGCCAAGAAGCCTGGATTCAGAATCGGTGAAAAGTAATCATCTTCTCTCTCTCTCTCTCTCTCTCTCTCTCTATATATATATATATATATATATATATATATATATAACATGAATACCATCTCAAACACACAGATTACATTTGTTGGAGCTTGTAACGGGAGCATATCTTTTCTTCTGCGGATGTTACGACATGGCCTTTGGCAACAACCGTTACTTCCTCTATCTTTTTCTCCAAGCGTTGGCTTTCTTTGTTGTTGGGTTTGGCTTCGTTGGAACTTTCGTCCCATGTTCCTAAACATTGGGAGAGTCATTTTTGGCTTCCCGCGCGTCACTGAGCTTTGGGGATATAATTTTGTGCTTTTCGCCAGCTTCAATATTCAAATTGGTTTGGGAAGTGTGCATACGGTAATGAATAAGTTGCTTTCAACATTCATGGCCAAGAGTTGGAGTGAGTTGCTAATGGAGTGAAGAAACATTCGTTTGTGTACAAACATACGATTGGAAATTCATTCCAGTGTGAATAATAGGAGTGCCGTATAAAGGGGTTGGAAAGGATGCACCTGCTAAATCCTGTCTCTGATGAAGCAGTGTTTTGATTTTGAAAAGCAAAATTTGTCTGCACTTAAATCCGTCGTTAGCATACATCATCATCATTAGAGGGATTGCCACAAAAGAATTCTTCATTCCTTCGTTGCCGTGAGCTTTCTTTTAAAAAGGTTATGCTTTTCTTTCTTCTGTATTATACACTTATATACATAAAAGACCATAGCAAGTTCCTTTGCATAAGTCTATCACTTTTCAAGTTCTTGGTTTTGATTCTTCGCTTCATTGAGCTCATTGTGGCACAATGATATCATGAAAGCAAATTTTTTTTCTGTACATTATGGGCAATTGTGTATAGGCAAAACACAACAGACTAACACGATTTCTTATCCACCCCCAAGAGGCAATATGATTAATTTTCCTGAGATCATCAACAATAAAATCACAAGCTGAGAAACGACACAGCTATGGTTTTTGTTACTTACATGATTGATAGGGAATAGTGAATCGTCCCTATGAAACCCTCAGGACATAAGTAGGTAAATATGCGTTTACCCGATGGTCACAATTTGTTGATGAATTGAAACATATTGAACTGACCGCTTGAGTATCTCAATTGAATGCAGCCACAGAGGAGTCTTAAATCACGAAAAAATATGCACTGAGCCCAGAAGCCAAATATGAATGAATCTTCAAAATAAATCCAAGAAAACCTACTCCAGAAAATGTAATCCGTAAAAAAAGTGCCATTCTTGATTTCCCACCATCTGCAGTGCCCACACGCCTCTTTCTTCTAAGAGTGAGAAGGTTTCCGCTTCACTGTATAATGAAACCCTTTTGATGTCAGACCATCACATGAACAAATTAAGAGAACAGATAACCTCTGACGTATCTTCTAAAATTTTATCCTTTGCTTTTATGTGTGTTGTATCATAAGAGGCTCTTGATAATGAGGGAATAAGTTCCAAGCTTCTTGAACTAGAACAGCACCAAGGAATGCTGACAGCACAGGGGATATACCATAGCAAATTATCACAACAGCTAGTCAAAAAATATGATGGCCATCCAGATTACCTTCCTATCACAATTCTGAAAAACTACAGCAGTAACATTTTCAGCTCAATAGCTTCAATTTTAAAATCAGTCACTCTCCTTAAATAACTAAACATGCAAATGAAAGAGAAACCATGAGGTCTGTATCCCAAACAAAGAGTAGCATCTTTTTTTGGGTTTTTTGACCAAAATGTGAAATAATTCAATTGCACAACTTCGTTCATTAACACCCCAAAAATAGGCGTAACATATCATAAGCCCAAGTTGAAAAATGGTTAACAGAGAACAAGAGAACCACAAAATTCACAGCAAGAAGGTAAACAATTTTGCACACGCATGATCTAAATGCACTTTAAATGGTCACAGAATCTTAAAGGGATACCTTATTGGATGGTGTTCAATGACGATTTCAAAAGATTTTTCACCAATGACATGGACAGCTTCCCACAGCCATCAGTGAAGACGACGACATGAGGTTCTCTGAATATTTTTCCTTTGATAGCTTTTAATTTATCTAAAGAACTTGTATCTAGAGGATTAATAAGTCCATCAATAACCTGTTAATCCAAAGATGCATTGCAGTTAATCGACGAAAAAAGATAGAGAACAACAAAACAAAAATAGAAATCTAGTATGAGGTTTGTAGCCTCACATCACAAGATCAAGTCACAAGTTATCACAAGTCTAAAGAGAAATAAAGAGATACATGCAAGTAGTTCCTAAGCATACCAACCAATCCCAGGAATTTAATTCCCACAAATAGAATTTTGTAAATTACCTGGGATAAGGAAAAAGGCTTTTTTGGGCCAAGCTACTAATGACATTAATGTTCCACAAATAGCTTTATATATATATATATATATATAGAGAGAGAGAGAGAGAGAGAGAGAGAGGAGACCAACGGCCTCTTAGATTATTAATACCAGAACCTTAGGGAAAAGTGTTCATTTTGAATAATACCCAAAATAGAATCCCAAACCCATGCAAAGTGGCACATAGGTGTTTGTTGAGCTTGCGGTTGCGTTCCACACCTGTGGACGTCCCTGACACATGCTTGTCGTATTTCAACAAATAGAAAATTGCTTGCATACCCTGGATCGCTTAAATACCACCACAAAATGTTTTATTTGAGTATATATTTTTAAGGTTGCAACCAACATATAAACTTTATCAAAATATAACTTAATTTTTGTTTTTCATGATTTTCTCATTTCTCAAAATGACCAAGCAAAAAGGGTAAATTAGTCCTTCAATGAAATATTTTTAATTGACTCTTGCTCTTACAAACATCTAAGCAAATACGAATGACTTACAAGGGGTAAATAAACAAATACCATTTTCATAAGGGTGTATAAACAATTCCTCATTTTTCAATAATTATATAAGCAAAAAACCAATAAAAGTATGAGTAATGCTATATTTACTTAATAGACTTCCATGGATGACTAGCAACATCTGTGTCATTCTTTCAACCCTAAACCCTATAAAACATGAAACAGCATAATACCCTAAACTCTTAGAAAGCCAAAACACTACAAAACCCTAAACCCAAACCCAAAAACCTTCGACCCACAAAACTCTAAACCCAAATCCTAAAACTTTAAAACCTATAAAACCTAAACTTTGGACCCTGAACCATAAACACTAATCCTGAACCCTAAACTCAAACCTAGGTGTTAAACTCTAATAAACCCTAAGGTCTATACCCTTAAGTCTAAAACCCTATACTCCTAAACTCTAAGGGTTAAAGATTTAAGAGGAAGAGAACAAGATTTTTGTTTTTTTAAATGGCGTGGATACTAATGTAGGGAAAAACATTTCCATGGAAGACAAAATCCAGAAAAACAGAAATAAGCAATGCATCCTCATCATGCATCAGGAAGATCAATACATGCATTCAATATAATTTTAACAGAAAAAGGAAATGTGGGTCACTTGTCACTAAAGCAAAGAGTTAGCTTGTTTACCAGAAAAGATACTCCTGATATGTCAATGGCACTCTGTGAAGCAAGCTCCAGTAACCTTTCCGGGGTAGACACTAAGAACTCGGGATCACAGCTCTTCAGACTGCAGATGATATCAAAGCATCAGATAAGACAAAGAAGGCAAATTAACATGGTTAAAGTTTTTCCACTCAGCAAGGGGAAATAGATCCTGTTGCTAATGTTTCTTAGCCCCAATGCAGCACTTCCATATGGTCAAAAGAACCAACTTTATCAAGAAATCTACTTACCCGAGGACTTGATGATCCAATGAGGCACCAGGATGGACGCTTACAGTATGAATTCCGAGAGCCTTGAGTGGTTTGCAGACGGATCTCACCTGAAGAAGAGCACCAAGCACGCTTCAGAACAGTATGATTTTGAGGCAAGGAACAAAGATAATATCTTTACCAATAATCATAAAATAAATCAGAAGCATGAGGAATTTGGAGTAAAAAGAAAAAGATGAGCAACACCGGCAAAGATACATGCGTACCTGGAGAGCCTTGTCTTGAGATGGCACGAGATACAGTAGGAAGGGGCTGGGTACTGTAAGTCCTTGCTTCTCCTTGGTAGCAAAGATATCAGAAGCTGTGGAAACCAGCCAAGCAATATGTTCTCTGTTGGCACAGACTCCGTTGATGTCAATGAAATCGGATTGGGGAGCAGAGCATTGCCTCCACAGACGAAAACCCCAAGTCCCGGAAAGGAGAGGCGCATCCACATTGGGATCAAAAGATCCCTCCTCCGCCCAAGCGTTCTGTATAGCGTTCAGGCAGAGGATAAGGAACTTGGAGATAGCCTGATCACTATCAGGGGCCTTGTGGTCTTTATCTGTTCCTTCGTCTTGATGAAGCTTGGGCGGCTGCCTCTTCCTCTTGTTATGGATGGCGGCATCTCGAGTGTCACGAGGATTGTCGAAGCGATCGTTGAAGGGATCCTCAAGGGTCGGCAGGCTAAAGCACATCCCCTGGAAAATTGCAATTTTGGAATTGAATGGAGAATGATCGAATTGGTTTTATTCAAAGTACTAGAGGAGCTTTTAACGCCGGAGTACCTCGCATCTGCGTCGTTTACCAGCTTTGCGGCGGCGCTTGGAAGCGATGATGGAGGCGACTCGGGCGGAGACATCATTGGCTTGCATCTTCTTGCGGTTGGCCTTATTCCTCTTTCTCCTCACCGCATCGTCACCTTTCGCCATATTGGTTGATCGGTTACACTCTTCGGAGAGGCTGCGCCCCAGCCGCGATTAAGAGGCAAACTCGTCGTTTGAGCGAAGGATACAACAACAGGGGGCAAGCGAGATGACACCCGGTTGCCCTACCCCTCCTCACTAATCCCAGACCCAGATAATATATTAATATCGCTCTGCCCTGATTTGATCTGACCTGGTACAAACACAATCCAGCGTTCGACTTAGGGTCGGCATCCGAATGGGTCGCATCAAGTGCGCGCATATCATTCTCTTTCAGAAATTGCATCAATGGTGTCGAACCTTCATTACCCCATCCGCAAACCCAAACTGCTTCTTTATTTGAGGAGCGCTCGCGGTAATAAGATAATATCGTGAGATTATCTCAGTAATAATCATTAAATGTTATATACTGAATTATAGTAATTTGATATTAAATGTTATATATATATATATATATATATATATATATATATATATATATATATATATATATATATGTTTATATTTAAATTAATATAACAAAAATTCTTGTAAAAAATAAAAAATAAAATACTTTGATTTAGTAAAATTTATTATTAATAATAAAACTGAAACATGAAATAATAACACATAATTATTTTAAATAAAATATATCATTAAATCAAACATGAAATTTGTTTTTTTAAATATATATTTTAACTAAAAGAATTATCACATTATCGTGCTCTTAATAATTTAAAAATACCCACCTATATTATCATGCTCTTAATAATTTAAAAATATCCATCTATTTTAATGATAACAAATTTATAAAAAAAAAATTATAATATTTTCAAAATAATAATCTCATATTACTCTTAACCAGTAAATTTTTCCAGTGGAACATAATGTACTCACATAAACAGCCTTTAAGAGGGTAGGGTTACAGTAGTAATATAATCAGCGTTTATTTATGGGGAAAAGGCCGGTTTTAGAGAAACATTTCTCACTGCTTGTGGAACCAGATTCTTTAATTGACGCTAAACACACAATTAAAAGAAACTGAAGTAAATAAAATCTATTTAAACATCCATAAACCTTTCTGAACCACACGACTTAAAAGATAACACGCAGCAGTAAAACACATAGTACAGTACGAGCGTCGAAAGGAACGCGCTCTCATACACGAAGTGACGAAACCTAAAAATTAAAAAAAAAAAAAAAAAAAAAAAAGGCAAGTCTATTCAAGGCTGGAGAGGAGTCGGTCGTATCTCGATCCTAGAAACGCCTTCCCTTGACTCTGCCGCCTTGGCCACGTCCACTTGTCCGATAAGTAGCCCATCTGGCTCTTCTTCTTCGTGCCTCTCCTGTTCATCTTCGTAGTTGGGATCGTTGGGATCGATCGCGGGTGGCACCGGATCTAGCTCGGCCTCCAGCTCAGGAGAAGGACCCTCCCAAGTAAACTTGCCACCGTGGCCAGATTTAGGGGGACCGTGAACTAGAGGGAGTCCATCGACGGGGTGACGCTCCATGCGCTGGATACCCTTGTCGTGCAACTTCTTCTCGATGTAGCGGATGGTGTCCGGCTTAAGCTGGACCCCTTTCGTCACCTCCACCTTGTCCACCCGCTTCCTGCCCTCTTCGTCACCACTTACAGCCCTTATGCTGACCCTTTCCGCCTCCATCCGAATTTCCAAACAGTTTATTAATTTGATCACACGAAAGGCAAATAATAGGTCACAGAAAAACGCCACTCCTTGCCGCTAAGCATGGCGTCCACAGGAGTTCAATTTATCGACGTGAAGGCAAAGGACTCGAAATTTGTGGAAGCATCCTCTTCTGTATCTCTCCGCTGCCACGTGTCTCATAGATTGACAGATGTACATTTCACTTGCTTCTTATTGAATGACAGATATGTAACATCATCATCTTCTTCTCAGTTCTGCTCTCTTCTAGACTAATCCCTTACTTTTTTATTTTCTTTATATTTTTTATTATTATTTGTTATTATTACTTTGTTAATTGTTATTATTATTATTATTGTTTTAGTTGTGCTGTTTGCAAGCTTGGAGATTAGAAGCGAACAAGAACACATGCAGACATTATGTTACTAAATACTTTCATCTTTATACAACTTTCGAACAATATCATAGGTCACACCATTAAGGGAATGCATCAAGGAAAAATAAACATGAGGGTTTATGAGTTATATAAAATGAATATAATAAATGTGTTTAAGCATACGTTTTTCCAATAGCATGGGAAGAATAAAAAAGCACCTGTTTATATAAAAAAAAAATTCAATATTTTAATTTTAATCAAGGTTTATCCATCCAAATCTTAATGGAATTAGTATAATATTGAGTTAAGATAAACATATTATTTGAATATTGTTTGTATACAAAATTTTATCCTAATTTTAATTAAAAAAATATATGGCAATTTTAAAATAGGTTTATCTTTAAAATATTCAAATCCCAATATCAGTCAATAGCACAGATTTCAAAATGATCTAAGGCTGCGTTTGATTGGCAACATGGAAAATGGGTGGAAAACGAACAAATACACGTTTGATTGGCATTATTTTCTAGCCAGAAAATCAAAAAAATTTCATGAAAAATTTTGATTTTGTTGTTCGATTGCTTGTATTTTCTATGGAAAATATAACATTTTTCATGAAAAAAACCACATTTGTTGTTTGATTGTATCAATTTTTCATGGAAAATGTCATATTTTCCATAGAAAATTTTCTCCATGAAAATATTTTTGGCTGCCTAAAATGCTATTTAATCCCAATAAATCATTGTTTAAGATTTTGTAATAGATATTTTTTGTGTACACAATAATTCAATCTCAAAATTAATTTAAATTTTTTTCGACCTCTTTCTTTTCCTATTGAAACCCTAAAAACAAAAAAACGAGGGTTAAGGTGAAATCGATAACTCGCAAACATAAACTCATCCATGGACAGTGAAGAAGATGAAAAATTATCAAAAAATTGGGGAAGAATTGATAAAAATAAAAAAAAAGAAGCAAACCTTGAAGATCTTGGCCGTCCTTTCTCTCCCTCTCGCGATGATGATCTAGCTTGCAATTTGCATATCATCCCCTGAATTAATTAAAAATCCTAGCTCTTTAATTTTCTAAAAAACCCCCTCTATTTTTCATGGAAAATTTTTCCTATGGTTGAGGTAGGAAAAATTTTCCCGGGAAAATAGGGTCACGTGACCACCTCCATGGAAAAACTTTCCATGGAAAATTTAGGCAATCAAACAGTTTTTTTTTGTGGAAAATGGCCCATGGAAAATTTAGGCAATCAAAGGCACCATAAATATTCAAATCTCAAAATCAACCGAGAGCACAGATCTCAAATCCCAAAATCAATTGAGAGCACATATCTCGAGGTAATCTAGATATTTAAAATATCAAGATCAACCAAGAGCACAGATCTCGATGTAATCTAAAATACACATCTCAAGATCTGCTAAGAGCACGGATTTTGATGCGATATAAAATATTCAAATTTTAAGATCAACCAAAAGCACAGATCTTGAGGCGATTAAAATACTCAAATCTCAAGATCAACCGAGAGCACAAATCTTGAGGCGATCTAAATATTTAAAATCTCAAGATCAACAAATAGCATATATCTTAAGGGGATCTAAATATTTAAATTTCAAAATGAGCAGGTATCGAGGCAATATTAGATATTCAAACTTTAAGATCAGCTACGAATACAAATCATGAAGCAAAATAAAAGAAAAAAATCAAATTAAAATATGAAAATCAAATTAAAAAATATATATAATAAGATAAAATAAAATTTGAAATAAAAATAATATAAAAATAATAATAATAATAATAATAAAACAAAATAAACAATATATATAATAATGATAAAAATAATAATATTGTTGTTATTATTATTATTATCATATAATAAATAAAAAAAAGGGAAATGTGGGACATGGTGTCACGCCTGCTATCCGCCATCTGTCATCTTCCACAAATTATTATTATTATTATTATTATTATTATTATTATTATATAAAAAAAAAAACCAGAAACAAGCAACATGGGATGTGCATGGCGTGGCGCCACCTTCATTGGTTATTAAGGAGCTTTTAAAAGGAGAGGAGAACCAGAGAGGAGGCCCAAAGAAGAGAGAAAAAAAAAAAAGCAAGAAGGAGAGGAATAAAAAAAAGGAGAAGAAGAAGGTCTCCCGACTTTAATCTTTCTCTTTTCCTTCTTTCTTTTGCGGTACACATATATACATAAAAAACAATTGCCGTCCGTTGTCATCATCGTCATCACCATCACTGTTGCAATCACCTCTACCGATGCTAGCGTGAGTGAAATATTCCTCGGCTGTCTCCTATATAAATAAAGGAGAAAAACCACCGCTGTTGCTGTTAAAGCCGATTGCCTTCACCGTCATCGCCACAATCCATCACCACTACCGAGGCTAACGAGAGTGGAATATCTATCACCCGTCTCCGATATATATATATATATATATATATATATATATATATATATATATATATATAAAGAAAAATCACTGCTCGTCACCGGTCGTTGCCGTCACCGGTCGTCGCCGCTGTCACCACTGCCAGTCACCACTGTCATTGACGTCGTAGATCGTCCACCGTCGATGCCGACACTATGCGAGAGTCGAATATCCCTCGCTTGTCGCCGACGCCATGCGAAAGTGGAATAAAAATACTGCAGTCTGCCATTCTTCCCAAAGTATTAAAAAAACTCAAAATAAAAAAATAATAAAAATTAATATAACATATATCTAAGTTGAATCATCATAATTGAAATTTAAGTTAAAAGGTTTCGTTGTGCCGGATTGAGTGAGGCATCTCATGTTCCAGCAACGGATTCTCAATGGCACCGTAGTTGGGCTTGGGCCAGGGCGGGGCAAATAACATTAGTTGGCTGGGTTTTCCCGTTTTTTAAGGGTCTGTTTGGATGGGGGTTTTTGGATGTAAAGTAATGGTTTTCAAGAACCCATGCTTTGATGGGGGTTTTTAGGGGGAGGTAAGGGTTGTGAGAGGTTAGTGGAGGTTTTAAAACCTCAATTTTTTGGTGTTTTCCCAACCCTCAAATTTGGAGGGTTGGGGAGGTTTTGAGTTGGTATTTTTTGTTGTTGACCAAAATACCCTGGTACATTTCACCTAATTCAACATCTTATTAAAATAATTTTAAAAATAATTAAAATTGTAATAATAATAATAATAAATAAATAATAATAAAAAAATTAGGAAATATTACTTAATTATTAATGATAATGTTTAAACTCTTATTCGTTTAATTATAATTAATAATAATAAAAATGATAAAAAAATATAAAATTTTATAAATGGAGAAATATTACATAATCTATTAATGATATTATTTAATTAATTTTATTATTGAAAATAAAATTTTATAATATTGTTTTTTCTTATTTATACAAGAGTAATTTAGTAATATACTATGTAACCTTATTTCCACTAACATCCCATGGTTTCAAAATCTCCAATTACAATACTTTCTATCCAAGCAAATTATGGTTCAAAACCTTTCTCTAGCTTACCTTTATCTTACTTTACGAAAACTAAAAAAAAAAAAAAAAAAAAAAAAAAAAAAACAACAATCCAAGCAAAGCCTAACCCTCTCGCCCACACCAGTCTCCACCCCCAATCCAGAGACTAGAGACTAGGGCAAAACCAGAGCCCCGGCCCCCGCCTAACTGAAACCCCTCTCACTCTCACTCTCACTCTCATTATCGACCCCATCAACCACTACCAGTTTTGCCAAGATAGGAAGCGAACCTGTGCTTATGGACGAACCTAAGGAAGCGGCCTCCACATCCACTCTTGGAAATCTTCCTCTCTGGTAGGATTTCCTCGTCCATGGCCTATGGTTTCGCTCTTCTTCTGTGGAGGAGAAGCAAGCAAACCTCCCTGACTCCCAGGAAATGAAGTCGCAGACGGGCATTATGGATCTGGCACCACCATAGCATTCGAATACGATAGGCGGCCAAGCCCCACGGAACGAGCCTGGTGTTTTTGTCGGCAGTTATATCCAGAGGGTGAAGGATCCCTCCATGTCGGGTGCCGTGGGAAAGGTTGTGTCCTACGACTGTGCTAGTTGCTTGTACGACGCCCACTATAAAGATGGGCATCGTGAAAATTTGGATCCTCGGGTGGTCAGTGAGATTCTAATGGCGGATGACGCTGGCTCCACCATGAAGCTCAGCTGCAGAGAGAGGAAGCTGGACTTGCTTGTCCCTGTGGAGGACACCACCCATCCGAAAAACAAGCGCAACAAGGATGTAGAGGATTATTCTGATAGAACCTTGCGCTCACCTGACTCGGATGTTAGGGATAATGCGGACTCCGAACTGGCTTTTCGTTCAGCAACATCCTGTGAAGTCAGTATCCCTTTTCCTCCGCCTCCACCTCTGCCTCCATCATCAGGGGACATTGATGTCCCTGAGGAGTCTATTGCTTACCTTTTCTCTGTCTACAATTTCTTAAGATCATTCAGCCGCCTCTTGTTCTTGAGCCCCTTTGGACTCGATGACTTTGTTGGATCGCTTCACTGCAGTGTCCAGAATACTCTCTTGGACGCTGTTCATCTCTCTCTCATGCGGGCTTTGAGGCGCCACCTTGAACTGCTTTCCTCGGAAGGTTCTGAACAGGTCTCCAAATGCTTGAGGTCTATCTCTACACCCTCTCATTTCATTATTTTACCCTTTATGCCTTGGTTTATGCTAGGGATTTTTGCTTAGCATGTGTGCTATTCTGCATTGTTCTCAGATGCCACGATTGGATTTTGCTCGATTCCTTAACTTGGCCGGTTTTCCTAGTTGAATATCTATATGTTAAGGGCTACATGAAAGCACTGGTTGGGGAAGGATCTATCATTAGCTTCTTAAATAAGGAATACTATTGCTTGTCTGTGACCACCAAACTTAAGGTGTTGCAAATTTTGTGTGATGGTGTTATGGAATCTACTGAAATGAGGACAGAACTTGAGAACCGGGAAGATATGGAGGAGGAAAAAGAACACAACATTGCCATTCTGCCTCCACAAAGTGGTCCTAGAAGAGTACATCCCAGATATTCCAAGACCTTGGCTTGCAAAGATGCAAAAGCCTTGAAGAATTCTGTGGAACCCTGTAACCCTGAGTCAGTGCCTAAAGTTGTTCAGTCAGATGCAGATGCAATGGCTACCGCTGCTGAGTGGAACAGTGATGAATGCTGGCTTTGCGGCATGGATGGCATGTTGGTTTGCTGTGATGGGTGTCCCTCTGCTTACCATTCAAGGTGTATAGGTTTGAACAAAGCATCTTTACCGGATGGTTTGTGGTTTTGCCCAGAATGTGCTATCAGCAAAACCAACTTCTCATCTTCCAAAGTCGGAAGGGGAATAAGAGGATCGGAGATCTTTGGTATTGATCCATATGAGCGGGTGTTTTTGGGGACATGCAATCACTTGCTTGTGTAAGCACTCTCTTTCTCTCCCTCTCTCAGACATGGACACACACACATGATGGGAAAAAAGAATTTAACCTGTATGTGCATGAATTTCTGTCCAAAAACTAAATATCCAAGCTACTCATTGATGTGAGGGCACGGAAATTTCAGGGAGCATATGTGCATCTATTCATCAAACTTTTTGCTTATTTAGTTGTATTTTTTAATGCACAACATTCTAGTAGGCTATATGGCTGCCATGAGGTGATTATTGTAGGTTGGCTATGTTGTTTATACTTCTACAAGCCTTTGCTGCTAGTTCCAGCTAATTCTTTTAAGCCTACATCTTTGTATTCTCCCATTTGCTTTTCCATATACTGGAAGTGATGTCCTATTCATGTTTTACCACTTTCTTAAAGGAGGTAGAAAACATGTTTACATCAACTTGCTCTAGTCCACTATTTTGCCTCCACGTTTCTTCTTTCCTTTTTTTTTTGTCTCCAACAAACAGCACATAATATATCATCTAAGACAACTACTGAATTAGATTTATTAGTAACAGGTCTTGTTTTTAATTTGCTTACCTCTGAATTTTCAGGTGTGGGATATCCCCAAATGCAGAACCTTACACGAGATACTACAATCAGGATGATATTACCAAAGTCCTGAATGCAATTAGTTTTACTTTGAAAAATGCATCCATGTATGCTGATATCTTGTCTGGAATCTCTAAATATTGGCAGATTGATCCCTGTAATATGGTAATTGGTGATCCTCCATTTTTGAAAGAATTTTATAGTGATGTTCCAATTTGTGCCACCTTGGTCAATGAAACCAAGAACACCTATGATGGTGGAAATAATTCTGCAAACGCCACAGTCAGAAGCATCCTAGACAATAAGCAGATTATATGTCAGAAGGAAGATGGCTATGAAGAGGTGGTTAATGGTTCTAATTTGGGTTCTGTAGATCAGTATTATGTAAGAGACTTGGAAAAGCAGAATTTGGTGAATCATGATCTATGTTGGAAGGCACAAAATCTTCTTGTGAAACATGAGAAACTTGTCCCGTTTACACCCATAAACTTCCACAAGCAGCTTGATAATGGAGCTATTGAAACTAATGTTCCTGATACAAAGCAAGGATCTCCTAAATGTTTTACTCATTTAATCATTCGAACAGCTGGAAATGCCAGTGATATCTGCAGGAACATTGCAAATACGGCAACTTTTCCTACAGAGAGTCAAGTTCGCGCCATCTATAACACCGGCAGTCGGGGAAGTCATACTCATGGTGAGAAAATTAGATCAGGAAGTGATAAGAGTTTTCGTGGAACAGCTTGTTTTAAGCCTCATGGTTATGTAAATCAGTATGCTCTTGGTGATGTTGCAGCCTCCTCAGCTGCTAATCTTAATGCTCTTGATCCAGAATATAGTAAGGTCTTAGATGCTCGTGGTTCTTCAAATAATCGTAAAATATCAACTGCTCAAACTGCTATGCAACTTAAAGCATTTTCTGCGGCATGTGTGTGTTTTATGTGGCCAAATTCTGAGAAAAAGTTTGTGGAGGTTCCTAGAGAAAGATGTGGTTGGTGCCTTGCATGTAAAGGGTCAAGTACTAACAAAAAAGGTTGCTTGTTGAATCTTGTTGCTTCCAATGCTTCCAAAGGAACTGCGAGATACATCAGTGGCCTTCGCTCCACGAAACATGAGGAAATCCATCTCTCTGTTATTGCAACTCATATATCATGCATGGAGGAGAGTTTGCATTGCCTGTTACTCGGTTCTCTGGTGGGAATGGACTATAACAAACAATGGCATAAGTTGTTGAGGGAAACCACCAACTGCCGGATCCTCAAATTCCTTCTACTTGAAGTGAGTTTTTATGTCTTTTCATCCTCCAGAACACATCTCCTTAATTACATATTGTCCATACATCATGATCATCTAGTTTTATTACATGATGGAGACAAGCAGTTGTCCTAAGTGTAGGTCATGTTTAATTGTATGTTTCTTTAGGTACCAAAGCTTTTTTTCCCTTCCCTTCCCCCCTTTTCTCTATTATTTCCATAGCACAGATTCACATTGGCTAATTCTCAAGACCTACCAATGGCTACGTGTCAATCCTATTCAAAGAAAAGAGGAGGGAAATTAATTGGGAAAGAGGTGGAGAAAGCATGCATCTGATTAGAGGCGTTGGGTTTAAACGCTCTTTCCTTGTTGAAAGTAAATTTTGTTGTTTTTGTGCAGCTTGAAAAGAATATTCGTGGGATTGCTTTGTTTGGAACTTGGAGCAAACTGGTTGATGATGGAATTGAGTTCTCTGCAGCACCAACTACCATGCCTTTTGGCGCAAATAAAAAACGTGGATCTACTGGGAGATGGAATAAAAAACTACGTGAAATATCTGATCCGGTATCTGTACCTTCAGAAGTAAGTTGGGAGTGGTGGCGAGGTGGAAAAATTTTGAATTCTGTTTTCCAGAAATGGGCGCTTCCAGGTTCCCTGGTAAAAAAAGCTGCTCGACAAGGTATATGAATTTCATTAATTTTATTTATGTTCTATTCTTTTATTCAATGCAAGAAAGAAGAATAGATTAGCAGAATATTGCTATCATATCTGGTGTATATCAGGTGGCTGTAGAAGGATTTCTGGTATTTGCTATGCTGAAGGTTCTGAACTTCCTAGAAGAAGCCGACAGCTTGCTTGGAGAGCTTCTGTTGAAATGTGTAAAACTGCATCGCAGCTTGCACTTCAGGCTAGTTCCATTGTCTTCACAAAATTATTCTCTCATATCATCTTATTAACCTACCTTCTACTTCTATGATTTCATTTTCAGGTCAGGTACCTTGATGCTCATGTAAGATGGAGGGATCTTGTCTGCCAAGATCAACTACTGGATGGGAAGGGTTCAGATGTTGATGCTGCTGCTTTCAGAAATGTTGCCATATGTGATAAGAAAGTCACTAGAAATAAAATATTATATGCATTGACTTTTCTTAATCAAAAGCATCTTCCTTTGCGTGTGACCAGAAATATTGTAGAGGAAGAAAGGACAAACGATCAAAAAGATAAAATTTGGTTTTCTGAGATTCATGTTCCTTTGTATTTAATAAAGGAGTATGAGGAGAAAGTTGGTTCGCAATGTTTGCAAAATGTGAAGGCAAGCTTACATTGTTTGCCAAAATTTCAGAAGAAATGGATGAGGTCTTATATGAGAGATGTATTCTTATATCTTTTGCACAAAAGGGAGAAACCTAGCATGTCTTCCTGTGTTTCTTGTCGGCAAGATGTTTTATTTAGGTAATACTTCTTTGCATTGTTCATGAGAAGCACTTGTAATTTTTCTCCTGATGATTTTCATTAGTTATTTTTGCTGCCACAGGGATGCTGTCAGATGCAATGCATGCCAAGGTTAAAAATCAGCTTTTTTCCTTGTCGGACATTCAATATATTGATAGTGTAGTTAGCATGAATTAACATGGTAATATCTCTGGTTTTTTCCTCTTTGATCTCAGGTTACTGTCACAATGATTGCACTATTTTTTCCACTGCTGAAGCTGATGATGATTTAGAATTTTTGTTCACATGTAATTCATGCTGTCACACTTTATCTGGAGTGAACAAGATTGGGAAGGATATGTTGGGAAGGCAAGATCAGCTACCAATAGTCACAAAACCCATGCTTCAGATTGGACTTCACACCTCAGTGTCTGTTGGAATGTCTGAAGTTCATCTGAAGACGATGACCGCTGCCTCTAGTTCAAACCCAAAACGGAAAGCTAAACGTGGCGGTCTGTGTCTTACAAATGGTCTCATTTGGAAACGTAAGAAGGTCGATGAATCTGGCAAGGATTTCAGGCTAGAAAATATTATTCTTAGAAGCAAGGAGGGCATGGTTCCTTCTAAACAACCAACTTGTTCACTATGTAACAGGGTTTACCAACCTGATATGATGTACATCCGCTGTGAGAAATGCCAGAGTAAGCCTGCAATTGCAATTTGCTTGTTTATGCTGTTTCTAGTCAATTGATAGTCTGTTTCACTTTTTCTGCTTTCAGGTTGGTTCCATGCGGATGCTGTCCAACTGGAGGAATGCCAAATTTTTGACGTAGTGGGGTTCAAATGTTGTAAATGTCGAAGGAAAACCTCACCAAAATGTCCTTATGTGGACCCAGACTACCAAAAGCCAGATGGAGAGTGTTTAAAACAAGTAACTTCTGTTACTAAGGAGGGGACTATGTGCAAGGCAAATAAGGTGAGTGCACTTGAGCCTACAATGGTGTCACTTCCAAAAGCTAGAGATTTAGTTATACTGGATGACCCTCGTCTGCATTTTGTGGAAAGAGATGAGACAGCTGTGGAGCAAGCATTGGGGACTGAAGTCAAGAATAATGGTTCCAGCTCAATGCTTTTGAAAATAAATCATGAAATGGATGTGGATCGCTTTTCTTCAGCTCAGCTTGTGAAATCTAATGCCCCGACACATTCAGTGTGTCTACAAAAGTTGCCTATTAGAAGAGACGATGCTAAACGTGGAGCAGATGAAGAATTTTCTATAGAAGATGAAATAAACTTTATGACTATGAACTCGTCCTCTGCTCAAGTAGAGTGGGATTCTTCCATTATGGATTGCCATGCAGATGTAGCCTCCAGTGTTAACTTTCTTGAAAATGAAATCAGTGAGGATACTGAATACGAACCTCAAACTTACTTCTCTTTTACCGAGTTGTTGGCAATTGAGGATGGGGAATGGGGTAACTTATTTGATGTGCCAAGGAATGTGACAGAGAATTGGTTTCCTCCTGTTGGGGCTAAGGACATTGAAAGCTTGCAACAGGAACCATTGTCTTGTCATTCATTTGAGTACAATGTTGCTGATGAACCTGTGCTTGATGTTGTGCCATGTCAAAAGTGCAAGCTCAATAAGCCATATCCAGATCTCATGTGTGAATTATGTGGGCTGCAGATACATTCTCACTGTTCACCTTGGGTTGAGAGTGAGGTCCCTTCTACTAAGTGGAGATGTGGTAGCTGCAGAGATTGGTGTTAGTCTAAACTTTGTGGTGGTCTTGTAGGTGGCAATTGCAACCTCCATAACCTTGGTATGGCCTATGTTGAGGGCAATGGTTGTTTTGCTAGTCCAGTCTCCAGCTTTGTTTTTAAGGTTGGTGTGACACTCAACTTGGTTTGTTGAGATACTATATTGAATGGGAATGACACTGTGGATTGGTGTATGATAACGATTTAAATCTGGAGATGGTTCAGAATTTACTGGGCCAAGACCTTGATTGGGCAAGGCTTGCTAAGCTCAATGTTCATCACAAATCTGGGAACTATTGGGTATGGCTGCTAGCCTCGCAGTGGGTATCTGTGACTCCAGTTATACACCATTATTTTACTGACAAGCCTAAATCCACATCCCAATGGAACGGTTGACATCATATCTGGAAATTGAGGGTGGTCCTAGAATTAAAGTGTTTATTTGGAAAGTTGTGCATGGAAAACTTCCCACAGGTGCTTATTTGTATGATCTTAATATTGGGCCCACTGCAGATTGTGCTTTCTGTGGTTTAGCAATGGAATCAGCTGAGAGTACAAGCTGTGGTGATGTGATAAAATTCAGGTTTGTTGGGCGCATGTGTTGAATTCCCTTGGCCTGGACCATAATTTGTTGTTTGAATTCCCTTCTTTGGAGTGGGTACGAGGGAAATTTCTGTCTGGATTGGGATTCTTTTGCGAGAGCTGTGATTGCTTCATGAATGTGGCATATTTGGAAGACCAGATGTCTAAAATTCAAGAGCCTGCCCCCTAATTTTGTTGAAATTTCTCTAAGATCTGGAATCACACAAAGGAGTTCTCAAAGAAGAAGAATGCTTATGACAGGGAGGTTTCTCAACCTTTGAATTGGCATTATTATCCTTTGGTTGTATTCACTAATGCTTCTTGGATCGGTAATTCTAGATGGAGTGGTTTAGGTTTTATCATTATGAGTAATCTTAGAGGAGTTATTCTGGCAGGTGCTAAAGCTATCAGGGTTGTTTCACCACTTCAAGTGGAGGCTACTGCTCTAGAGTCTGCACTAGATCAGTGTAAGAGAAGGAGCTGGAAGCGGGATAAAATCAGTTGTGATTGCACCAGTCTTGTTCATCTAATTCATTCTTATGAAGATAATGTTGCCTGGAGATACTCTTCTGAAGTTTGCAGAACTATGGATCTCATTGAGTAGAATGCCAAATGTGGATGTCAAACCATTCCTAGAGATGAGAATGTTATTGTGGACCGTTAGCCCGACCATCTCAACACCAGCTGCCCCTGCTTTTTAGAGGCCTGGAATTGCCTCCTTGGTTTTTTTATGCCTGCGCCTCTTTTGGCATGGAGCTCTAGTGAGCTGCTCGTATTTTGCTGTTTGCAAAAAAAAAAAAAAAAAGAAAAAAAAAAGAAAAGGAAAAAAAGAACAGTGTGGGTTGGTCGTTGGTACAGCTGAACTATTGTACTGTTCACTTGGATCATCAGCTTTTGAAGTCTGGTTTGTGGGTCTGTCTTCTTGGCCTTGAGTTTGTGAGAGACGCTCTTGAAATGCTCAAGATTTCCCTTGGGTGTGGAAGCCACTATCCATATAGAATAATGGAACCTGGGGTATTACCAATTCAACTAAACAATTTTGGATATTTATGTGGAAGACTTGACGCTGACATTTGGGAATTGAGTTTTTTAAACAAGGGATAGTGATGCATGTGGTTCTTGGTGTAGTTATGCTGGTTATATGAGCTAGGGCCCTTCGTCTTTACAGCGGGGCAGGTTTTTGAAAGAGATGTATAGGATTTTGATTCATTTCACTTTTGATAATTTGATTTTTGCTGGGTGACTTGTGTTCGGGAGGAGTGTGTTTTGCTCAAAATTAGTCCTCTCTATTAAGATGCTTAGAATTTTAGTTTTGTTTCCAAATTTTGTCGTAGACGGCCTTTCGTTAGGCTGTGAGGCAGGCCTCAAGGTTGAGTAAAATTTTTGGTAGGCCACTCAATTTTGGTCAATTATCAAATGGGTGTCCAAACTTCAATTTGAATAAAAAAAGTTATCCATCTTTAATTCAGTTTCACTGGGAGGTTACCCGGGGAATTCTGGCACCTACCTGATGATGTGGAGGCCGGAATGTCTTTGTTAGCGCTTACATGGCATACGCATTTATGCCACGTCATCTCCATGTCACTCATATGGGCCACATCATGTCCATCATCATCTTCTTCTTCTTCTTTGTCTTTTCCGAACACTGCCAACGCCATCTCTGGCAGCAAACTTGACACTGCGGCCGCCAACCTTACTCAGTTGAAACAAGGTCCTAATCCCCATGGAGATCCTGACCAAAGGTTCATTGCTATCATGGTCTCCTCTCGCATGTTCAGACTCAACCACTCGCCACCTGTTCGCCGGCCTTGGTAGTACAGAGCATCTTGCAAACACTGTGATGCTTCACAAGGTCTCCCTTGTTTTTAAGCTTGGTCTCGTTGCTGCCAACCTCGCCATCTTTGACGCCACTAGAGGTCATCTCAAGATCCACATCATCGACTTTGATGTCGGTCAGGGCGTTCAATACATCGCCTTTATTCACGTCCTCCTCCGACAACCACCGCCACAACCCCTCTTGTTGTCTCTCCGCCATGAAGATCACCGCAGTTACCAACCCCTCCCTCCCCCCACGCCTCCGATCTCAAGAACAATAATAGCAATTTCATGCTGGGTGGAATCGCCTGGCTCGATGAGCGAGCTAGCGTCAGTCTTCGATTTAATGTTATATGTCGGCAACCCTTTGATCTAGATCTCTCCACCCTCAATTGCGAGCCGCGTGAGGCTATTGTCGTGAACTTCAGCTTCCTCATATCCTGCATCTCCAACGAGAGCGTCACTTCGGCCAACCCTTGCGACGAGCTACTCTGGCGCATCAAAGCTGATGTGGAAATGATGTGGCCTAAATGAGTGATGTGGAGATAATGTGGCATGGATGAAGCATGCCATGTAAGCGCTGACAGAGACATTCCGGCCTCCAGATCATCAGTTAGGTGTCGGAATTACCTAGGTAATCTCCTGGTGAAATTGAATTAAAGATGGATAACCTTTTTGATTCAAATTGAAGTTTGGACACCCATTTGATAATTGACCAAAGTTGTATGACCTACCAAAAATTTTACTCCCTCAAGATTTGAATAATTTTGGTGAAAAAAGCGGGCAGACTCATGTACCTCTAGTTAAATGATCAAGTCCAATCAGCACACCAGTAACTTGAAGAGTCCACAATTCTATATTCAAATATGCTTTAATAACAACGAAAACCTAAAAGTGACTAAGGAAGCAAATTATTTTTTCAATTCGTTTTTTATTTTCAGGTGAATTGTGCTATTGAATTTCAGCCGGTAATTCTACACCATGAACGACCGCTTGAAAACTTGGGTTTTTTTAATAATTTTATTTTTTAATTATTTTAATGAAAGGCTGACATAATTACAATAGGATTAGTAACATGGGAACATTAATGAACCTGAAGCTATTTGTATGGTGAGCTGTGCAAATGTTAAACTGCTTTAACTCACCAAGAGAAATACGTACATCACAAGTATTCATAAAATACTTCCAAACTTATTTGTTTCAGCATTGGGCCGTGGGCCGTGGCCCGTGCGCTGTGAATATCTGATTAGCATCTTTTGTGGTTGGCCTGAACCTGGACCACGGTTGAGTCCACTAATTATATTGTAGGTAACGGAGCTGAGTGCGGTGGCCCGTTGCCGCCACCCATTGTCCTCACGATCCTCCATCCTCCCCGCTGCCGTTCTCCTCATCCGTTGGCAATTGTTCAACATCATTACATATTAAATTTAACCCTCAATTTTAGGAATATTGTTGCGATTGCAGACGTAGAGAGACGATGGAGGGTGCCGGGAGCTGGGACGCTCTTGAATGGACGAAGATCGAGGTTCTCTCTCTCTCTCTCGATCTTAATCACGTTCTAGGGTTTTCTTCCCTTCGTCTTCATTCTTCCCTCTTCCTTCTTACGCGTATTGCTTTTGGATTTCAGCCGTTGTCCAGGTCGTCTTCTTCCTCACATGGCATGTCGGAATTCCTCCTCGAAGCAGAGGAGGTTATCGTCCAGGTATGCTGTCAGCTGCCTCTTCTTTTGGATTATTGATTTATCACTGAGATTGTTACCCTGTTCTTTGCGTTCTCGTAAATTGAGGATCCTGCAGTAATGCTTTGCTCTCGGCTATTTATAATATTAAAGAATCCCTGTGTTTCTGGTTGGAATTTTACAATAAGTGTAGTTTTGAATCCGTGAGAGGTCTAAATATAAAGCACCGATATAGTGCATTTCATTCCAGAGAAGAATCAAAGAAATCAGAAATTTTCATTTTATATACGTGAAGTTCATGCACAAAAACGCTGGGGTTGTCAAAATGCATTAAATATTTATTTAGATGTTTTCTTTCCCAAAACTGTTAGGGTCATGGTGTTGTTTTAGTAAATACAGATGAGGCTGGGACACTATCTGTGACAAATTTTCGCCTTCTTTTTGTGGTAAGCAGTATTCTTTCTTCTGCATCCATGCTTTCATTTAGAAAAGCATCTTACAATGTGCATACGTATTTCTCATTTTCAACCTACTGTTTGTTTATATAGAGTGAGGCATCTCGGGACATAATTAAACTTGGGACCATACCACTGGCTACTATTGAGAAGTTCAGTAAGCAAGTAAGTGTTTTTGTTTGTATATTCATCTATTCAATTTTGTATTTGCTGCACTGACAGATGTGCAATATTTTTTAAATTTGTTATGTCCTGCTTAGCGTGAAACTTCTTCTTGCTAAATAGTTTAGACATACATGAGCTTTTAACCAACTATCAACCAACTTGGCACTTTGAGGATGCCTTGTATATGAATCTCTTGCCTGATGCTTTTTTTTTTTTACATTTTCTTTTTTAAATCATATTAAATGGCAGGTATCAAAAACTTCTGCTCAGCGCCAATCTGATAAAATGTCATCACGAAGACTTCTTCAGGTTATTGGTATGTTTCTAGAAAGATCACCTCTTATAAACTTTGCTTTGCATTAGACTTAGATGCCTATACTTGCCATATGCCATATATTCACATTGTTCTACATTTTCTTTGGGTTGCTTGACTTGCTAGTCTGAAATCTTTTGTTTTTTGCCTTTGTTTGACTAGGACTTCAGTTGATTTGTTGTCAGACAGTGATCTGTACAGTGATTTATTTGAAGATTTACTATACCTTATATATATAAGAACAGATGAACATTAGATTCTAACTTAGTTGAACTTTATTTCAATAAGTTAGTGGTTGAGGATGTGCACGGTCTTAATCCCTAGTTTTACTTTTGCTTCATGTAACTCAATATGTGAAATAATTTGAATTGAAGCATATTGCTTTTTTAATAATGAATTTATCACTTTAAAAACATGTGTATATTGAGATAAATTATAATGTATTCCTCTATTAACATATCTAAATTTTTATAGTTTCACTTGCTTGGCTCCTGTATTCATTTCTTCACACAGTAGTGATGTGTATGAGTTTTAGCATATAAATCACATTAAGATCAAATCATTTACTGTAATTGACCAACATGCAGCTTCCCTGAGTAGTGGTTTCCGCTACCCCTTTTTGCAGGTAAAGATATGAGAATTATTGTCTTTGGATTTCGCCCAAGAACTAAGCAGGTTATTCTCAGAGACCTTTGTTATTCGTACTGCAGTTGCATGTTTCTTGTCAATGATGCATCATGGAAAGTCAGATTTCTGTTATCTTCTCTATTGTTGTCTATGGAATTTGTTCTTTGTGAAATTTAAAGTTTTAGTCTTGCTTTTCTGTTGCAACAGAAAGCTATCATATTGTTATTGCTGTTTTTGTGCATATTGATTCTTGTTGAAGATATGCTTACACAACCATCTTTAATATGTGTACAAGAGCTATGAAATGTTACTGGTGTTTAGCAGAAAACCTTTTCAGAGACACATTATGGAGTGCTCCTAGTGTTCTGTTTCACCCCTTCTGGAATTTCTTTGGCCTTCATGATTGACCAGATACGACATGTTAATTCATAAAATGCTCATGATCATTATCTGGGACATGGCTAAGCTACTATGTGCTTGACAGGCTATATGGCTTGCTTATGTCTGGATTGTTGGACCCCTTCTCCTATGCTTCTCTTAGGATCTTCAACAAGAAGTGCAAAGAATATATTCAATTTATCGTTGCACTTTTCTACTGTTTAGGAAGTTCTTTTGTACTAATATTTACTTACCTTTGACAGAGACGTGCCATAATTGATGCATTGTGGAGGTATTCAAGGCCGTCACAATTGTGGGACCTTTATGCATTTACTTGCGGTCCTTCCAGGTTTAGCAATGGCAACCCTAAATTGCGATTATTGAATGAGTACCTTCGACTACTTGGGAAAGATTCTGTTCTTGCTTCGGGCAGCATGATTGGGGACACATCACTCAATTTTTCTAACGAGTGGTGGAGAGTAACTGCAGTAAATAACAGCTACACTCTATGTGCAACTTATCCTTCTTCCCTGATCCTGCCAAAATCTATTAGGTACAATTATAAGGAATTTTGAATAGGGATTGCCAACTCTTTGCTGTTGAATACCTTGAAGCGGAGATAATGCTTATGTTACTCTTTTTAATGAGATCAAATTTCTTCTTATCTTATCTCAGCGACGAAGAAGTACTTCAGGCTTCCACTTTCCGTGGGAGGTCCCGGGTTCCTGTGATATCATGGTGTAATCCTGGTCTGTACCGAAATGTTTTTTCACTTGAGCTGCATTTCATATGATTTTCTTTACAGTATTCTATCAGCAGATAAAAACACATATATGCATATGAAGGGGAAATTTAATATATATTTTGGGAGGTATGCAATTGAATTAAAATGTACTCATTATAGGAACTGGGGCTGTTCTTGCAAGATCATCACAACCATTAGTTGGTCTCATGATGAATATGAGGAGGTAATCATTTCCGTTTATCATCAAGTGAATGATACCATCCTTATTAAGCCTATTAGTTGAATGATCTATACTTAGCAGCAATGCAGATGAGAAGCTTGTTGCTGCTCTTTGCACTCAAACTGCTGGTGAAAAGGAAAGAAGGTATTTACTGCTTCTATATCATTCCAATGGAATACTGTAGCGAAGTCATTTTCATGTTCTTTTTTTCCAAGCAAAAGATGTGGCTTGTTTCTTATCCAAGCAATTGTTGTCATAGTTCATTCTCAGCTCTTCATGCTGTAGTTCTAGGCTTATATTTCTCTCCTGAGGGTTTTAATTTCTCATGCACACACATCTATGGTGGGTACTATCTGTTTTATTTTTATTTGTTCTTGATCTCTCTGTTTGGGAAGCAAGATATAATAACTAATCCTTAGCCAGAGCACCCTAGAATACATCAGTAATGCGGAATATTTGTCTCAGGAAGCTCTATATTACTGATGCAAGGCCCAAGAAGAATGCTTTAGCAAATGGGGCAATGGGGGGTGGTTCAGAATCATCTTCTAATTATTTTCATTCTGAGGTCAGTCAATGTTGTTGATAGGTGACACTGTATATCACATTGCTTTTCCTTTGAAGTGTACATCTCTTATTTCTCTACTGCATATTTCCTACTTTCTGTAGATTGTGTTTTTTGGGATCGATAACATACATGCCATGAGAGAGAGTCTTGCGCGACTAAGAGACTACTTGGACACTCATGGGACGACCTCATCTGATGGAATGTCATCTTTCTTGGTAAGCCGAGGGCCCTTATTTTAGGTTCTAACAGAGTTCTGCTTCCTAGTAATAGGTTTTTGCGTAATACTCACATCCATAATGTAGAGTATGATCAATGACAACAATGAAGTGGTTTCCTTCTTAACTAAACATGGTAACTGTTGATGAGCTGTTACCAGTAGCATGTGACATCTTTTTGCTGACATGTCTTTTGGTTGGTGGAAATTTGTCTTGCACACTGTATTTTCATCATGTACTCTGTGTTCTATTGTCTCCAGATTGATTGATTGCATTTGAGCCTTCCTGGTGATGTAGTTGTTTGATATGCTGATGTCTATGGTGGTAACGCATGCAATGACCATTTATCTGGAGGTCTAGTGGTGTGTTTGTATCATATGTCAGGGACTAATTTCTAAATTAGGTCCCTACAGTTTCATTGCATTTATACCAAATAAAATGGGTTTTTTCTATTATTCTAATCATTTAATAACTATAATTTAGCCTAGCATGCAAAACGTAGGTAATTGCCTGGTCAACTTCATGATTGGAACGTCTGTTGATGTCTGACTGCCTTTCATCTTTATGTCAGAGGAATGGTGGATGGACGTGGGGTGGTGGAAACCTGAGCAGTATGTCAGCTTCTGTTTCAACCCTAGGAGATAGTGGGTGGTTAATCCATGTTCAGAGTGTCCTGGCTGGATCTGCCTGGATTGCTGCACGTGTTGCCCTAGAATCAGCTTCAGTTCTGGTGCATTGCAGGTTTCTCTCTCTTTGCTTTCCTGTTTACTTGACGATTTGGGTATCATTTGCATTGTCCATGCTTCTTGTTAATTGCTATGGTTCTTTATGATCACATTTAGTTTGTTGTTTTGGTTCAAGGTTTGGATGTATTTTATCCATCGTTGCTGTAATATGATGATACATGACACATCACCGGGAATGTATAGGCCTAATTTTTTAAACATCTTTTGTGTGTGTGCGTGCATGTGTGTGTGTGCGTGTGCGTGCACTGTCATCGAAATCCATATACTTCCAAATATGTCCCTGATGTTAGAAAGCTTTCTTCTTTAATTCACTTTGCGTATGCTACTGTTAATGTCATTTCTGTAGCATATAAAAGTCATTTCAGAAACATACTTTGGGGATTTTTTAGTGAGTTAATAATTACTGCCTTTGTGTTTTCAATTTTGCATGGGTTGTGCACAAAAAAAAGAAAAGAAAAGAAAAGAAATCTTTCTGATGCAGAGATACTATGGTAGGAAGTCAGAATTATTGGAACCATAATATGGTCTTTGAACTGCATTCCACGACCTTGAAGTTTGGATAGTCTTTTGGATTTTGAAATAAAAGAATAACACCTTTTATTTTTCCTATAGTGATGGATGGGACAGGACAACTCAATTGGTTTCGCTCGCGAGTTTATTGCTTGATCCTTACTACCGGACCTTCAAAGGTTTTCAGGTGGTTGTAATTAATTGCTACCCACTTTATTAACTAGCAGATGCTCAAGCTGTTCTTATATAGTCATTCTTTGTGTTAGTCTTTTTTTGTTCATTATCTTGTAATCTGTTCGTTGATATATGTTTGTTTAGGCGCTTGTTGAAAAAGATTGGCTTGCATTTGGGCATCCATTTTCAGACCGGATGGGGATTCCGACAACGTCTGGAAACAATAATACACCGTTAGATCTATCCAGGCAGTCTTCTGTGGGAAATATTTCAACGCCTCCGATGAGGACTTCTTCTCTGGGGCCCCAATCCTCTGCCAGTAGCTCATTACATTCACAGACTTCAAACAATTGTTCCCCCATATTTTTGCAGGTATGCTCCTACCTTGACTTCTGTGGCTTTTGATTTTATGTGGTCATGCTTTTAGAAGATAAAATTATTGCATTTATTGAATGAGCTAGTTTCTTTTTATTTGAAATATCATTTGTTACTCATTAAAATTGTCAACTATGAAATGGGTAGCAATTCGGACTTATCTTTATTAGGCAAAAGCATAATTAGCCCTTGTGTTGGGTCATGAATTTTTTGTTCATTCTTGTTGTTCTGCGTTTAGTGAAAATGCATCAGTTTATGATGAAAGTAAAGCTACCAAATAAGCCGAGCCTTCTATGTTCGGTTTTGGCTCCCTCAAGCTCGCTCAATATAAATGAATTGAATCCAAGATTTCATGTTCATTGGTTGAATGAGCCAAGCTCAAATATACCTTGGCTCTTTGATAAGGGTCGATTACCAATTTACATATATGTATGTGTTTTCGTGTGTTTGTGGATATAGGTGTGGTGTAGTTGTATAATATTTATGAAAATATCTTGTTTTTATTAATAATTTATTCAAGCAGTTATATCAAAATTTATTTTGAATAAGGGCTCGTATGAATTTTTCTTCCCTTTGAAAAAAGAACTAAATTCTAATTTTAGTTTTTATGAAGGACTTAACCTAAATTTCCTTAAAACTTAAAACAAATCCCCTGTGAATCCACATTCTTAATGAAAATGATATATCAGTCATTGGCTTAATCCTGCCTCACTGGTCACTGGGTTCAATTCCTCTGCCTTGTCACCAATGATTGGGAGCTAATTCCGCTGTCTTCCCTGCTGTAAGAGTTGGGAGCTTGATGCCTATTTATCATGTGCGGCCTGTTCTTAGGCATGGGGGCGCACTAAGGATGAGTTGGTATGACATGTATCACGCGGGCACACAGCCGCGTGGAGCGGGCGGCGCGCGGTGGCGCGTGGCCGAGGGCATCTGCCCCAATGCGGGCGAGGACGTCCGCAAGATCTTGGCCGAGACCTAGTAGCGCGTGCGTGGCCGTGGGGCGCGCGCAAGACCAAGCATAGCGCGGGTGGGCGCTACCGAGCTGAGGCTGTTGCCCAACACTTAGCCGATTTTCAGGATGTGCGGGGCTGGCCCTGACTAACCTCGGGATGATATATGTTTGATCCATGCAGGCTGATCCGGAATTGGGCAGGCTGATCCGGAATTGGGCAGGCTGATCCGGAATCAGGTGGGCAAATCCGGATTTGAGCTGGGCGTGGCTGGGTGAGCTGCGTGCCAAGGCAGATATCAGCATCAACATAACCTCGGAGCCAACAGGACTGATCAGCTGGCTGGTGCGGCTGATGACACTGTGGCAGAAGGATAAGGGATGGAGCAGTGTTCGGTCACTGTAGCTGGCACTGTGGTGCTTGTCTTGACATGCCCGTTGACTTCTCCTTCACCTTTAGATTAAGTTGATGAATGATATCCCTTGCATGGGATTGACTGTATATACTTGTGTTTTTCCTTTGTGAAGGGTCTTTGGTGCCTTTGGGTCTTGGAGAGAATCCTTTGAGGATGAGCTTGGTCTTGGCCTTGATGTATCTCTTCTCATGAATAGAGAGTTTACACTTTCTCTCTTACTCTTGGTTGTCTTTGGATGATATGTGCTTTGTAGCTTGCTTTGGGGTTTGATTGGCAGGCTAACGCTGCGTCTGATCCGGACTTTGAGCGTCCGGTTTTGTGAAAGGCTGACTTGTACCGAAGGGTGACAAGTGCCGCACAGCTCTCGCGAGGCGATTCCGGATTTGGAAGCTGAATTCGGAATTTGGGGCTGTGACAAGTGGTATCAGAGCTCCGGTGGTGCTCTTGATATTTTAACGATGGCTGGTAGCACAAAGGACCGTCTGGAGGAGAGCTTAGGTCGCATGGAACATGTGATTGGCCGTGTTGACGATCTCCTCAGCACTTTGGCTAAGCGGATGGATGACCTTACTCGGGGATGGAAGGAAAGCCAGTTACAGAGTGATGCTGTCTCAGAGACGGTGATATCCCTTTCGGAGGAAGTGACTCTAATGGCGACGGACCTCTCTCAGCTTAAGGAAACCGGGCCAGTGCCGGCGGCGCCGCGTGAGAGTCTCTTGCGCATCAAGGTGCCGGAGCCAGCGTCGTTTGATGGCACGCGGAGTGCCAAGACTCTTGAAAATTTCCTTTGGGATGTTGATCAATACTTTCGGGCTGCGAAGGTGCCGCAAGTGGGGCAAGTCCCTCTCGTTGGCATGTATCTCACCGGGGATGCCAAATTGTGGTGGCGAACTCGGCAAGAGGATGATCTCAGTGCAGGCCGGATTATCTTCAGCTCATGGGATGACCTGAAGAGGGAATTGCGCGAGCAGTTCCTGCCCGGCAACACCGCATGGGTGGCGCGCATGGCCTTGAAAAGGCTGAAGCAAATGGGCTCGGTTCGGGATTATGTAAAAGAGTTCTCTTCTTTGATGTTGGACATCTGAGATATATCGGAAGATAAGTTATTTAACTTCCTCACGGGCTTGCAAAATTGGGCGCAAATCGAAATTCGGCGGCATGGTGCACGGGACCTTGCGTCGGCGATCGTGGCGGCCGAGGAATTGGTAGACTTGAGGGCTTCGCCTAGGTATGATGGTGAGAAGCTGAAGTCAAAACCAAAGGAAAAGAAACCAAGTGAGAAGAGGGTTGGGAAAGGATATCAGCGAAAGCCTTTTCCCGACCAGGCCAAGTTTGTTGATAGGAACAAAGGCGAGGCAAGAGCGACAGGTGGAGCCAGCGGCAGTGGTAAGACAGTGGGCTGCTTTCTCTGTGCTGGTCCACACTTCGCGAGGGATTGTCCAAAGCAGGAGAAATTGGCAACACTGAGGGTCAAAGAGGAGCCAGCCGCAGAGGAACCGGCACGCCTGAATCCCCTTCAGCTGCTGGGTGCCTTGCGGGCTATGAAAGAGAGTACTCTTACTTCTTTGATTGTTATGGATGTAACTCTGAATGACAGGGCAATTCAGGGTATGGTGGACACGGGAGCGACGAATAGCTTCCTGAACGAGGGGACGGCCACTCGGCTGGCTTGCGTGTGATGGCACACACCAGTTAAGTGAAGGCAATTAACTCCCAAGCAAAGCCAGTTGTGGGGTAGGTAGCTGGTGTACCAATTCGACTTGGCGAATGGCGAGGAAGAGTTGATGTGCTTGTTGTCTCTCTTGATGACTTCGAGCTGATCTTAGAGATGGAGTTTTTGAAGTCGATCAAGGCCATCATAATTCCACATTTGGGTGGCTTGCTGATTACTGAAGGTGAGCAACCTTGTTTTGTGACAGGTGCCACGCCAGCAGAGAAGGGTAAAGGTAACATGCTTTCAGCTCACCAACTGGCTCATGGCCTGAAAAATGGCGATCCTACATACGTTGCCTCATTGTGCGAAGTCTGTGATGATGTTGTGGTTGATATTCCGTCTGTTGTAGCCGAGGTGCTCACTGAATTTACAGACGTTATGCAGCCGGAATTGCCTCGACAACTCCCTCCTCGGCGTGCCATCGATCACCACATTGACTTACAGACGGGCTGTACACCCCCAGCCCAAGCTCCTTACCGCATGGCTCCCTTGGAGTTGGCGGAATTAAGGAAGCAGCTGACTGAACTTTTGGACTGCGGCTTCATTCAGCCTTCGAAAGCACCCTTTGGCGCTCCGGTTTTATTCCAAAAGAAGCAGGACGGGACCCTGCGGCTGTGTGTAGATTACCGGGCTCTAAACAAACTCACGGTGAAAAACAAGTACCCGATGCCGTTGATTCAGGACTTGTTTGATCACTTGTCGAAAGCTGCCTATTTCTCCAAGTTAGACCTGCGCTCGGGTTATTGGCAAGTGCGCATTGCGGAAGGTGATGAGGCCAAGACAACGTGTGTGACACGTTACGGGTCTTATGAATTTCTTGTAATGCCGTTCGGCTTAACCAATGCCCCGGCGACGTTTTGTTATCTAATGAATCAAGTCTTTTCAGAGTATCTTGATGTCTTTGTTGTTGTCTATTTGGATGATGTAGTTGTGTTTAGTGAATCCATGTCGGATCATGTAAAACACTTGAAGCTGGTGCTGTCCAAGCTGCGGGAGCATAAGTTGTTTCTGAAATTGGAGAAATGTCGGTTTGCTCAAGAGGAAATAAAATTCCTAGGGCACGTCATCACCCGGGGTGAAGTTCGGATGGACCGGACAAAGGTAGCGGCAATATTGGATTGGCCGGCGCCGTCCAAAGTCCCGGAATTGCGATCATTTCTTGGGTTGTCCAATTATTATCGGCGATTCATTGAGGGGTATTCGCGAAAGGTTGCGCCCCTTACCGACATGTTGAGGAAAGACCAACCTTGGGGTTGGACTGAAAGGCAACAATCAACCTTTAACAAGATCAAGACGGCGGTCGCGAGCAAGCCTGTCTTGGCGTTACCCAAGTTTGAGGAGCCATTTGAAGTCCACACCGACGCATCCGAGAAGGCTATCGGTGGTGTGTTGGTGCAGAATGGGCACCCGGTAGCTTTTGAAAACTGGAAACTCAATGATGCGGAGCAACGGTACTCGGCACACGAGCGGGAAATGCTCGCTGTGATCCATTGCTTGCAGAAGTTGTCTTCAAGGCAAGCCAGATGGCAGGAGATTTTGCAGGAGTATGATTTTACATGGCAGCACAAGCCCGGGAAGCACAATCAAGTGGCCGATGCCTTGAGTCGCCGGCAGATTGTGGATTTTGTGGCTGCCCTCACTCAGGTGGAGAGTGACCTGCAAATCCGGATTCAGGAGGTAGCAAAGGCGGATTCTCATTACAACTAGTTGGTTGAGGAAGTCCGTGAAGGCGTGGTGCGGCGATACTGGCTGGACGACGGACTCTTGTATGCCAAAGGTGGTCGGTTGCTAGTGCCGAAGGGAGGGCAGCTGAGGCAGCAGTTCTTGAAGGAACACCACGACGTCCCGTGGGCGGGACACCCGGCCGCGATCGCATGGCGGCGTTGCTCTCGCGACACTACTACTGGCCGGACATGGGCAATGACATAGAGGTATATGTTAAAACCTGTTTTGTATGCCAGCAGGACAAGGTGGAAAGAAGGCTGCAGGCGGGTCTTCTTCAGCCGCTGCCGATTCCGGAACGGCCATGGGCATCGGTGTCCATGGATTTCATTTCCGGATTTCCAAAGGTGGACGGCATGTCTTCAGTCATGGTGATCGTTGATCGCTTTACCAAATATGCTGTCTTTGCACCTACGCCGGTTGTTTGTTCAGCTGAGATGGCTGCTCGGTTGTTCTTTCGGCGGGTGGTGAAGTATTTTGGTGTGCCTGAAGATGTGATCAGTGATCGTGATGCACGGTTCACTGGGTGGTTTTGGACTGCCTTGTTTGATCTGCTGGGTACTGAACTGAGGTTCTCAACTGCTAACCATCCGCAAACGGATGGGCCGACGGAGCGAATAAATGCCTTGTTGGAGGAGTACCTTCGACACTATGTCTCTGCCTCACAGCAAGACTGGCTGGACATGCTGGACATCGCCCAGTTCAGTTACAACCTCCATCGATCATCGTAGACGGAGAAGAGCCCTTTTGAACTTGCTTATGGGTATCAACCGATTACACCTCCGGAAATTGCGAAGCGGAGGACCGGTGGTAAGTGCCCCGCCGCTTATCATTTCGTTGTTGATCGACAGGAAATGATGGATCGGGACGAGATAGTCTCGACAAAGCGACGCGTCGTATGAAGAAATATGCGGACCAAGGGAGACGTCCTTTGGAGTTTAAAGTTGGAGACCGAGTTTGGTTGAAGCTTACCCCGCAAGTATGGAAGAAGATGCATCGTCGGGTGGTGCATAAGGGCTTAGTGGCTCGGTGTAAGGGTTGATGACCTTACACTTGGTCAGCGGGCATATAG
Source organism: Dioscorea dumetorum (assembly GCA_902712375.1). Lineage (NCBI taxonomy): Eukaryota > Viridiplantae > Streptophyta > Magnoliopsida > Dioscoreales > Dioscoreaceae > Dioscorea > Dioscorea dumetorum. The sequence goes on from CACTHL010000739.1 coordinate 7,804,060, forward strand.
TATCACATAAACCAAGCCACGAGGGCGCACAGCTGCGTGGATTTGGTAGCGCGCGCAGGTGGCGCGGCGCTTATGTTGTGTCCGGACCAAGGGCGGGTGAAATACCCCGCATGATCATGGGCTGAGACCGTGAGACGCGCGCGCGCTGGACCGTGGGCGTGCGCGTGGCCGATGAGCGCATGGGGCAGGCGCACCCCTTACCAAGAGTCAAGTGTCGCAGGACTTCATCATGTAGAGTGTTGGATCTCTAGCAAGTCTAGGCGGGGCGGGACACTTGATCAGGCCGGTTGACCGAGAGCTGATTCCGGATCTGACAAGGCATTACACATACGTATGCAAGTAGGCACGTGGCCGGGAGCGTTGCCGAGCCAGGGGCGAGGATGGCACGCGGTATTACCGCGCGTGACCGGTACTGCTACGCGCTGTGACCAAGGGTGGCTGGTTAAAGCTACAGTCGAGTCAGAGGACACTGCAAGCTAAGTGAAGTCAGGGTATTCACGCCAGACCGGTATTGGGCATGGGGCTCAATCAACCTTGGATTTGGGGTAGCTCTTGTAATAGGGTCAAATGTGTCTTTGGGAGAAGACAAGGCTACTTGGTGTCGGTTTTGGCCATGGTTGTAAACATTTCTCAATCTAAGAGAGTTTTATGTTTTTCTCTCTCAAAATGGGTTTCTTTGTGTCGTGTTTCTCGTACCGACGTGTATTCCGGATTTGTTCGTTTCTTCTTATTTCCGCTGTACTTTGTAATGCAAACAGGTTTCATTTACTGTTCATGCAAAGAAAGGCTGACCTGTCGCTATGGTGCATGTCAGGTGCCGCACGGCCGAAGGTGATCGGTTGAGGCCGTGACACTCGGTATGATGGACCTTTTGTTGTTGTCCAAAGGGTTGGCAATGTCGCCTACCGCTTGGATCTTCCCGAACGGTTGAAGCTACATCCTACATTCCATGTAAGCTTCTTGAAGCCGTGTCATGAGGACCCCATCGATCCGTCTCGGGCGAAGACTAGTCGGGCACCCCCGATAATTCGCCATGAGTTATCCCGAGTGGCGGAACGGATCTTGGACCGGAAGGTCGAGGGCCAAAGTAAGAAGAATCGTCGTATTTACTTCCTTGTGCAATGGAAGGATTTACCGATCTCGGAAGCTAGTTGGGAGCGGGATACGACACTTTGGCAATTTGAGGAATTAATCAATGAATTCCTTGCTGGGTCGACGAGGGCGTCGACTTCAACGGGTGGGGGTGGTTTGTAAGAGTTGGGAGCTTGATGCCTATTTATCATGTGCGGCCTGTTCTCAGGCGTGGGGGCGCACCAAGGATGAGTTGGTATGACATGTATCACGCGGGCACACAACCGCGTGGAGCGGGCGGTGCGCGGTGGCGCGTGCCGCGTGGCCGAGGGCATCTGCCCCAATGCGGGCGAGGGCGTCCGCAAGATCTTGGCCGAGACCTAGCAGCGCGTGCGTGGCCGTGGGGCGCGCGCAAGACCAAGCATAGCGCGGGTGGGCGCTACCAAGCTGAGGCTGTTGCCCAACACTTAGCCGATTTTCAGGATGTGTGGGGCTGGCCCTGACTAACCTCGGGATGATATATGTTTGATCCATGCAGGTTGATCCGGAATTGGGCAGGCTGATCCGGAATCAGGCGGGCAAATCCGGATTTGAGTTGGGTGTGGCTGGGTGAGCTACGTGCCAAGGCAGATATCATCATCAACATAACTTCGGGAGCCAACAGGACTGATTAGCTGGCTGGTGCGGCTGATGACACTGTGGCAGAAGGATAAGGGATGGAACAGTGTTCGGTTACTGTAGCTGGCAATGTGGTGCTTGTCTTGACATGACCGTTGACTTCTCATTCACTCTTAGATTAAGTTGATGAATGATATCCCTTGCATGGGATTGACTATATATACTTGTGTTTTCCCTTTGTGAAGGGTCTTTGGTGTCTTTGGTGCCTTTGGGTCTTGGAGAGAATCCTTTGAGGATGAGCTTGGTCTTGGCCTTGATGTATCTCTTCTCATGAATAGAGAGTTTACAGTTTCTCTCTTACTCTTGGTTGTCTTTGGATGATATGTGCTTTGTAGCTTGCTTTGGGGTTTGATTGGTAGGCTAACGCTGCGTCTGATCCGGATTTTGAGTGTCCGGTTTTGTGAAAGGCTGACTTGTACCGAAGGGTGACAAGTGCCGCACAGCTCTCGCGAGGCGATTCCGGATTTGGAAGCTGAATTCGGAATTTGGGGTTGTGACCCCTGCCATGGTTGATGGCTGGGTCTTGGTTTGTTGAGTTCAGGCTTGGGCTCCATATAATTAGGGCTAACTAAGCTTGAGCCAAGCCCAACTTGGATCTTTTACCCCTTGTTTGGTTCAAAGGAGGAGGGAGAGGGGAGGAGTGAGGGGAAGAGGGGAATGGGGGGTTTGAAAAATGTTATGTTTGGTTCAGTTGAGGATTGTGGAGGTGTAATCTGTTTGTTTTGTTTGGTTGGAAGGAGGGTTAAGGAGGAATAAGGAGATGTCTGATGTGTATTACTAATTTGCCCTTTTATGTAACATCGATTAGACTTGTTTTTTATACATACTATAATGACTAATGGTTTATATTTTTGTATTTTTTTACAATACCAATACAAGAACTGAGTGATAATAGCTAGAAATTTATGATAACAAGTGAAAACCTGCAATAATAAGAAATAAGAAGTAACATTATAAATGGGAAAGCCAAATACTAAACAAAAACATGAACTAAATGATAACATAATATAACAAGCGAAAACTAATTATTATAAGTGTAAATAAACTATAATAAGTGTTAATCAGTTTTTCATGTAATTGAGAAAGCTTTGTATTTTGTTTATGGTTATTTGTAATTAGAAGAATAACAGTAAAGAAGGCATATTATACTATAATTGAAAACATTGTATAATAAGCGGTAACATAAAGTAATAAATAATAACCTGGATTAATAATTAGGAATGTACAATAATAAGAATATCCAATAATAAGTGGGGGTCCAACCTAGCTAATGGGGTTAAACCCCACATGCGGGGTTATGGAATCATCATTATGATGCTAGGGTTAAGCCCAGATAACAAAATGATTTGTAAAACTCTATGAAGATTAGTTCAATAATAGCATCAATAATAGCTGAGAAAGCAAGGTTTTTACTAATACTTTATTTAATGAAGGATATGTTGGTTTTTTCACATGGTTGTTTTTTAAGCTTAAAAAATTTCTCAACAGTTTCGCCCCTCCAAATCGGGGTGAGGGGTTTGGAGGGATGAAGCACCTTTCCAAACTCCTCCTCCTTGCTCCCCCAACCAAACAACTATCACTCCCCCTCACTCCTTGCTACCCTTCTAAAATTCCCCAACCAAATAAGGGCTTACAACCCTAGATAGAAGTAACTAAATAATTGTTTCTATGCTACTGTATTTGGCTATTTGTTCTTTTAAATTTTTAATTTGTCATTGAGAACCCAATTTTTTCCTCTTTCATCTTTCGTACATTTTACTTTAAAATTTCTTTTTGCAGTGGATTGATTGCATTGCGCAGCTACTTCGGGTGTATCCATGTGCTTTTGAGTTCTCGGTGGTGAGTTTCTTTATAAATTTAGGATGCTTTGTGTGTATATATATATGTACTTGTATGCTTATGAGCTGCCATATTTTGCATGAATTTTAGCAAGCTAAATGGCTGACTCTTTTTAATGTGTATGCAGGTTTTCTTGGTTGATTTTCTAGATTGTGTGTTATCTTGTCGCTTTGGAAACTTTTTCTGCAACAGGTACTTTTTTTAAATGGTAGTTACAAGAATAATTTGTTGTGCTAGTTAAGCATAAGCATAAGCAAAGCATATATATGTCTTGCTTTTTATTGCTTGGATTTCTCATTGGGTTTTATGTTGAATCTTACAAAAATGAGAACAAAAAAATTTCTGATCGTTTGCAAGAAAACCTTCTAGGAAAAATAAGCGTCAAGTGGGCATAAGATTAAGGCCTTCATAGCTCTATATGTTATATTACTGAGCGTTGAGGGAAATGACCATGTCCCTTGTTTTATTCTTCAAAATTTTAGCTTGACTCTAATTTGTTGCTCTGTATTCTAGTAGTTGGTCTTAGTGTACCATTGTGTCTGCTTGTTTTGAGCTTGAGTTTGTGCTTGTGGGGCAAAGAAACCTCTTATTTAATATGCTGATTAAGGTTGTACAATAAAGCTTCCATTTATTAGCTTTGTGTAGCATATCAAACCATCTCTTGACAATGCCAGGTAAAAATCTAGTTGAAGACGTGATTTTTTTTTTTTTTGACTTATATGCTCGTGGTATTAACTCTACTTATGGATATATATTCCGCATTGTACTCTTTAAATCATGGAGTTTGACTTGAACGGTGTCTTTTTTGTATAGAAAATAACATTTTATGCAATTAGAAAAATAAATCTTTGATGTTTTGGCACGATCTGGATAATATATATTCTATGATACATCTTTTTTTTCAGTGAAAAGGAAAGACAACAGTCTGGTATTTTTGATGCTTGTGCTTGCATATGGATGTATCTGGCAAGTACGCGTGAGGCTGGTGGGAGCTCTCATGTCCACCACAATCCCTTTTACAACCAAGCAACACATGATGGCCCACTTTTGCCTCCTGCTGCTGCATTAGCTCCGACACTTTGGCCGCAGTTCCACTTAAGGTGGGCTTGTCCTTCAGAAGCAGGAGTTGGGGAAATTGATTGTCAGTATCGCATTATATTAGGAAAGTACTCAGAAGCACAAAAGGTAGTGTTTTCCTTTTGTAGGAATTTAATATGGTTGGTATAAAAGTATATTTGCAAAAATTGCATTTGTCTGATGGTAGTCACACTTGATGTTGTGGTGCTTGTTTGATGGTGGTTTTGGTTTTTTGTTTTTTTTGTTAACTGTAGGAAAAGGAGATGGCTGAAATGAAAGCTAGGAATCTTAAAATAAACATGGAGTGCCTAGCTGCTGAATTACAGAAGGAGAAACATACCAGTAGATCAGCTACAACAACAGCCAGAAGGACCTACCGGGAGAGTCTTGCCATTAGGCGGGCAATACAATCACTTGGATGTAAAGTGCACTTCTCGGGTACTGAGAGTAATTTAATGGATACAGGGAGTGGTTCACCAGACATAAAGGCTAGCTTGTCTTGTTCTCTACAAAGAGATTCTGATGCTGAGGGGCTGCATGATGAGAGCAATGATTTATCTATATCCATCTCTGCTGTGGAGGATAGTATGGTTACTGGTAATTCGAGCAGTAGGATGTGTGAGACTCTTTGCCCATTTGGCATAAGAGAGGGTTGTAAGTGGCCAGATGCTGGTTGTGCACAGCTAGGCAGTCAGTTTGTTGGATTGAAGGCAAATTTTGATGCATTTGATCGATTATCCATTGTTGATGGCTATTTTGGATCAGAGTAGGAAGTGCCATGGTTATTATCTATTTGATCACTAAATAAGCTGTGTAGCTTGATCTTAATTGTTTTTCTTCTAGAAGCTTGAGATTAGTAATATAGGCATTGAGCGACTTGGTGTGTTTATAATGCTGAAGGCAGTAGCTCTTGTGGAAATTTGGGTGATACAATATTCTTGATAAAGAGGGAATGACAGCAAATCTTCGTTAGTCGAGTTTTAGTGTTCTCATCACAAAGCTATGCTGGTCTTGGCTTGATTTCTTGGATTTGTACACAACGAAAAGCATGCTTAGATCAGTGGGGGTAGGATAACGCCCAACAACTATAGTTGAAATAATTCGAAAGATATTCTTTTTGACAAATTATAATGATGTTGATTGGCTTTTATTTATTTGACTGTACATATACCCGGTCAGTTTTATTCTTTTCTTAGTCGTTTGTATTTTGTTAAGTGAAAATTTTGCTTTTATTTAAGTATGATGGTTCTACGTTTTTTTGTGTGTGTGTGTGTGTGTGTGTGTGTGTGTGTTGGTGGCGAGGGTTGCTTCTGGCACTTGCGGTAGAAAGAGATTCACCCTTCGCTTATGTCGCTGATCTATGGCCAAGTGCTCGTGGCTTAGTTTGCCATCTAGTTTGTGCGTCATGAGGCTGCTGACTGATTTGTTTGCTGATTTTAGCTTGTTACCATAATATGAATGTCTTATTTCTATTAGCACCTTGACGGATTTGTATGATATCTTTGAAAAGAGATGGTGAATTTCATGCTGATCACTTGAAGATACGTAGTACTCGGATAAAACAAAATTCTGTTAGTGTCTGGGACACATTTAAGATGGTCATAAAATTTAATATTCGAATTGCCCTGAGCTTGAAAATATATATTATGGGTATTTGCTACTCTTAGAAATCTGGAGGCCGAACTGTATAATACATATAAATACACCCCCTCCTTTATTAGTATGTTTGCTTAATTTAAACATTTTTTAAATTTTTATATTCTTATTTGTAACTTTTGTTTCCTAAATTTTTCCATACTCAAAAGTTAGGAACAGACATTCTCATAGTGCAGGGGCCAACTTCTTAATAGACTTGAAATTTTCAATTTTTTTAATTTATTTTAAAACTTTTTAAAATCTGAAAATTATTTTATTAAAATTTACCAAAAATATGATTATTAGGGGAAAGCATTAATGATTTTTTGTCCCTTAAATATTTGACGTATTTTAAAAATATTTCAGAAAATTATAAATGGATGAGAAAGGGGTTTTAATTTAAACTTTTAAATCCATTTAAATTTGAGAACTACAATTTTGGTGAATCCATGACTTTGCGCAACATCTTTCCCTCACATCTAAAACAATAAACCAAAAAGAAAAAAAATTAAAATAAATTTTTTTTATCAAAGATTTAAAATAGAAAAGGGAATTTTAATATTATTAATGGAGAATTTTTGTTCAAAACTTTCTTATACTGAGTTAAGGAACAAATATATTTTCATATTTGGTATAGGCCAAAACCACAGTGGATTTGAAAATTTGAAAATTTCAAATTTATTCAAACAAAATTTAAAAATTTTGAGAATTAATTTATTAAATTAAAAAAATGATTATTCCATATAAGTGTAATTAGTTTTTTATTTAAAATATTTAACAACTTTTGGATAAATCCAAAAAAATTTACTTTCAGCAAAAAATTTAAATATTATTTCTTGATTTTTCACAATATTTGTTTTTTAAATAAGCCACAATAGCCCCTATTTAAAAAAATTATGGATATATATAAACTTAGAGTTAATACCTCAAAAAAATATATATCCTCATCTTGTTTAAATTTTGGGCTTTCTCGAAAACAACATTCTATATAAAACAATATCTTTTTTTTACAACAAAAACAATACCTATATATATATAATCATTTTCCTTAAAAATCATCATATTATTATCTGAAAATTTTTATTCCTGATTTTATTGTGCTCAAAACATAGTCTCGTATTAGGCGTAGGCCGACGGCTCCATAGATTTGAATTTTTCAATTTTTTTTACTTTATTTAAAACTTATTTGAAAATTTGAAAATTAATTTATTAAAATTTGCTAAAAATATGATTATTCTGAATAAGTATGATTGATTGTTTTATTTAAAATATTTGATGACTTTTGGGCATACTGTTATGTGCAGTAGAAGAACATTGAAGGGAAGCTGAATTCATTTGCGTATGAAGATATACAGTTGAAACGTTTGATGAGGTGGCGTTCACATGGCTATGACATGGCATTACATATGGTCGCAAACTGAGAGTGAATTGGTGGGTGTGTGTGTTGGTTGTTAGTCATTGAGTTAATATAATCCTAGCCGTCTATTCTAATAAGTTGCGGGGCCCATGTAATAAAGTTAGCTATGCACTGTCCATTGATGTAATAAAGTAATACACTGTACCAACAATCGAAATGACTGAAGATATTTCTTGTTTCTTAGTTCTTCTTCTTCCATCCTCTTCTTGACCTCTTCTTCTCTTTTTCACGGCCATCTCTTCTATCAAGCGGAGCTTCTTTCTAAAATTTATTCAAAGATTAGAAATGGATCTCCGACAACTTCCAAGTTCCAAACAGTTGATGATTTCTTGGCAATTAATTACTAAACTAAAGTCTAAAGATAAGGGTCGGATAGTACTGTCTTCCTTCCCTCTTTACAAATGTTTTTTTTTTTTTTTCACTTTCAACTCTTGACGACCTGGCCCAATGTAGAGGAGGGGATTTCTTTTTTTCTCCTGGGGAGGGGGGTGGTCATCTCATCCTTGGCTCTTTAGATGGGATGGGGAACGAAGAGCATTCCTCACTCCATGAGAACAATCCTTTTTTTTTCGAACAATATTACAAGTATCAACAATTTCTCTGTTTGATAAACTCTAACTTCCATTCTAATATTCTAACTCAATGAAACATAAGCTAACATAAAGTAATGTGGAATGTGCCTTTATGTGCTGGTCAACCTTAATAATTGAGCAAATTGCTAGTGTTAGTTAACGGAATCTTAATCGTCTATTCCTTAAAAAATGGTTAATAAGAGATGACTACCGGGCTCAATAAGTATAATATATATACAATTATGAAGATGGTAATACAATAAACGACAATCAATGACATAAAATTAATCATCTCAATTTAATTTTCATAAGGAGAACTATATACAGTTTATCAATGTCACAAAATAGAACATGTCAATTCAAGTCTTACATAAAAAATTATAAACAATCAAATAATAAACAAAATCAATCTTACCAATTTAAATTATCAAATTATTTACCTAATTCTTTACTATCATTTATTATTCCATTTCATATATTTGGGTTCTTCTTGACTTAGCTACATATGTCCTATGGTCTAATGGTCATATGTCAACTAGGGCATGCGCTATCATCGCCTGTATGGACATACATCCCAATCTTATCAATTTCAGGACTACAACTCATTCATGACTATTTAAAATATCCTTATTATATAATTATATTATTCTAATATAAATATATAAAATAAATAATAATGATTTTTGAATATGTACAATTGAAATTTGGTGAAAATTTAACTTAGGCAATATTACAAGGGTTTAGGGTTTAGTTAATTACACAGGTGAGCAGTTATGTTGAGGGTGTTGAGCTACATGCACTAGATCATATTGTTCTACTTATATAAATTCAAAATTTTATGTTTTGCTATCCATTGTTAAACATTTGGAGTATTATTATTATTTTTTTTAAGTTTTTATATGCTAGTTCTGTATTTAATATTATGAAATTTGTTCCATAGGTGCATTTGTATTAAATAATTTAAAAATCTCTAAAATTTACAAGTGGTTTTCAATAGATTTGGGATTGTAAAAAGTTTTAAAAAAGATGCATAGGTAAAGAAATTAAAGGTAATTTTGGAAAGTGAACTAAAATTTGAATTGACTTTTAAAAATTAAAGATAATTGTATATTATAAAAGTTTTATATAAAAAATTTTGTTACTCGAGACATTTATATAGGAACTATGAAACAAAATAAAAAAAAAAAGTCTCATACCGTAGTAGGAACCAGGAACCCTCCTTTGCCCAGTCATAACCATAAAATTAGAATATAATTTTTTTAATTAAAAGAGTTACCATAGTTATTAATTAAAATAAATTAAAAAGGTTTACAGACACAAACAAATATTTAAAGCTACAAGCACTATGAGCAATCCGAAATGATGAACCAATTTCAAGAACAAACATCATAAACTACCTAGGCACATGTTATACCTTGTGACGAGAGATACATCAGGTATGACTTTTCCCTGACGATGTGTCAGCAGTCTTGTTCCACTTGCTTGGAATTAATTGAATTTTAGATAATTAGTCCAACGTGATGTGCATTTATCCACCTATTGCCAAGTCAGCTTGATTAATTAGTTGAAAAGCAGCCCCGCAATCCATTAGAGCAGCCATAATCTTCAAGTTCCATTTCTTTGCACACTCGAAACCAAAGTCCAGTGCAAGCAATTCGGTCTCCAATCCGGAATGGGCCACCAGAAAACAACAACCTACAAAAAAATATTCGATTATTATAATTCAGTATAACAAATCCTGCCCAGAATTCTCTATCGGTATTGACGTAACATCTGGGAAGAGGCATAATCTTGGTAATTAGGTCCAAAATAGCTTGCAAGAAACTTTTTCATTTGATAATGTCACACCCCGAATCTAGCCTATTGAGCCGGACTCGCGGATAAACAACTGCACACCTACAAACCAAAACCAAGTAGGTATGTAAATCTTCACTACCTCTATCAAAATAAATTTTAAAATCTAAAAACCATGAATTTCAGGATAAAAGAAATCACAAACTTCGGAATATAAGGAATACGAAATACAAAGATTTGAAATACAACTATTCAAGGTTTAAGAAATAAATAAATAAAAGTTAAGTCAAGTTATTTTCAGTTGGCTTTTAATCAACAACCATTGCTAAGCTACCTTCCGGCCTACTTTATTCTTTTATCAGAAAAAAGGATGAACATGTTCATGAGCTAGACACATCCAATAAGTAAACCACTAAAAAATTTAGGATCTTTTCAAGAATTTAAAATCAATAACAAATAAAATCATATAACATAATATAATATTTATTAAAACAATTCAGAAAATCAAAAGTATAGATATGTTAGTTCACTATAGCCAAAATAAATATCAACAGTCATTGGTTTAAACTCGGTAACCTGAGTTAGAATATTAGAGTTTAGTTATTTATTCTCGGTGACATATTAAAGGCCATTATTTTTCACCGACATAACTATATGAAATTATAATCTCTTAACAAAATTCATATTGACACGATCAATGTTTAATCCTTAATGACATGGTTAATGTACAGTTAATCGGAGACTATAATTATTATATTCAAAATATATAGTGTCTTGAATATCATTAAATCGCCAAAACAACCGTAACATAGAATATAGAAATATCATGATCCCATTTTTTGTCTAATAAAAAATAATCCAATTATTTCAAAATTTAGTATTATTCAAATAAATTGTAAAATAACAATAACTGAATAACGATTATATATATAAACCAGAATTTTACCAAGTAATTAAAGAATAAATAAATGGTAAGTAATTAATATATTAATAATACAAAATAAGATCAAACAGACGTAAAATTTCAGAAGCGTGGAAAACTAAATTCATAAATTTATACATAGAATTTATATGTGGTTAATTACCTGTTTAAAACCCAGAACTCCAATTACCACAAAATTCAAGCTTCCTTGGAATACCTTGTATAGTTGTGAGTAAATTCTAAGGATGTCATTAGCACAACAACGAGGAATATCACACCCACGTAGCACTGCCCAAACCCAAGTACAGAATTAACAAAAGCTAAACACTAGCAACTCGAGAGTCTCGATTACGGCCCGTTTGGATCATGGGAGTGGTTCCCATGGAATGGGAATCACTTCCACCTTTTGCTGAAACTCTTGTTTGGTATTCAGCAAAGGGTGAACAGTACAGACATGGGATTCCATTTATTAGGTAATCCCATGCCTGTGAGAAATGTGGGGGGGGGAATACCAATCCCTTCCCCGGAAAAGACCGAAATACCCTTTCTTTACAATTTATTTCCAACATAAAATTCATATCTTTTGTTTATCTTTTTTATATACATATTGCATTATAATAATTAATGTAAAATGACAATTTGCCCCTACATCGATTTAATTTAATAAAAAATATTTAATTATGATAATTAAAGTAAAATAACATTTTTAATCATTAAGCATTTAATTATTACTTTTATTTAATTATTTTACACATTAACATATCATTACTTATATTAGGGGCATTAAAGTAATTTTATATAATACTTACAACCATTAATTCATTATTTTATACAATACTTAAAACAATTAATTAATTAAATATAAACTGAAATGTTTATTTTGAATAGTTAAGTATAATAACTAATTACAATTAATAATTTATTTAAATATTTATAATTAATACTTCATTTAAATATTTAATTATGGTAATTAGATTAAAATGTAATTCACAATTTTATTTATTAATTGCATTTATTCATATAAAGGGTATATACGTCATTTTACCTCATTCCACCATTTTACTTTTCTTCATTCTCAATGTTCATTCTTTCTATCCAAACACTTTTCTTCATTCTATTCTCTTTTTTATTCCTATCCCCATTCCTTTCTTTCTCAGGAGCTTTAAGGTATTAAAGCAATCACTGTAACTAACACTGACTGCCTCCCGACATAAGAAACCATGGCCACTAAAACTGAGAAAACAACATAAACATATCTACTCTTAAATCAAACCGAAACAGCTATAAAACTTAACAGTGACAAACCTATACACAGTAATAACATGTTGATAATTATAAAGCTTCAAATAGATAAACCAACTGAAACCGGTCATATTGACATAAAACCCTTTTCAAAAAAAAAAAAAAAAAAGGATGGAACATGAAAAAGGTTCCATTCAACATTCATGACAAGTTCCTGAAGCATTGAAAAGCCAACCAAAATAAAGATAAAAAAAAATCGTGGAAAATTTACATTAACTTCCTCTTTTGGGACTGTACAGATTCAAACATTTATTTAAGCAAAAGAAATCAACTCCTTTTCTATTCAAAACTCAAATGGAAATAAACTGCAAAAATAAATCTGGCCTCAGGATTTCAGCTTAACACCATTGCTTTTGAAAACAACCACTGTGAGAAATCCTGAACATATATATATATATATATATATCATGATTACACATGCACTTTCGACTAAACTGTAATCCAAATAACACATAAATATTAGCTTAGCTTCAACACACCAAAACTTGTGCAAGGAAAAAACGAGAGAAAAAATCACATCAATAGTGAATAAGTAATAAAATGGTTGCTCACAATATATATAAAATAACCACTGGCTGTTACATTGCCTGCCTCAAAACATTTCCTCCTTGAGAAGGAAGATCCTTGGCCTAATCAAACAACTGACCATAGTGACGATTACACAGATGAATGGTTAGCAGCCCTGCATCTTCTACAGGAAATTCATGTAATTTACAAGAAACTATGATCTTTACAAATAAGATATGCTACTTCCACCAGCAATGTCATTAGTACAACAAACAAGGTGAAAAGCCAGACAGAACCTTCTGTTCTGGCAGTTCAACAGAGGCATGGCTAGACTTACATGTCAATTACTCCAGGCGGGCTTCATCCAGAGGTAAAGCACAGTAACCAAATTCCAATTGATTTGGTGTAAAAGCACAACTACTAAATGGTTCAATAAAGAAAAGCATGTGCCAAAAACTCATCCATTGGCCGAAAATATTGGATCAGCTAATCCTTCCGGACTGGTCTACAAGGGTACCAACTTGCTCTCCACAAAGCGCCCTTGAAATGTTGCCTGGCTCCAGCAAATTAAAGAGTACAACTGCCATCAAAGGGGAGAAAAAAATCATGATAGATGCAATGTCATAAAAGCAATTTTCACATTTAAAGGTCGTTAAAGTTGGTATCAAATAAAATAATAGGGAAGATTATAAGCAAAAGACCAACCAGGAATACCATTCTCTTCACAGAATGTAACTGCAGTCATGTCCATGGCACTAAAGCCTCTTGCAACCAACTCCCTGAAAGAGATGTGCTCGAACTGCATGTTGCTGTTTCTGGGATGACAGTCATAAACACTATCCACATTGGTACCCTTGAGGACAGCATCAGCATTTACTGCCCAGATAATAAAGCATAAGAAATCTGCTTTTCCAGCTTGTGACCAAAAGCTAGTGTGAGAGCCAGTTAGCACCAATATCAACATTGAATTCATGAAAGGCCTAAAGGATTTTGTTCTACAGGTAAAAGAAAAATACTTTCAGAGGCTCGAAGAGCTGCTGCAGTATCAGTGGTGAAAAGTGGACTTCCAGTTCCCGCACCAATTCCACCAAATAGCACCACTCTTCCTTTTTCAAGATGCCGGATAGCTCGACGTCTTATGTAGGGTTCAGCAATCTCTTGCATCGTAAAAGCAGTCTGCACACGTGTTGAAACCCCAATCTTCTCTAGAGATGCTTGGAGCAACATAGAGTTCATCACAGATGCCATCATGCTGCTTATGATTTATAGGTCAGGTAGAGTTCATAACAATTTTCTGAAAATCTAAGCTTTTAATTTTTTTCATTATGAAGTAATGCACTGGCATATAAACCGAACTGTATACAAGAGAAAGCAAAACTTCTTCAGAAATCACAGATCCCTAAACACTGAAATGCGTGACATTCCATCAGAAATCACAAATCCCCACATTGAAATGATTTCTTTCTTTAGCTGAATGCAGGGAAAAAATTAAATCAAAGGTCAATTAAAAAATGTAAAACACAGACCAAAGGGGTTTGATGTTGATGTTGGCTACATCAACATGATACCTACTACAAATACATTAGTGCTAATATAATCATCACTATCGTTTATGCATCCAGACATTATTCACAGCTTTTTGCATCAGAAAAATTAAAAGTACAACGATAGAATAGATAGTGAATCTTGAGTGCACATTGAGCATCTAATTCTACTATATATATATATATATATATATTGTACATAGAAAAACAAACTTCCCAAGGTTGCCTCAAACAACAACTTTGAAATTCCAAAATATATTCTGCAAAAAAGAGCGTGATGTATTCATTTAGAACTTTCCCAGAACCTGCATATATCCATTCTGTACTCTTTAAAATATACTTTTCCAGAAAACAATAATGCTAAGATTTCAGAAAGTTACATGTCAACCGTTGTATAGAGTCCAACTGCTATCTCAAGTATAATAAGATGGACTCCCACATTAGTTTTCTTGCACACATCAATGCGGGTATGATTCAATTGCTAGTTACGCTAAGAGTGTGATCATTCAGCCATTAATAAAGCAAAAGCAAAAGCAAATTAAGAACAATCAAAGATGGAATACAAACCCAATTTGGTAAGCTGTAGCTTTATCAATACCAGTAGCTGCAACCCAGGAATCACCAGAAAAGAAATTTCGTCCTCCAACAACAACTGCCACCTGATGAACACCAATCCCATGAAAAGAGTGTGATTTAACAAAATTAGATAGAGGTGAGAACGAATAATTTTTACCCTGAATTCAAGGACACAGATTACCTCAACTCCTGCATGGTTAGCCACTGCAATTTCTCTAGCAATTAGCATTGTCACCTGAAGGAAACAGCCATTACAATTTCTGAGTTAAGAACAGTAACATGCCTTCTCACTTAGCACCCCAGTTTGTGTGGTATAGGCAACAACTCACCTTAGGATCAATATTTTGTGGACCGTTCCCAGTTAATGCAGCACCACCAATTTTCAAAACCACTCTCTTCCATCTTGGGCTTGACAATTGTTTCATTTTCACGTTATTTGTTACACCAACAGCACCAGGTGTGGAAACCGAGTACCTGCATGAGAAATTATCATTCAGTGTTTTGTTCCTCTATACTTCCTCGTTCGACACCTGAGCAACCTCCTCAAACACTATTTGAGTTGAAAATGTTTTGTGAAGAAAAAGCAAATTAAAGAAAGAGGATAACATAACATAATCCCTGATAGAACCAAAGCTAAAACAGAACATTTTATACCAAATAATTATTCAGAAGAAGAGAATTTACCTCTTGGTTTGCCTGGTGACAGAGGCAGAGCCACCAAGCGTGACAGCCTTGTCATCTTCGCACTGGGCCTTGGAGGAGGAGGAGGAGGGGACGACAATCTGCTCAAGCTTCTTGAACCAAGGCCAGTGGCTGATAGCGAGGCTGCCACTGGTGAGGCGCTGGCACTCTGCCTTGTACCGCTTCTTTAAGTTGTCTATCTTATTCTTACATTGCTCCACACTCTTACCCGACTTCTGCTTGTCACATCGCTCGCTCACGATGGTGGCGACATCCTCCCAGTCCCTTCCCCGCAGGTTCCCTCTGTTCAGTTGCATATATTTGTCCGTGTAGGCATCCAGCAAGCACCCAATGGCTGAGTCGCTCCACTCCTCGCGGTCCTTCCTGTAGTCTCCCGACGACGAGGACGGCCTTGACTTCTTACTGCTAAAGCAGTAGGGAGACCCCCCATCGCTGAGCTCGTCCCGGTCCTTGCGCTTGGGCTCCGAACGGCAGATGGCAGCGGGACCAAGCTGCTGCTGGGCTGCAGCTCGGGACTTGAGATCCGGATTGTTATTGTCGTTGTCCTCATCCTCGTCCTCGGTGGTGGGGCGGGGTCCGAACGGATTGGCACCGGGGTCCTCGTCCGCAAAGCAGTGGTGGTGAGAGTTGACATCGTGGTAAGATTTGGTGGCCTCCGACTGGGCAGCGGCGAAGGCCTCGCCGTATTCATCGTCATCATCCGCTCGACGACCACCCACGTCTTTCTTGGGGCTGGGGATGGCGCTGAGGTGGGATCGTATGGGAGCCACAGCTTTGGCCACATAGCGATGGGCCGCAGAGAAGGACGGCTGCTGTTGGTGATGGTGGTGCTGATGATGGTGGTGATGCTGATGTTGCGCATGGGGATGGGACTGCGCTTCGTCTCCGAGGAGACTGAAGTCGTCGTCGCAGGAGGCCATGGGGTGGCGGCGTTAGGGTTAGGGTTACTCCTCTGGTTCAGGATCTGGCGGAGGGAACGGGAAACAAACGACGTTAGCCACGGCAAAGCGAATCCCCCACCCACCCAAGCTTAAATGGGTAACGTTTATGCTTCGCCGTGACCTGTCTCCTACGGAGATGTGACGGGACATTTGCACTCCGTTAGTAAACTCCGCAATACACTTTCCCAACCCAATACAAGGCCCCGTCCAAACCGGTCCCCACTTCCCTTCGCACGACATGGCTGCCAAAAAACTTACGATCAAAATAAAATTTATATATATAGATAATTTATTTTAAGGTTCAAAATTTAATATTTTGATCTTGAAAAACCAAAATTGAGACTTTCCACTGTACTAAAATACGGAAAATAATTATAATAACAGTAGAATTCGGCGGAAAACCATACACATTCATTTAATCATGTACTTTCTCTAATGATAATATTTTATAGAAAACCATACATCTGCACGCACTTCTTGCTGCCATCGAGTCACAGAGTAAGACCGACAATGAAAAAACCACTTCATTCTAAAAGAAGTAACTTCATATAAAAGCAGGTCTTTCCATTATTTCGCTTGAGAGTACGGTTATATAGGCGCCAACGTCTTCCTCCGCCAGTTTCATATCCAAAATACTTCTCAGAATTTCATATTTAAGGAAATCTGTATATAAGCGAATTTATGAAATGTTATTGTGACAAAATAAATCTGAAGATTTTCGCAATAAATATATGTATACGAAGTTAGCACAATTTGTAATTCCCAATAAAATGAATACCAATCCGAAAAGTAAACGCAACAGATACAAAATATGAGTGCTTGCAGCAACCCTCCGCCCCTCTACAAATGATTCATTGGTTTCTCTTCTAAGACATCTCAAACAAGTTAAGACAGCATCATGCTGCAAAAGATATAACAGCTTCTTAATGCTTACCAACAATGGAATCCTTGGTTCTCCTGGCTCCATGTATTCACCACAATACATGCATGGTCGACCACTTCGCTTCAAATCAGAGGCAAATTCATTTCAAGATCTGAACACAAGATGTGCCACACCATCTGGTCTCGGGCTCATGATTTCAATTATTAAACCTCATTCTACCAAAACTGGCGGAACCCAGGATTGGCTCTAGAAGTTGGCCGTGTAATAGCTTTGAGCAACCAGTGAATTGTTCAAAAAACAATACACCAGGAAGAAATTTCTATGATTTTTACAAACCAAAGAAATCCAAGAAATGTATGGAACTGCAAAAACTCAATACTGGTTTTATACTCCCCACATGGCGATGGCAAATGCTCCCAAAACCAAAGCAGTTGATCTGGCGACACCAACTTGAGCAGCTAGCCTTGTTTCTGTTTCTAAGCAGTTTTATGCCTAAAAAAAAAGGACATTTTTTACCGTGTGGAAATAGGAAGAGAAGACTCAATTGAGCATCAATGATTTGAATGATGTAGTTTCTTAATAGACCTTCCAGGGCTAGAACCAAATCTTTCTATGGCATCACAAGGAAGGCTGCTTGAATTAGCGGCAGGCATGCATCCGAGTTTTCTGGAGATGGCTTGAGCAGAAATTGACAAACTGTGAGACCTATCAGCCTTGCCTAAATCTCGCTTCATGCTTGCAAACTCTTGTTCCAGTACCCTGACCCTTGATCGCATGCCTTCCAAGTCTACCCTCAGACCACAGTTTTCCCGCACAAGAGTAACCCAACCATCTCTCTGAAGGATCTGTTCAGGTAAGTCATTTGCATCAGCAGTAACATTGCTGTCACTGTCCAAGACATGAAAGCATTGAGAGAGGGCTTTTCGCAGAAGTAGCTGCTCAAAATATAGAACTTGGAGAACAACTCTAAGTGGCAGGCGTTCATTCTGCGATGCATGCACACATGCATCAATTGAAAGCCTTCCATAGTCAATGCTGTCGCAAAGTTGCTCTCTTTCACTCTGGGACAGCCATGGGTGTGCCTGCAGCAGGATACACTAAATATTGAGTGCCTGATGTTTAAAAGGTCTACAAAAAATACAAAGAATATGATCCTCTAGTGATAGTAATAAATGGATGAAGTCAAGATATCCTCTATGAACCAAAGATAAACAGAACTTGCATTACGAGAACCATGCATAACCTTAATGCAAAACTATTAAAATGATGTTTATACAGAAATCATTCACCAAGGTCAAATTTATAGAAGTATAAAGCCAAAAAACCATAATGCACATAGCCAGAACAACAGTGTAGGATATTTTGTCGGTGGATGAAAAATAAAAGCGGGTAAAAAATTATAGAAGCCCACAAAGGCATGTACCTGAAGCAATCACAGGAGGAACATTGCAAAATAAAAACAATATATATATATATATGTATATATCCAAAAGACCACACCTTGAAATATATATCCAAAGCTTGATAAAGTCCATCATGGAGAGACCTAAGAGATTCAGGAAGGGCCTCCATAAGAGACAGCATCTTATCAGGCTTCAAGTTAACATCAGGTGCAATCTCGGAAAGATAACTATCTATTAACTTTGTCACCTTTCTTATAGGAGTAGAGGAAGGTGACCAGGGTGGATCAGATGAAGAAGGTGAAAAGGATACCACCGTCACTGACTGGTAAGATAAGAAATGGCCAATAATGCGCTCTACACAGTCTGTGTCATATAAATTATCGGAATATGAGAAGTTGGGAATCAGAAGACCATCGAGTGTTGCCAATTCCAGTTGCATGCCAATTCTTCTTTCAAGAGAATCTTTGCATGATTGGCAGACATTCAGTATTATAGCAATTCGTAGAAGTCCTAATAAGAAGCGAGAATATGACTTCCCCTTCCTTTCAGGAAGTAATTTTTCAAGGCATTCCAGCAGAACTTTTTGATCTGTTATGCCTGTAGGCATTGTTAAATTAGCAAGATTTTTGCTTCTCCCACCTAGCCCTATTTGCCACCGATCAAGACCAGGTAGATACTTTCTCAAATAGTGCATTAGAGCACCAGAAATATTTTCAGGCCTTATCCCTCGCTCATTCATAGTTTCTATCAGCCGCTTAAACATCAGCATACTAAGGCATGAGATATCTTCAAGCCACCAGTCAGAAACTGAGCTTCTAATTCTAGCTCCAGTGTTTATTCCATTCCAAAGGATACTACCACCAGGGCTTTGCAAACTTCCATACATCATCATAGGCCACCCAAACAAACTAGGATCAGTACAAACCATCATCGAGAGAGCACTCAAACATTTATGCACAATTCGGAGAGATTCAGCTTGTGAAATAGAATTATCAGCACTTTGAAGAGCAACTATGCAATCTTTCCAGCTTCGAAGCACAACTTTATGGAAGAAAGCCTCTGCCTGAGGCAATAAATTCTCCTCACCAAATTCATCCGTCATTTCAAGAAATTCCGCTACACAATACACCACCAATATATTTGTCGGAGACAATTCCACCTGTAATCCATAGCAAAATCTTGCTGCAATGATAAACGTATCGAGTCCGCCAGGACAACAATCTAATGTAAGATGCGCCTCCTTGTCCGCATTTTCAGATTTCTCTAATGCATGTGCAATCTTCCCACATTTTGATAAGAGAGGAAACTGAAGAGGCAGTAAATCATTAAGGAATTAACAGCATTGAGCAAGGAAACAGCATCATAGTTATTATTTGAGATAAACAGGAACAACAGTAAGCTAGGCGCATATAATGAAATTGCTGACAATAATAGAGCCGAAGCACACTAATTCTAGTCAAGAAGTTGAGATTCTAGCCATAGCTTCCATTTCCTATACATTTTTAGTTGCTTTACATTTTTCAGAAACATAATGGTCGCATTAAAAGTGGTATTATAAAGTTCATTTAAAGGAAACCAAACATGCAACTTGCTAATATATATGTGGAGGAAAAAGGGATGTTGTAATTGAATACATATAGAAGAGCAAAGTGAAAAATAGCATTGTCTCAAGTTAAGTAAGCATACCTTGTGAAGATGGAATGAAGTTCCCCTAATTTCAACCACAATATCACTAGGAAGATACGTGTCAACAAACCTACAATTACGTAAACCATCACATAATAATTTTCCATGCAAGCTTGAGTATATTTCACAAGGCTCAGATATAGTTTAATTTCCATCACATGCTAATTCCCTCTATTCTCACTCATCAGATTGGCCCAATAAATGAACATGCCATTTTCCAGTTATTATTGGATATTTTTTAGCTCTATTTTCCACAATCTTACCTACTATTTTGCCACAGGTGAACTTAGTGTCTGTTTGGCATCCTCATCCATTAACTTAATGGATTAAGAGAGATACCTTGGGAGATTGTCAGATGATTTAAGTTTTCTTCCCATGATATTTTGGGCAAATTCTTTTTTATTTTCTCGCAAGATACCCGCTACTTCATGCTACACTTGACTCCTCTCTTAAACCATATATTAACCGATTCCCGGCCAGCAAAGGGAGAAGGAAAAACTGCTCATAAAACTGATGAAATACTTCAAGTATTTACCCTGTTCCATTCACTTCTTTCAAGATAAACAATCCTCTGGAGAATAGAAGTTGTATGTCAACTGGCAACCATGTCCATTTGAATATCCCACTCTTGATCTAACCCAACTATCCAATTCCACTATCTCACCAGCATCCTAATACTCTCGAGAAAACCTAGGAGTTCTACTAGTATTTCACCACAAAAAGTCTTCCCAATCCTTATTCAAATTTGAACATGTTTATGGAATTGTTAGACTGGTGTTGAGGTTTGCAGCAGTAATCAATCTTATGCGGGTCAAAGAACTGGTTGAAGCTTTTTCGTTAATCTCATTTTTTTGACAAATTAATTGATGTTGAGTAAGTCTGGAATGGAGTTACAAGAGTATCAATTGGAAATTGTGAATGGGATAAGAAGGAACCAGAGCGCATATCATGAGGAGAACTTACCAGTCGTTCCCTTTGTTGTAAAAGGATGCCCATAGAGTGGTCGTCGGAGCCATGGCCCACCCGAGGGACGCTATCCTCCTTCAATACAGGTTAGCCCTAGAAGCCGGGGAGTTTGAGTGGATCAAGAAAATGGTAAGGACGAAGAGGCAATCAGAGAGGTCGAGATGAGCAGATGGAGGGAGGGAAGGGGAAAAGCACCATCATCCCTTCCTGCCCCCTCCACAGCTTGAAAGCCCCCTTTTCCCTCCCCCAACTGGCCCATCATGATGACGCCAGCGAGTCCACCATGCGTGGCCACGCAAACACCGACGGCATAGATGGCAAATACAATCATATATTGGTCTATGTTGCTGCAGGGGACAATCCACAAACACCACCACCGCGATTGGATTTGGCTGGTAGCCGGATCCCACACATCAAATATATAAATTATAATACGTACATTATACTGCAGCGCAGAACAACTATTACAAAGTGGAGCGTAATTTAGCGGTACTAATATTTTAAACAAACCAAGAAGAAAGAAAGATGAAGCTTTTATATATATATATATATATATATATATATATATATATAAAGAGAGAGAGAATGAAGATCAGTAGCAGAATCAGGCGGTGGGGAGACGGTGTATTCGCCATTTTTCTGTGTTTGTGTCTGGCCTGCAACCGTACATTTTCAAAATATGATTTTATTAAAAAATTACATGAAATTTAATTACATTAAAAAATTAATTAATTATTATTTTAAAAATATGACAATTTTTATTAATTATTTTTTTTAAATATACTATAAATAATTTAAAACCTTAAATTAAAAAAATGGTTAATTAATTTTATTATTTTCTTTGTGTGATTTACTGTAAGTTTAAAACCTTATATGTAAAATATATTTTGAAATATGACCTTTGTATTATGTTTTGTGTATTAATAAATATCTTTTAGTTTAATTTAGTTTATCAAAAAAATATAATTAATACATACACTATCGAATTTTTAATTATTTTATATTTTTTTTATTTTTAGCGGCCTGGGTTTATCATGTTACAGCGTGAACTCACTCTTTCCACTCCCTCTCCCCTCTGGATATAGATAACATATTTTCCACTTCCTCTATAATGGGTGTTTATTAATATGATTTTCTTATCGTTATCGAAATTTAACTCAACTTTTTTTATTAAATTTGTAATTTCGTGATTAAGTTTTAATTTTTCGAATATAATCCCTATTGTACCGATCTTTATTGTCGTATTTTTTCATGATGGCATGGATGAAATGAAGATTATGACCGTCTTGATTGCTGGGACTTTGTTTATTATTACAAAAGAACCAATCAAAACACAACAAGTGAGGATTAATTCATATCATATCATTAGCGATAAGAATAGTGATATACACCATTTCTGATTTGGGCTTAATTCATATCATTAGCGATAAGAATAGTGATATACACCATTTCATAAGAGAAACACAACAAGTGAGGATTTTTACATGAGAATGAAAAAATAAGAAACATATTTCTGGTATTGCATCCTCTAATCCAATGCCTTCTTCATCTCTGACAGTGCTTCCATTCCACTTGTATCTACTGCAAATTCAACTCAAACTCTAACATCTCTTGCGAATCTTTCATTCCACCAACATTGCCTCCTGTGATGCTTCATCCACCTGTGAAACTGAAACCATTACAACCCAAATGACAATAATTTACTGAACTAGAGATATAATCGTAATGGAATTTAGGACAATAATTCTTAAATTCTGGTTGGCCATCATCACAAACAATGCAGGAGTTGATGACTTATCCAACTCCAACTTTGTCTCTAATTTTGAACCTCTGCACATTACACCCAGCCTCAGTAAAAACCCAAACAATTTCATGTCTGCAGCAAAGGTATACAGAAAATCATTAACCATTAAGATGTATATTTCAATGAGCAAGGGTGAAACAATTTCTCTACAGATTACAAAGATGACAATAGTGACTGCAAAGCATGAAGGCAACAACAACAATCTCAAAATAATAACAAAAATGCTGCTAAGGAACAGGATAATACACTTGACATTTCAAATTTTTATGATATAGAGCATAAAACAGACGCATACAAATGAAGATCTCAAGTAAAGAAACAATATTCGGTACATTGCATTCCCATACCATTGGCTACATTACAATATCAATCCAAAAAAGAATCAGTTTAATTTCCATACCATTAACAAACCTGATACATTGCATTCCCAAACGATGATTCCAAGCTCTGCATGTTGAATTTTCAGCATACAATTCCTTCACGGTGACATCTTCATTTCCATGGCTCAGGAAAAACGTATATGGTGAATGCACAATCATTGGCATTTGTTGGTCCTCTCTTCCCAAACCAAAGCTGTCATGCCATACGGAGTGGGCTGCAATGGTGGCATTGTATGCCTCCTCATTGCCCCGCCACACTAGTACCACATTATCCAAAAATAAAAAAGCCGAGATTGACACACCATGTACACAGCTAGTGATAGCTGTTCAGCATTTAAACACTGACCCAGAAAAAAATCTCACGCACAAAACAAAACATGGCATCTTTTGAATCTAAACGGGACTGACCACAACTACAACGAAAAACAACAAGTGGTAAACATGGCTAAAACATCTCATCAAAAATCAAAGAATATACGATTCAAATAAATACCACCATTGAAGAAACAGACCAGCTAGCTGCAAATCAAGGAACCGTGTCCCTTTCATTACCTCGCTAGCACGTCCATTTTTTGAGGACCAAGCCTATGTGCATTCCTTTCACAATAAAATTTCTCATCATTGCCATTACACCAACGCCTACAACAAGAACAAAAACAAACACGTCAATTACGCAGGAAATGATATACGGCACTCTCAAATATAAGAAACATACCTATAAAATTGTAAACCAATCTACGCAACCCAAACTAAACACATGCAATTATTTAGACATGAAAATAACTAAACACTCCTAATTGACATGAAAACTAGCAAACAGGCAACAAATATAACACTCCCCCACTTAGGAAACAGCAGGAGAATGACCAATGCAATAAATACCACACACGGTATCGCCCAGTCATAGATGCAGCTACCAAAGCCAGAATGCAAATGCAAAGTAAAGTCAGATATCTCAAAAAAAAGACTAATGCATGGTGCATAGATGAAAGCAAAAACAGCATGAAATATTAGAGGAGGAAAGTCCTGTCTCCAGCATCACTCTCCATATGGTGGCAGCACCCAAACCAACTAGTTCACATCATCCGTGATAGGAACCTATCAACCCATATGCGCCTGAGTTCCATGTCCTTCACAATGAACCCTTGGTCTTCCTTCTCATGCATTTGCAAATAATCAAACACTTCGGTGAGTTGAGTCTTCCCGAAACCATCGACTTCCATCACCTTGCGGTACAGGACCTCAGACCAATTTGTTGGGTTCTTTATTGCATCCGCTATTTGACCGACAACGGTGATGAGTTCACCCATAATTGCGGAGTTTTTGGACACTTTGCTCGCTCGTGGTGTCCTTTGCGTCGATGACGTCGCCGAGCTGTTAACAACCGGCGGGGTAGGGTTGTTGTCCTCGTCGTCATCACTGAGGTTCATCGCAAAACAAAAACAGTCAGTGGTGTGCAATAACAAAAAAAAACAATAGAAACTACTTCCACAGAACAAGAGGATTAAATAATCACTGCAGAATTTGGCTCCACCTTAGTAAACACATATTAGTGCATGCAGGTATATGCAACATAAGAAAAAATAGAACACATCATGTGATGATTGTGTAACAACTACAAAGGAAAAAAATATGGGAACACTTTATGAGGCAGAAGAGATGCCAATAACCAACTGCAGCAGTTTGGCAAATAATTGATAGCTTTTGTGCAGGCAGAATCAAATGGGAAAAGCATGTGTGAGCAAAACTCATAGCATGAAGTTGGTGTTACAGCAGGAAGGCCTCATCATGTATGAAAAAATAAACAAATCAAATCAAAAAGCTGAACACATAAAAAAAAAAGCAAAACAGAAACAGTCAGTGGTGTGCAATAACAAAAAAAACAATAGAAACTACTTCCACAGAACAAGAGGATTAAATAATCACTGCAGAATTTGGCTCCACCTTAGTAAAACATATTAGTGCATGCAGGTATATGCAACATAAGAAAAAATAGAACACATCATGTGATGATTGTGTAACAACTACAAAGGAAAAAAATATGGGAACACTTTATGAGGCAGAAGAGATGCCAATAACCAACTGCAGCAGTTTGGCAAATAATTGATAGCTTTTGTGAAGGCAGAATCAAATGGGAAAAGCATGTGTGAGCAAAACTCATAGTAGCATGAAACACAAAAACATATGTAAACATACTAGTGCAGGCATTGGGGAAACTTATTTAAGCATATGTGAGGAAAATATGGCAGAAATTGGGAAAACTTATGTAAGCATATTTGAGCAAAATACTTCAAAATTTGGGGAATATTATATCAACAAAAGGAAAAAACATCAAAACATCCTCAAAACCATTTCTATAGTAGAAGAGATCTATAAGCACTGCAGAAATTGGGAAAACCTTGACAAACACACTATGGTAGGAAGTTATAGGCAACATATTAAAAGAAACACACATAAGCCGGATATAAACGACGGATTTGAAAAGAAAACATGCTAGGGCAATGGATCAATTGAAGAACAAATGGAAAAAGCAACCATTGA
Source organism: Dioscorea dumetorum (assembly GCA_902712375.1). NCBI lineage: Eukaryota > Viridiplantae > Streptophyta > Magnoliopsida > Dioscoreales > Dioscoreaceae > Dioscorea > Dioscorea dumetorum. The sequence continues at coordinate 7,830,300 of CACTHL010000739.1, forward strand.
ATCACATCAGGGGTTCCAGAAAGAAAAGTGGAGCGACTAGATCTAGGTCCACCATTGTCTAAGGCCACCATTAAATTACACCGAAGGATAAGTCAGATTCCAAATAAATTAAAAAGAAAAAATACAAAATTATATGCATCCAGAATAAAACAACTGGAAAAAATAGGAAAAATAGCACAGACCACGCGCAATAACTATCATGTAAGAAATACTCACTATAGCTTTCGTTGGAGATCACTAACAAAGAAGTGAGGTGATGGTGAACTTGAGACAGTGGCGGCTTTGGAGGAGAGAAGAGGGTAGATGGAAACCTAGATCTGGAGAACCAGATCTAAGTACACGCCTGTTGAAGAAGTAAAAACAAAAGATTCACACACCACGCAGCCTTAACAATCACAACCAATTGCAAACAAAAAAAAACCATACAAACCACTCGCGGTGTGAGAAAAACTTTCCTCGCCGGGGAGCAGTTTCACCGAAGAGAGGCAACGGCGAGCTTCTCAGACAATGGCGACGATGGAGGAGAAATCGGGAGGAAAACCTAAAGACCGAACAGTGGGTGACCATAAAAGCTGACGGGACACTTCAGTGGACAGTGGTGAGATGGGGTGAAGTCGACTTCCCTAAAAAAAAGCTGAAGTTGAATGGTGAGTTGGGTGGGGTTTGGAAGTGTCACATCACTGAGTTCAGCCCCAAATTCAGCTAGCCAAACACCCAGAAGTGGCTCGGAAGTCCCCACTTCCGCCACTTCGGTCCCAAACGAAGTCAAACAAACACCCCCTTCACATCAAAACTAACCAACAATATTAATAAACAATATTTAATTTTTAGTTTCTAATATATAAATAATACTAGTAAACAGTAAGCAGATAGTTATCATTGCCGTATTAGTGGTTTCTCAGTTTACATTTTTCTCTTCCATTATCTTTTTATTTGGAGGTTATTTTTTTATGAGGGTATTTAGTATTTACGGGTCATCTAAGATATGTTAGATTTTGCCTATTTTAATTTTTTAAAAATGAAATGAAGTTTAATTAATTGAAAAGAAAAGACGCGGAATGAATTTTAAGAAGAAATAATTTTTCCTTCTATTTTTTATTTATAAAAGAAAACGAGCTGATAGAAGATCTGGGTGTGGTCAGAGTTGGAGCTGTGGATAACGCTTGCAGCTCGTGTCCTCCAACTCCTTTCTCTCCGTCCTCTCTGGTGGCCGCAACATGGCTGCGAGTCTGGGCTTCAAATTTAGATCCTTGCTGTTCGAAATTCCAGCTCTGCAGTTCAGGCCCGTCTTCCTCCTCTCATCCTCCCTTCCGACATCCTCAACCATCCATTTCTTTTCCCGTTCCCTTAGGCTTCATCGCCCTCCATATTCTTCCCTCTCTGAAAGCAGCTCGATCTCATCACCTCCGCTTGAGGACTCGATTTCATCACCTCTGTTTGAGGACGACGACTTGGACCCAGTGGCAGAGGTGTGCTTCTTGGACCCGGAGGTAGACCCGGAGAGCATCCAGGAGTGGGAGCTGGATTTGTGTTCCAGACCCATAGTGGATGAGAGGGGAAAGAAGCTCTGGGAGCTGGTGGTGTGCGACGCCACACTGTCCCTACAGTTCACCCGGTACTTCCCCAACAACGTCATCAACAGCATCACCCTCCGTGACGCCATCGCCTCCATCTCCGATTTGCTCGGTCTTCCTCTGCCGGACAAAATCCGTTTTTTCAGGTCTCTATTTTTCTTCTTTTTCTCCTCTTTGCTTAATTGGTCTCCCACTATTTTTTCATAAACTTTATTTTCTGGATTTTTGGTGTCTGTCAGGTCCCAGATGCAGACTATCATCACCAGATCCTGCAATGAGCTCGGGATCAAGGCGGTTCCAAGTAAAAGGGTGCGGTGCGGCTACTTCTTCTTCTTCTTCTTCTTCTTCTTCTCTCTCTCTCTCTCTCTCTCTCTCTCTCTCTCTCCATCACGAGATTGCAAAACCAGTATTATACCAGTCGCCACTGCTGTTTTTGTTTATGGTTCCTTCTATGTCACAGTGCATATCACTGATGCTGTGGCTGGAAGAACGCTACGAGACTGTATACACTCGTCATCCCGGTTTTCAGAAAGGATCAAAGCCACTCCTAGCCTTAGACAATCCATTCCCTACGCTACTTCCTGAAAACCTCTTTGGGGATCAGTGGGCTTTTGTCCAGCTGCCATTCTCTGGTAAATATATCCACCTGCTCTCTTTGCCTGCCAAGATTTTTAACCAATTGGCACTCATTTTTTTTATATAATTAATTTCATATCTGTTATCCAAGTTATAGCTCACTTTAGTTTAGTTCCCATCGCCAATCATAAAGTGCTCTGTCAAATGCTTCGTTCTGGTAGTGCGCGTGTGATATGGACACGGCAATGCTTAAACTCGGGTCCTTGTTCTACTGTTCAGCTGTTAAGGATGAATTGTCTAACTTGAGAAAAAGGAATGCCTTTGGTGGGAGTCTGGCTCTCGATCTTCTGGGCATTGAGATGGGGGAGCGGACATTAATTCCGGGAGTTGCAGTTGCATCTGCACGTGCAAAGCCTCTTGCAGGTATGTGCTTTTAGAAATACATTTTTATCTTTACCATACATCTATGGAAACCCTTGCTACCTTTGTGTTTTCTAATGATTATTGTCAGAACTTGAGAAAACCTGATCAAAAAGATTATATTTACATGATCAGCTTGGATGAATGGCCTTGAAGTTTGTTCCGTGGAAGCAGATAGCGGCCGTGCCTGCCTAATACTGTCAGTCGGCGTTTCTACCCGGTATGTCTACGCTACCTACAAGAGAAGTCCTGCAACTACCCAGGAAGCAGAAGCCTGGGAGGCAGCCAAGAAAGCATCTGGAGGGTTGCACTTTCTTGCCATCCAAGATGATTTAGATTCTGACAGCTGTGTAGGGTTTTGGCTTCTTTTGGACTTGCCACCTCCTCCTGTGTAGATCAAGTACTATCATATTGAAACCCCTCTTGATTGCATGTAATGAATTTTCTGATTTAGACCTCCATTTAGAAGAGTTTTTCCAGTGATATGCTCAGATGGATTAACTTTTCAGGAGGCTGAATATGATCCTTGAAGTTGGGTGGGCCTCTCCAACCCATATGTTTATTAAGCTTGTATCTATATGCCAGCGCCTCTTGTTGTTGTTGGAGTAAAATATCTAAGCGAGAGTTATCTCGTTGTACAAGTATACAGGTCTTTGAAGACAAATTGACCTGTGTGAATAAATTACTAAAAATATAGTGATAATTAGCAGGAGGTAATTAAAAGCATTCATGAATGCGAATCTAGACATGATAAGCCACACTAACAAGAGGCCACGATGCTTCAAAATGAACTTAGAATTTTCATGTCCATAATACTAAACACCATCATATATGACGAGCACTTTAAGCCTATGTGGCAGCGTAGTTTTCGCTGAAACAAACTAAGAGGAGAATGCTCTCAACATCAATCAAGGATACCATGGGGGAAAAAATGGGTATGCAAAAGTCAACCTATCAAAATGGATTCATAGAGTTCACCAGTAATAGATGTTTCGCAACTCTTAGCTTCTAATTCCAAATAACCAAACCAACGTCTAGCTGGATGCAACAGATTTAGCAGTGGCCCTCTTAACAGCTTCTGCATATGTCTTGTGCTGATAGGTCAATGTTGCTTCCAGCAAGTCCGAGAGGGATGTTTTCGGGTTCCAACCTACGTTTCAGAACAATTTTTCATGTGATTATTTTGACCTAGATAATAAATGGTTCATGCCCTTGCAGCGCTTAAAATTAACATACCAAGTTGCCTGTAGATAATGGTCATATCTGGAATCCGTTTGTCACTATCATCATATCCTTCACCATAAAACTCCTTGGAACTAACATCAACCATTGGGACATCCAACACTGGCTCTCCTGAAACCTTTGAGTAAACCTGTAAAGGGAAGAGCTTCACTCAGAAAAACAAAGCGATGACACTTGTTAATCATCAATGTTGCTGTATGCATCACATACATTTATCATTACTTCCGCAAGCTGCCTTACGGTGACCTCATTGTCAGGATTTCCCACATTAAATATTTGGCCATTGGCTCGAGTAGGATTTTCCTGAGAAAGAAATCTGTTGATAAGCATTACCAACTTTAAAGGCAGAGTATCAGAGACAAGAGAAGGGTAAAGAGAGCGCACAATCATCAAGAGAACTGCTTCAATTGCATCCTTAATATACACAAAGGTCCTTTGGGACTGGCCACCATCAACAAGCTTAAGAGGCTCGCCACGCAGAAGATTCTGCAGAAAAAAATTTTAAGCATCTGATCCTATAGCAAAAACCAGTAAATAAAAGAGACCCCCAGGTTGAAACTCTTACATTACTGAAGCATGCCAGGACCCTTGGAACACCTTCACTAGGTCCATCAATGCCAGGAATAAAATCCATCCTTGGACCAATCCAATTGAAAGGTCTTACTATGGTGAACTCGAGTCCATTCTCTGCACCTTCAGCTGAAGAAGATTTTAAATACAATTGAAGGTGTTAAAATATAGATTAAGAAGAATTCAACTTCCAGTAAAAAAAACTTGAAGCCTTAAGCAATGATTACCATAGATTAGCCTTTCAATGAGCTGTTTTGCACAAGCATAGGACCACCTCTGTTTCTCTATAGGACCAAAAATGCATGGTGAGGCATCTTCTTTGAGGACATAGAACTCCGGATCCTTTCATGGAAAATAAAATTGATCAGAAATTCGACAAAAAATAATTCAAAATTCTCACTCATGCAGTCATCTCAACAACCAAGCAACAATTTGACATGCAGCAATTTACTCATATAACATGGTGCATTAGACTGCTAAGCATAGAAATTGAGTGATGAGTATGTGACAAGCATAAAATTACAGCATCGGAAGATGACAGTAACAATGCATCATTCATCTGCTAGTTAGAGAAGTGATCAATGAAGTGTGGTGATATTTTTCTATCACCATTACTTCATATATGTGCATCAATATACTATTAAGTTACTAAATGATGCATAACTATAGATAAATAGAAGAAAAGACACAAAGTAACAACAGAAAATATCAGCATTTCAACCCCACCACCAACCACATTTTTCATATTGTAGTGAACTCCCTTACATGGAGAAGACCGTACATAACACAAAATAATCCACAATAATCTTCAGCTGTGACTTTGGTTTTAAAAAACATATATGTAAACATGAAGACATGCATTTAAATGTATGAATACATGTATATAAATAGAATAACATATATCTATTGGCATATGTACTATCATCCACATGTCAATTTTAAAAAATAATATTCAGCTATGACTTTGGTTTAAAAAGTATTCACGTAGACATGAAGACATACATTAAATCTATGAATACATGGAATACAATAATACGTATCACATATAGATATTATATGTACATATACACGCATTGTCCATGCGAGTCTGAACAGATCATTTTCCCAAACAACGATTAATTTTGATAAATGATTCGGGAGATCTTTCAAATAACAAATTGAGAATAATATTGATTAGAGATCTACCATATGAGTTGCAAAACTAACATTAATACTCCAAAAGACTTACTGTCCAAGGCATTTTAACATTGGAGGAGCTTCCTATAAAACACTAGAGGCTCATTAATGGTTTTGGCGTGGCCCTCAACTGAGTTCACAAATTAGGTAACAACCTTCTTAAATGTCAAAAAACCATCTTCTCAATTCAAAGATAAGGACTGGAGCAGGAAACGTTATTGAAAGTAAATTAATAATCACACAGAATGTGAGTGTACACGATAGTTAAATGTCCTAGCTGCTATCGTATATGTTGCATCCAAACAACCTTCTGACTCTTACCTTTCAATATTATGTAAGACTAGCTTTCATAAACAAATTCGAGCCATTAATATAATAACAATTTAAAGGAAAGTCACTGAAAAAAATAAGTCAGTTAAAAACTTAAAAGCATAAAACGACAAGAAGAAACATAGAATAACTAAACCATTCTAAGACATGAGAAATATCAAATTTTCAACGTAACATCCAAAGATTAATAAATACTTCTAATTCCACTCACATAATGTTAACAACCTATAAAGAAAGGAAATGCACAAATCTACCTGGCCATCAAGCAGAAAGAAGAGGAGAAGCCAATAATTTATATTCCATCACGGCTTGAATAACATACAGACAAACATTAATCCATATCCATCAATAATCAAATATAAAGATAAAATGTCACTCATACAAAATTTCTTCATAAGTAGCTGATAGACAGTTTCCGCAATTTGCTTCACAAGGGATATAAAAGAGGCAAGAATTAGATTTAAAAAGAGCCACTAATTTATCACTCTAATGGTTGTTACCAATCTTTTTGTAAGATGCATGTTAAAAATTAAAAAATAGGATGATAACCAGAGTTGAATGCATGATTATAGCAATTCACGAGAGAAGTAAAAATAGCAGATTAGACATCATGTAAGCAGCAATTAGGAAGTTAACAATATCAAGTAAATTATTTCTAATACCTTCGAATATCAAATTTCTTTTATTTTATATAACATTTAACAAAGAAACAAAAATTGCACCGAAGTGAAAGGGTAAAAACCATCGGAGTGGATTGAGTTGTTTGCCTTTTACAAGGTCCAATTAAAATCTAGCAAAGCATACAAATAAATGCAATAGACCTTGTCAATTATTGCGAAGGAAAACCAAAGGGCGTCGCAGGACAAGCCACAACATCTTTCTTTTTTGATTTAATTGAATTTTTTGACAGTAAAATTGTTGTAGCGCACCATATATATAAAATATTTCAATAAATTTAGAAAACTAATGATTTGCCATATCGACCCGGATCCACAAAGATAAAAAAAAGAAAGAAAGAAAAGGACCCCAAGAGATTAAATTTCAATGAGATGTTTCAGAGACGCCTTAAAAGGTTAAAGATCTGCCACTGGTACGCATATCAAGGAATGAATGAGAGGATGTAGAAGAAGCACCTGTCTAAGGGGGTGTTCCTTTGGGAGGAAGCTTCCAATGGTCTTGCCATAGACCTCACAAGTGGAAAAATGGATGAGACGTTTGGCATTTTCGGAGCAGTACTTGACCTACATCATCGTTTATTTGTTAAGAATAGAATACATCCATCAGGTATGGGTGAGAGAGACGCCTAATAGGAAGGGGAAGCATACCACAGGTAGGGCATCGATGAAATTGCTGTAGATGGTGTCGAGGGGGCGGGTGTTGTAGTCCGCCGGAGTGCAGATCGCCGCTAGATTAATAGTCTGCAGAACCAAGAAGAACAAGGTAAAGGATTAAACTCGGAAGGGCAATGCGCATTCGGAGATCGATAGGGGAGAGAGATCTGAGAGTCGGACCAGATCAGACATCTTGATGAGGCCTTCGAGCCTGGAATCGTGCTTGATGTTGAGGCGGTGGAAGTGGATCCGGCCGGCCCAAGCATGTTGGCTGCTCTCTTGGCCATCGTCCGGACCGAGAAGGTGCTTGATCTTGTCATTGTAGACGTCGACAGCCAGTACCGTGTGCGGTGTCTCCGCCATCAGCTTCTCGCAGAGGTGGGATCCGATGAATCCACCCGCCCCAATCATGCAGATCGTCATTGCCTTTATCGGTTTCCCGTCCAGATCCAATCTCGCCGCGTCCATTTTCGTCTCCTTGTCGAGTCTTTTGCTTGCTGCCTTCTTCTTGATCAGATCTCCCGCAAGCCTCTCTCTCTCTCCAACAAACACCGCGAATAACCTATGGACACGCTTGGGCTTCTCAGTATCTCGGAAATGCAGTGATATATAATGGGAAACGGGGAGGGCCTCTTATTTCCAACGTGGCCTTTTTTTTTAAAGCCTTCGGGTTCCCTTTCCAGAAAAAATAAAAAGAGGCTTTTTTTTTAAAAAATGGGGAGTCGGGGACTGTGTAATCCTAAATGAATAATGTGCTCGGATTTATTTATTCCTATACACACTAAAGATAAATCAAGAGCCGTTGATGGGGATAACATCATCCACTTACCAGAATACTCGTGGTTGATAATACACCGATGATATTTAGGGGGTGTTTAGTTCCTTTAGTCAAATGGAAGTAATTTTTTACATAGAGACGATTTAGTTGACAATAAATCAAATTACATGTAAGTGAAAATATTATATTTTAACTTACATTATTATTGTTTGGTTTGATATAAGTGAAAATGTTGTATTTAGTTTTTATGTGTTTAATTTGATATAGTGTGAGAGGAATAGTCACCATATAAGTGGTGTGGTGAGATTACCTTCATAAATTTTTATTACTAATTTTTTAATACTTGTTACAAAAATTAATTAACTTAAATACATTATTTTATTACAAACCATGCATGCATGGTAAATTTTGAATAAATATCTAATTAAATTATAGTAATTACTAATAAAATACTTTACAGTGGCTGATTGGTCGTAAAAAGGTTAACCTTTTCAAGCAAAGTGGATAACTAACCACGCATACGTGGTAAGTTTTGAATAAATATTTAATTAAATTTTAATAATTAGTAATAAAATGTTTTTTGGTGGCGATTATTCATAAAAAGGTTAGTTTTCCCACGCAAAATAGATAACTAACCACGCAAACGTGGTAAGTTTTGAAGGATGTGAGGTTAAATAATGTTTTACAGTATTTTAACTCTCAACAAAAGTTGTTGTGAGTTAAAATACTGTAAAATGAGGGTCTAATGTAAAACTTTTCACTGATAAAAGTAACTTTTACAATAAACCAAATACCGAAAAGCAAGTTTCACATGTAAGACATTTTACATCATACCAAATAACTCTATAGTGTAAGTTTTTGTTTGGGTGTAGAGTAATAGAAGTAGAAGATATATGAGGAAGTAGTGAGGAGTTTGTGTGAGGTGATTCACAATCATCAGAAATTGAGAGATTATAGATTCTTAGATGATAAAATGACAGTATTGCCGTTGGTCAAAAAGCTTCTTCGTTAATGATAATATGTTTCTCCATTATTCAGCTATTGAATTTTTTATTTTTTATGTTAAAATGTAAAAATTTTAAAAATTTAATTAATATGGTTACTAATTTATTTATTTATAAGTATATTTAAAAATATATTTAGTTATTTATATGGGTTAATTAATTGCTAATTATGATATTAATATTAATTTTGAACATAGTAGTAATGTCTAAGAATGTAATTATTATAGTTCACATCTATTTAATTAAAAATATCTTTAAACATGTAATTAGTCCATTATTATAATTAATTAATTGTTAATTTATGATATTAAGAAAAATTTTAAAATTTAGTGACTTATTAAAATTAAATATTTATTTATAACAATTAATTTTATTTTAATACTTAAATATTTTAAAAAATATAATTGTCACAATTCATTACTATATATATATATATATAATAATTTTATTTACATAAATAGCATAATAGTCAATTTTTTTATTTTTTATTTTTTTCTATTCTCAATAAACTATCTCTTCATCCTTTCAACTAAACATATTTTTGCCAACGGCCTTTGGGTCCCCCGTGAGACGCTTCGCAAGTGGCGAGAGCTCGAATCATTGGGGTGAGGGTGCATGTCTGAGAATTGTGAGCATGAACTGTGGGTGGTACCACCGCCCATGTGTGCGCGACCCCACAGGCCGCAGTCGAGACATGCGCACGTCCCTGTCTTAGTTTAGCGGGTCTATTAGGGGTTTCGTTTTTCTTGACAAAAAAAAAAAAAAAAAAACTAAACATATTTTTCTTTTTCTATCTTTCAAATCTCTCTCATTTTCATTAATCTTCTACTCTTATTCATTTCATTTCTTACAATTAAACACTCTCTTATTTACCATTAAAGTACATTTTTAATCAAAGAAGTAATACCATAGTATAAAAATAAAAGCAGTACTGTAAAACTCATTATACGCTACTGGGCATTAGGAAGCACATAAACCAACATGATCTAGGCTGCAGTTAAGAGAAAAACAAGCTGTTAAATAGTTGTCACATATTGCTATCTGGACTCACGAGGGACAGAGGGGAGGGAAGGAGACCTTAGCCCATCTCTGCAAGTGTCCATCTCCCATGTGACTGTCAGTGGCCTGGTGGGCAGGGCATCAACACCTTGGCGACGTCAGCGCGTTTTAATAATATGGATCGGTAGGTAGAGCGTTAGTGTTCCACAGCATTTCAAAGACCATGTCATCCAGGCCCTCATGAATGACCACCGACACAATTGAATTTACAGGTGTGTGGCAAAGGGTACAAGACAGCTTTGGATGTTCTTTTTTTCTTTTGGTTCGCCCACATTCTACTTTTGATGTAACTAAAGACGCCCGGCCATGTAATTTCTGGTTTTTTTTAGTAATTTATTTCTAAGTCAGAGCGGTTTAACAGAAAAGTCAGAGGTGAATCCCTCAAAATTTTTATTCTTAAGATGATTAATTAAAATCATTTGAAAAAATAAAATAAAAGAAGCAGAAATTGTGAAGCTGCGTGAAAGATCAAACACAAGAATAAGTCATCCTTTTCAGTAATTCTGTGTTTGCCTGTTTTTGTTGCTGTATTTATTGCTTGTAAGCTCTCTTATCACAAAATAAATAAATAAATAAATAAGTAAATAATTAGTTAATTATTAAAAAATAATCACCATTTTCAAAAATTCCTCAGATGAGTACACATTAAATTCAACAGAAAAGAAATAAAGAAGGTTAGCAGCCAAGAAAAACAATGCATACTTTTGCAAGTTTCGTGAAAGAATCATCACCATGACCAAATGTAATCAATTGCTTCAAACAAAATTATGCAAAAAAAGGCTTTTGATCTGCTGGACGAACTCACCTCTCGAGGAATCCACATTTGCTTCCGCGTCGTCCCCCCCTTTTTTTTTTTTTTTTTTTGAATAAGCGTCTTCCCATTTAAATAAGATGTTGCATTTTTATTTCAATTTTATGATATTTTTTGGTGAAATTTTTTTGGTGAAAATACATATGAAGTGAAAGTTTTAATTTTATGTTTATGTGATCACACCAAAACACTTGAAAGTTTTAATTCAGGATGTATTTGTTTTAATGACGTTTTACATGTTTTTATTTTTATTTCTATTTATTTTTTTTGAAAAACATGTTTGTTTTGAAAGCTTACCCCAGCTACGCTCCGAGTACATGAATAGGTCAAAGAAAGAAAAAACATGCTTGTTACGAAATGCTAAGCTAAACATATTATTTCACATATAAACAAAATAAACAATAAAACGTAAATCAATTTATAGTATTAAAAACAATCAACTAGGCACTTCACTCACTTTCGGAAACAATATCTTTTCCATGTCAATTTTTTTGCTTCATCTTCCTGCAGTAGGTGAAATTTCCTCTAAACAATTGTATTAGCAGAAAAAATGTACTTAACAAGAGGAAAGATTCTTCCATAAAACTAAGCTTTATTAAAGATCTGAGAGATGCTGCCAATGAACTCAATCACAAACAAAAAAAAAAAAAATGGAAGAAAGCCTGATGAGCGGTTATGACACACTTCCATGCGGAAGCTGGAGGATTCGATACATGGTTAATAACATAATAATAAAAAATGTGTTTATGATCATTTATTCACATTACTACATTATCTTCAAAAAGAGAATTTAAACATTCATGCTGTACCACGTGCATGAAATTAAATACAATACTAGAAATCCACATCAATATAGAGAAAATAACAAAATAATAACAACCGATAGCACATCTATTAAAAAAAAATTCTAGGTTTTCATCATCCTTAAGCAGACATATGCATGCCGCAAACACTGTTATGGTCTGTTTTCCTACACAAGAAGTCTCCAGTTTCTATTCATGATGTATCACTTGTAATAAGAACATATAAAAACACAAGATGACAATAAATAAATATAACTAAACAGTTGTCCCTTTTGACCATTTTCCTTAGGATTTCACTAGGACTTTTCCCTAATAAGATAATATCTTATGGAAAGTTTGGAATGCACATGTCATAATTGGATATAGGACCAATAAGGGTAAAAAGATATGGAGATGATCAAGTAAGAGTTTAAATACATTAATGCCTTTATTCAAAAATAAAGAAATACACTTAGTCGACGGAAGCATTGAACGGAAGAACATGATGCTCTTGTGGAAGAGATAAATTCACCTTATATCATTATACGCTTAAGTATAATGGCGACAACACTTAATAGGTTACCATAAATTTGCAGATCAAACAGGACAAATTTACATCCAGCAAATAACTGAGAAAAGTATGAGAATTACATTTTGATCTATATAAGTTGCAATTAAAACAAGCTAGTGTTCTTCTCCACCATAAGTTATCCGTACTCTTCAATTATTATTATTAATAATTTTGGACAAAAGGACCCAAAAAAAAAAAAAAAAAAAAAAAGAAAAGAAAAACAAAGACAAAAGAAACAAACAAGGGATCAAAAAATGAAGTCCAGAATTTGAAGCTGCTCTCAGTAACCATCTGGGCAGATCAAGTTCTCTATAAAACAGGGGAACACCTGGGTTGAGACGTGCATGATTTGCAGAAGCATCCGCCACTCCATTGAGTTCTCGTGGGACATACACCAAGACTGTATTTGCAGTGTTTTGGATAAGAGGATGGATTCTTCTAATCCAGTCTTCAAATCTCCAGTTGATACAAGGATCTCCACGGTTCATCATGTCTATATGCGTCAGGCAGTCACTCAAGGCTTGGTCCAACTTTACATTCCTGGTCCTGCACACATTCAAAGCAAACTCCGACGCTACCAGCTCTGCTTAAAAACTAGACTCCACACACTCAGTTCCCACACCAGCCAATAATATAGTTATATTTTAACAATAACCACAATACTAAGACTGCAAAGATTTTGTGTATCACTCCAAGAAGCATCACATAGCACAGTAAAAGAATGAGAAAAGATTGAGGTGGTGAGAAACTCCCTAGCCGTGGCTATAGATCTCCTTGAATAATCCAAAACTGACTGCGAAGGACTGTTAACAATTTAATAAGAAAAAATTGTATTCTTCCAAGAACCAAATTACAGCTTGCTTACCAAATTGTCCACTAACAGGTGGCCATCAAGGACTTGGTAAAGCAATTATCTCATGTGGATGACCGTTATTAGCAAGCCACAAACCCTCGGAAAAAAAGGGTTCCATTCCGCATATTAATACCTGATTCCATCAAAAGCAATTCCCTCAGAGGATTCTAGACAACTAATGGCATGTTCTGTGTTTAGATGGCAGATCACTTCACCAAGAAACTTTTATTAATGGAAAAAGTGTAAATAAAATTAGTGTGGATTAACAATTATTTTAATTAAGAGATAACACAATGGAAAAACATAAACAAAGAGCAGAAATAAAGCACGCAAGTAATTTTACTCTAAGAGTTCAATAATAATTTAATGGCCTAATGGGTACTCTCTAAGCCTTATGCCTTCTAATCCTGTACTAGGTAATGAATTATACTAATAGGACTAAACTCTTTATGAGCCTTTATATATTTCCCCGTACAATATGTATTCTACTATTAGTTTTAAGCATATTGGCAATTGTCACGGTCTCAACTGATCACCTTCGGCCGTGTGACACCTGACATGCACCATAGCGACAGGTCAGCCTTCCTTGCAAGAACAGTTAGTGAATTTCTGTTTGCAGTACAAGCACAGCGAAATAATAGAAAACGAGCAAAACCGGAAAACATTCGCGGTACGAGAAATACGACACATCAAATCCATTTTGAGAGAGAAAAACATAAACTCTCTTAGATTGAGAAATGTTTACAACCATGGTAAAAATCAACACCAAGTGGTCTTGTCTCCTCCCAAAGACACATTAGACCCTATTACAAGAGTTACCCCAAATCCAAGGTTAATTGATCCCATGCCCAATACAGGTCTGGCGTGAATTCCCTGACTTCACTTAGCTTGCAGTGTCCACTAACGCAACTGTAGCTTTAACCAGCCACCCTTGGTCACAGCGCGTAGCAGTACCGGCCACACGCGGTAATAACGCGTGCCATCCTCACCCCTGGTTCGGCAACGCTTCCGACCACGTGCCCACTTGCATATGCCTGCGTAAAACCTTGTCAAATCCGGAATCAGCGGTCTCCCGACCTGATCAAATGTCATGCTATGCCTAAATTTGCTAGAGATCCAATACTCTACATAATGAAGTCTTGCAACACTTGACTCTTGGTATGGGCGCGCCTGCCAAAAAGTGGTTAAGATGTAAGCCCACTTACACGTAGGTGGCGTTTTTTTAGGTAGCGTTTGGTTAAATGTAATTCTAAATACAGTGGATTTCTAATTACAGTGTAACTGAAAATACCTGGATTTTAAAAATCAGTGAAGTCAAATTTATTGTTTGGTTAGATGTATCTAAAAATACTAGATTATAATATTTAATATTATTTTAATAATTTTAAGCGCATACTAATTACTTTAACTATTAAATTTAAATTTATTAGTAAATTTATTAAAATTTTATTATATTTTAAAATTTGAATTTAATTATTAACCCCACAAAAAATGCATGTCTAAGATTTTCATCTAATTTGAACAAGTTATTTAATATTTTTAATTATTAAATTTATAAGTTTTTTTACTATTCATAAATGTTTAATAATATTTGTTTTTCCTTGGTCACATGTGAGGCAACAAAAAGATAAGGGATTTCGTTTGACGGCCAATTTGGACGTAAAACCAACTATTTTATTGGATGTAATTCGAGTTACATGAGTTTTTAAAATTCTATGAAACAAACACTGGATTTTCAAAACCCAGTAACTCAAGTTACATATAATTCCAAAGCCCTTCAAACAAACATTACCTTAATATATTTGGAGTTACATGTAACTCTAAATACATCACATTTTAAAATCAGTTGTTTGTTTTGATAGATATGGTTTTCTTTTGACCAACTAAATATCTTTGACTTAGGGATTTTGAAAAATCCTAAAATTTTGGGATTTTATTAAAAAAAAAAGTCTTCATACTAAAAGATAATAAAATTAATGGTCTAATTTCTCTATTAAAATAAGTTATTAGAATAACCTAGTAATAAAAAATTAATAAAATTAATAACTTACAATATTTCTAATAAAATTTTATTGGAATAAATTAATACATATAATAATAGATTAATAATAATAATAATAAAGAAGTAAATAAATAACTATATTTCTAAAAATATTTATTACAATAAATTAATAAATATAAAATAATAAGTTAGTCATGATAATAATAAAGTTAATACATAATAAATATTTACTAATTAGAATAATATAACTAAATAATATATGAAATAATAAGGATTTAAGCTTACTACGAATAACCACACCTCTAAAATACATCAAACTAAACATATGTTTTTTAATTTCAGATTTACAAATCATTTCAAACAAACATAAAATCTTATAATACATTAGTTCCGGTTACATCCAACCAAACACTAGATTTGACTGCACTGTATTTTCAAATCCATGGATTTACAGTTACACTGTAATTAGAGATCTATTGCATTCAGAGTTACATCCAACTAAACACCACCGTAAGTGAAGCTTTTACATCAAACCAAACAATCAATTACGGGGTTGTTTGGTTGTGTATAAGTGAAATTACAGTGTAAGTAAAATTATAATGTAAGTGAAAATACTGTATTTTAATTTACATCACAGTTGTTTAGTTTGTTGTAACTTGAAATGTTGTATTTGCCTTTTCTTTGTTTGGTTTGATGTAAATTGAGATGTATAATTACTATGTAAATGAAATGGTAAGATTTACCCTATCACATATTGTTAACACAAGCTATTTAATATTATTTATGAAATCTTTTAATTATATACTATGCTTTAATTTTATCCCTAAAAACGATTAATTATGTTAACTCCCATTATTTAAGATTAATCGTAATTTAAAAAATAAATTAATTCAGTGGTGGTTTATTAAATTTAAAAAATATAATATAATTCAATTATATGCCATAAAATATTATTCTATATAAATTAAATATTAAATATTTTCAATTTAATATTTCTTTCAATTTTATTACTTAAAAATATTTTAATAATTAATTTTAAAGATAATTTACTTTATTAAATATTTTTATAATTAAATTTAAGAATAACATGATGGTGAGTGGATGTTACTTACTTTACTACATTTTAACTTACAACAAATTTTTGATGTAAGTTGAAATGCTGCAAAAATAGGTTAGATGTAAGTCCACTTACACAAAAGTGGAACTTTTACATCAAACCAAACAATCAATTACATGTAAAACCACTTACATTATAGCTGCTTACAACTACTTACAGCTAACCAACCAGGCCCTATATGTAAAGCCACTTACATTACAGCTAACCAAACATGCCCTGAGCTTAACTTGGCTAATGGCCTCATATTACCTTTTAAAAGCAATACTAAAAAGAATAACCTGCATTTGTGCAAAAATAGAAATTTGAACTAGAATCAACATCTACGTGTACTTAAAAGAAACATGACCACTTATTTTGTTTTAGTTTATTCCACTAAAGCCAAGGAAAGCGAAATATGAGAACATACCGATTTGAGAAGCACAAATTATAAGCTCAACACTCATACTGAAAATCCCTTTGAAATTTTTTATTGCGCAAAAAATGGTTTTTATGGTTCAATCGTAAAAGGTAGATTTTGATGCCCATCTAAAATAATGAAACAAACCTCATTCTAAAGAACGTGAAACTTTAGGGAAAAATAACAATTACCCCTTCAGGGGTTATAAAGATTAACATAGGTATTATAAAAGAGAAACATTGTTAGCACCACATATATTACAAATAAATACACCAAGGACCAAGTTTCAAGAATACCTAAAAATGCATGATTGGTTGCTCACCATGCCAATATAAAAGGAAATATAGCATGTTTGTTGCTACAATGGACAGAACCAATAGTCCCAAGAATCTCTCGTCACATGAGGTCACTAACCAGGATATGAAGGTCCAAGTCCAGTTCCAATCTTGATATAAAAGTGTTGTTCAAATGTCGAAAGTGATCTCTCTTTTGTTGTTTTCTTTTAGTTCGGTTTTATTTTCTCTTTTGAGTAAAAAATGTGCAATGACATAAATGGCTCAAATAACACATACCCATATGATATTGACCACAACTTACGGTAAACAAAACATAGGAGATGAGTCAGTTTTCATTGTTTTAACTAATATTGGCTAATGTAGTTTTCACTTTTGAGATAAAATTGCCTAATATCAAGTCTTCTTCAAAGAAGAATATAGAAGCTTGCCATTTCCGTGAAATATTTATGAATGTTAGTGGACGAAAATGTAGCAGAATTCAACAAAAACAAACAATAACATGTAGTTCTATCAAAGTAGAAACATTTGAACAACAAAAAAAAAACACTTAGCTTTAAATGGAGCTCAAATTTTGCTTACTCATTCAGAATGGAGACCTTAGATTCAAGAGGCATGAAAAATACCATGCTATCTACCCTCCAATAATTAATCACATAAAAGCATGCTTGCTAATAGCACAAGTTATAGAAATAATAAATTTTAAAAACAATTATAGTCAAACCAAAAAGAATGTGATTGTTCCAAAATGTGGGTTTTTAAAAGATAATTCAAGTCCGAGCAATGTAACTATGGTAGGGTTCAATACCTCTAGCTAGTCAATTGGAGAAGCAATTGGGCAGCAATCAAGGAATGACTTCAAAAAATCATAACATCATAAACTTTGCCCTATAAGATAACTAAAAACTTTAAGACAAAAAATGAGCTCACGCAAATACAAAGTCAAGAAAAAATTCATCCTTCTCCTATTATACCATAAAGAAAAACATCATTACTTGCAAATTGGACCAATTGGACGTTAGGGCAAATAAACCATTCCTCAAAAGTCATAAGATGACAAATCCAGGCAAATAAACCATTCCTCCAAAGTCATAAGACGACAAATCCAGTAAAGAATCTAAGAGCCAACTAGCAATTTAAGACAAAAAATGCAAAAGAAAAATAAGGCCTTGTTTAAGTACAAAAACTAAGAATATATTCATACTTGCACTATAGCACCTTGAGGTATTCCGTTGTAGATGGGGCTACTTCCACCAGCTGAAATGCATATAATGACAATCAAGTACAATGAACATAAAAAACATGTGCATGACACCACTCAAACATGATCTATCAAAATGTAAAGAAAATTTGAGATAGAAAATTCTAGAGCATAAGGCATAATAAAACAAACCAGACCCAAAAATTGTTATTTAAAACATTAAATACAGCAAGTCAAGAAATTTTGAGATCAAAGATTCCAGAGCATAAGGCGCCATATAACAAACTAGAACCAAAAATTCTGAGTTGAAAAGGAATTGATTAGCGTCATTGATACAACTAACAGAAAACTACCAGAACCTCACCAAAGAAAAAACAAATCACATATTTGAGCAGCAAGTAATAGGTGCACAAAATTTAGACATGGAAGATCTCAGGAAATGGCATCAATTGATTTCCAAATCTCATGAGTGAACAAAAAAAATGAAATCATGTTGGAATATCAACTAAGAACGTATAATTGCTAAATAAGAAGACAGGTACCTGAAGTTACATTACCTTCTAAGAAAAAAGCACAACAATAATCAATGAATATCATAAATACAACATATAAATAAACCAGTATAGAAATGCAATTAACATGGCAAAAATTAATCACATAAGAGTATGCCCTTTTGGCGAACATGGCTTGCATATCACTAACCGCCAGCTATCAACCAAGAAGATATTACTTAGGTTGTTTCAGGATTCTTTTAAAATTCTCTACCCAGCAAAAATCAAATGGATTTCAAGAGGAAGTCAAATAAAATATCAATAATAAAATGTTGAAGAGAATACCGTTACTCCCATGCTTAGGCTCCATTACATTCTCCAGAGCATAAAGGTAATGCAGAAACAATATAAACATCTCAATGCCTCATATCTGAAACAAAGTAATTTGGGTTAAAACTTAATTCGAGTGTAACTGTGCACTATGGCATTCAGAATGACAACAACATGCATCACAAATTATTTTGCACTTTTTTCTGTTCCAATTATAGTATGACACCAGATATTACTTCATTTTTCCTCAAAAATGGAAACAAAAATCAAGAAGATAAAATTGGAACAGAAAATTATGGCGCCAACGATTACCAAATCATTAGTTAAACAAACGTGATATCCAGCTCAACATCAGGGATGATCATGCCACTGCCACTCAACAAATGATAAGATAAGCATAAGAATAAAGAAAATTAATATATGGCGTTTCATTATTTTGGCACCGAAGCAAAATTAAAAAGGAACAGTTTTTATAATTAATGCACAACACTGAAAGATATAAACCATTCCAAACCAAATAAGAAGCAACTTATGAATGGAGTCAACTAACATGCACATGTCATATCTGAAATGCAATTGCCCAAAAAACGAAGTGGACTACCAAGCCATGCATGGAGTCAACTCCAAGAATCAAGTTGACTAACCTAAAATCCACCAAAAGACACATCATTCCAGTTAGAAATCACTCAACCCCTTTCTACAAGCCAAACAATCCAGAATTGCAAGTTCCACAAGAGACATCATAGTATAACACATAGACATAGATCTTGCCACAAAGTATTAATTAAAAAAC